>SJYW01005109.1:85032-106806 GCA_006410735.1 Raphicerus campestris
AAAAGATAAAAAAAAGAAAAAAAAGGTGAAAGTTTGGGGGAAAAATTCAACCACTCTATGTAAAAGACTTTATTTTCTTTTAAAAAAAAAACTATTAATTATAAAAAATTGCATTAAAATTTTGTTATTTAGATTCTAGGATGATATAAAAGTAGCAAATAAGTAAGCAAAAGTTATTTATTAATAATATAGTGAATACTAAAGTAAACCAATTTTTTAGAATTCTTAATATAAAAACACAATAGATGTGGACTATAAACCACACAAACTGATGTAGGTATCTATAGATCTTGTCCTCAGGCTAATTATAAATTAGTTCAAAGTTTGCCAAAGTAAATAGCACAGCTTACATACTTCTTTGCCAGCTGTCTCATAAAGCAGATGGAACCAACAATCTAAAGGACAATGAAAAATAATTTTTTAACAAATACTTTTTCTTCTGAAGTTGTATGAGAAGAAAGGTCACTTTCTCACTAGCTTACCTTTTGATGTCCTTATCATTTTTTGATTGTTCACATTTTTATGTATTATGCTCTATTTATGCATTCTTCAATAGCATCTTTATTTATGACTTTGTAAATCAACATCTTTGTGATAGGAGGCGAAAGTCACTTAGCTAATTACACATGCTTGATAAGCTGCATAATAATAACTACTGCAGTACTGTACATTAGTTGAAAGCATGTAAATTACTGCAGTTATTCTCATTTGGGAAAAAACAAGAGACTTTTTTTAGTTATTTAAAACATCTTTGTTGCCTCCATATCCACCTTCTTAAGTATACTATTCTTTCAGCTCAAATCATGACATTAATAATAAAATGAAGGTTAAATCCAGTTCTATGAGTCTAACCAAAGAAATAAGAACAAAAACAAAACAAAACTCCAATTAATGCAAATACTTCTGATCTACAATTGAGGACTTGGTTTTATGAAGCTTCTTCCAGATAATGCAATTGCAATAAAAACGAACGGTTTAGACACTCCCCACCGCACAAGGATGTTGTAATGAAATCTGACTTGGTCCAGCCAGGAGATTAGAAGTGCATACAAAGAGAGAATGTACAGCACTAGAATATTAATATGACTTCTGTATGAAGATTGAAAATTCGGCAAAGTTATAATAAGGTCAAAATAACACTTAGATAATTTACTGCCAGAGAAAATCATACTCTCCTATGAGTGATTTACTGGATGTTATATAAAAATGGAGTGTGGACAAGCTACATTCAGATGCAAGCTTGCAGCTGTCAGTGTCTACATTTGCTCAATCTGGCTAGAGGATGATTTGAAGGTTGATTTAATTGTAGCTTCTGAATCATGTTCTTCCCTATGTTTTAAATTGTTTAACATAAATATAAAAATGTTAAAGCAATTTTAAGACTGTAAATATTTAGTATAAAAAGCTGCAAATCTCTTTTTTTTTTTTCTGGAGGAATGACTGAAAATAGGAAGACTGTCTGGGAAAATAAACCATTACTTAATAACGGTGATTGCCCAATAGTTACAGCAAATTTACCCTTACATGAGAAAGTTCATAAGATCTTCAGAGAGAACTAAGGATAAACAAACAAAAACTAGGTTTTTGTGACCTGTTTCCTATAAAAGAAACAGGAATCTATTATCTGTTAAAAAAAAGGTTCGGAGATCAAAGTTGACCAGCTAGGAAGGAACATCTTTGGTTACCCTGCCAGCAATGTAATTACCTAAGTATCTTCTCTATACCCAAACTCAAAGCAGAGATTCAAATCCTGCCCATGCTACCAGCACCAACACAAGGTTCCACCAAGGAGCTTTGTCAACGTCTAGTCAGCTAGAGCTCTCCTCAACCATCTTTCTGTTCTTTGACAGGCTTCATTAAATTCCAGGTTTCACCTAGCCATTCACTTCCAGCATCAGCAAATCATCCTTAGGGAGAATATCTTGCTCCTCCTCTGCAAGCTGTTTCCCCCATTTTTTTATTTCCACTTTTATACATACCTCCTTTTCTACATATTTTCTTGCCGGGTTTTCTGGCACATTCCTTGGATATTCTTTTTACTGAAAAATGAATAGAAGACTAGAAAATAACATGGCGCTCCATCACAGACCGCCGGAACATGCAACACCACTATCTAACTTAATATGCTCCTGCATTTACTGAGTGCGAGAGATCCCCAACTTCGCTGAGTCTGCACATGCAATGGAGAAATGTTGATGCATCTTCTCAGAAGTCATTCGGTAAGAAATGGAAATTAGGAACCCATTTCTACCTAAATATACGTGCTGCAGAGGAAAGAAAAGGAGTAGGCACAGGGTAAAATAAGAACAGAGACACTAACACACATAAACGGAGCGGCATGCACGCATGTAAAATATGTCTACATGCCAACAGGAAAAGCCATGCATGCTACCAGTACATAAAAATTAATATCATTAGAATAAAGAGAGAAATATAAATATAGCTCCCTGTTTTTCCTGTAGTAAACTCACCATCCTCAGTTGGGACGTATATGTTTAAATATAGGCAGTCTTCACTCTGGTCTTGTACATACGATGAAACCACATCCAAGTTATTAGTAAACCACACAGGAAGCATGACTTCTGGCAATCTGCCATCAATGATATTCTGGGGGCAGACAGGAGCAAACTGAGTAGCATTCCTGATGTCTGACCAAGGAGATGGTGGTTCTGGAGGCTGAAAACGATGTTCCCCTGTTGGCGGGGCTGCATATGGAACACCAAGAAACTGAATAACAGGACCCAAAATTTCATTATTGAGTTCTTTCTTGATCCCTCTTATTTTGCCAAAGTTGGTAGTCACCAGTGGGTCTGCATCATCCAATTTTTGTGTGAGCACATGGGCAGCATGAAGCAAACAGCTTAACACACAAAGAGTCAATGAGGCACCCAACCCCCTGTGTACCAAGCAGGCCATGACTGCTCTCCAAACATAATCTGGCCACGTGCATCTGGGCACTGCCATGGTCCCACATTAGTTGTATAGTTGTCTGGTTACAGTGAGTCAAAGGTATTTGTATCCACTTGAGAAAAACCGTATACTGGTAGACTACACCTCTGATTTCTTAAAGACGAGTTTGTCAAGAAAAGCTCAGAAAGCTCTTCGTGCAGCCAGTATCTCCATTGATTTCACGTGTACTGAAGTAGCATCTTCAATCATCACTATTTATCAGACCATATTCTATTGACTATTCTGTTTTCCATCGTAGCAATGTGGTAAGAGTGGCCACGGACTGTACATTTCCCGCTTACAAATCAAATCCAGTTAGCTGCAGGTCTATATCCTAGAGAAAATGAAAATAAATAATTAGTACAAACAAGCTAAAATAGACAGAGTGATAACTAGATGTTTTACAAGCTACAGAAATACATTAATAGTGGCTGGAGTCAGGTGAGTTAAATGCTACCACAGGAAAATTATGGTTTGATGTAAGATGACAGGTAAAATAACTGAGTATTAGAATATTAAGAAACTTGCCTCCTGACTTTATACACATTTAATAGAAAGCAGTTCTTGTCAAATATACAGTGTCAGGAGCATTTCACAATACAGTTTTTTCTTAAATACTGAAGGCTTAAGTTAAATTTTATTGAAGATCTTCATTTTATGGAACCACGGTATTAATCATCAAATATACTAAAAATTAGAACTCAATAGCAGAAAACCTTTTTAAAAAAATATTGGTAGGGAATTAGTGGAATAAAATAAACTTTGTTAAGATTGACTATGTTTATTAAACAAAGAAAGTATGGGCCCAATCCCATCTTATAGAGATAAGACAAAAATAATGTTGGAACAAGAAGACCAATGCTAGCTCAACTATAATCATTTAAGTGCAACTAATTCTGAAATATACGGGAATACCAGACCACCTGACCTGCCTCCTGAGAAATCTGTATGCAGGTCAGGAAGCAACAGTTAGAATTGGACATGGAACAACAGACTGGTTCTAAATAGGTAAAGGAGTACGTCAAGGCTGTATATTGTCAATCTGCTTATTTAACTTATATGCAGAGTACATCATGAGAAACGTTGGTCTGGATGAAGCACAAACTGGAATCCAGATTGCCGAGAGAAATATAAATGTCTTCAGATATGCAGATGACACCACCCTTATGGCAGAAAGTGAAGGAGAACTAAAGAGCCTCTTGATGAAAGTGAAAGAGGAGAGTGAAAAAGTTGGCTTAAAGCTCAACATTCAGAGAACTAAGATCATGGCATCTGGTCCCATCACTTCATGGCAAATAGATGACGAAGCAGGGGAAATGGTGGAAATAGTGGCTGACTTTATTTTTCTGGGCTCCAGAATCACTGCAGATGGTGACTGCAGCCATGAAATTAAAAGATGCTTACTTCTTGGAAGGAAAGTTATGAACAACCTAGACAGCATATTAAAAAGCAGAGACATTACTTTGTCGATAAACGTCAGTCTGGTCAAGGCTATGGTTTTTCCAGTGGTTGTGTATGGATGTGAGAGTTGGACTATAAAGAAAGTGAGCACAGAATAATGTATGGTTTTGAACTGTGGTGTTGGAGAAGACTCTTGAGAGTCCCTTGGACTGCAAAGAGATCCAACCAGTCCATCCTAAAGGAAACCAGTCCTGGGTGTTCATTGGAAGGACTGATGTTGAAGCTGAAACTCCAATACTTTGGCCACCTGATGCAAAGAGCTGACTCATTTGAAAAGACCCTGAAGCTGGGAAAGATTGAGGGCAGGAGGAGAAGGGGATGACAGAGGATGAGATGGTTAGATGGCATCACCGACTCAATGGACATGGGTCTGGGTGGACTCTGGGGGTTGGTGATGGACAGGGAGGCCTGGTGTGCTGCAGTTCATAGGGTCACAAAGAGTCAGACATGACTGAGCGACTGAACTGAACTGAACTAAACCTTNGGTCTGGGTGGACTCCGGGGGTTGGTGATGGACAGGGAGGCCTGGTGTGCTGCAGTTCATAGGGTCACAAAGAGTCAGACATGACTGAGCGACTGAACTGAACTGAACTAAACCTTATAAGGTCAGTCTCCTTGCTATTTCTCAAAAGTATACACAAAGTCATTGGCTACAGTTCCTTCACCTTCAATTAAGATTCAAGAATTTAAAAGACAAATTACCATTAGACACAACCTGGAAAAGAGACAGAAGTTGGCATCATAATTTTGCAGATTTTTTAACCACCTAGTTATATATTTTAGGCCTTCCCTGGAGAAGGAAATGGCAAGCACTCCAGTGTCCTTGCCCGGAGAATCCCAGGGACGGGGGAGCCTGGTGGGCTTCCGTCTACGGGGTCACAGAGTTGGACAGGACTGAAGTGACTTAGCAGCAGCAGCTGGTACTCAGTAGTAAAGAACCCACCTGCCAATGCAGAAGACATAAACTATATTTTTTAGATATCAGTAAATTTGCAACAGGAAAATGAATTTTTGAGTCAAAGTCAATATATTTTAAATTAGAAATGTTCTTACTATCTGACAGAAATCAAAGGAACAATACAAAAAAAGAATGTGGTAGTTTAAAAGAACAACCATATCTAATCATAACATCTTGTATACTGACACTAATCAAACACCTAATACTGTTTACCCAGTCCAACTTAAGACACATCAGAATAAAATGTAACATTCAGTGCCATGCATTGCACAGTCTACCTTACATTAACTGCAAAATACCAAACAACTCGGCAAATCTGTCTTTTCTTGTTCAAGCAACTTTTTAGAGTGCTTAGTTTGAAAACAACGGTGTTGATTTGTATNCTTAAGACACATCAGAATAAAATGTAACTTTCAGTGCCATGCATTGCAGTCTACCTTACATTAACTGCAAAATACCAAACAACTCGGCAAATCTGTCTTTTCTTGTTCAAACAACTTTTTAGAGTGCTTAGTTTGAAAACAACGGTGTTGATTTGTATTATAGATGGTTCTACCCTGTCATTTTATGGGAAGATTCCTGAAGAAGTGCTGGTCTGGCAGTGAGGCTTCCCTGACTTTGTGGTATTGAAAAGGAGATTGTGAAAACTATAGGGCAGCAGGAGATTTGATTCAAGCCTGGTGTTCCCTTAGCTCTGAACAATTCATCACAGATGGCAATAAGGAGATAAATGTCTTTCTTCAAGAATATCTCAGTCTGTGTTAATTCACATACCTTTGCTGTGAAAGCACATTAACATACAAAAGTCAGGCTTAGACCACCCCCTTTCTGTGCCAGAACTCCCGCATCTGTTGCAGATTTAGCTACACAAACTCATTTCTGTTGAGTATGTAATGCTCATTCTTNGCATACCTTTGCTGTGAAAGCATATTAACATACAAAAGTCAGGCTTAGACCACCCCCTTTCTGTGCCAGAACTCCCGCATCTGTTGAAGATTTAGCTACACAAACTCATTTCTGTTGAGTATGTAATGCTCATTCTTGCACAGAATTGCAGTGGGCCGCAATTAGGTCTTTTCTGATGACATTTTGGTCTTAAACAACTAGGTCTTTCCNACATACCTTTGCTGTGAAAGCACATTAACATACAAAAGTCAGGCTTAGACCACCCCCTTTCTGTGCCAGAACTCCCGCATCTGTTGCAGATTTAGCTACACAAACTCATTTCTGTTGAGTATGTAATGCTCATTCTTGCACAGAATTGTGGTGGGCCGCAATTAGGTCTTTTCTGATGACATTTTGGTCTTAAACAACTAGGTCTTTCCTGGTCACATTTTGGTGTTAAAATGCAGCATTTTTGACACCTAAGAGAACCTGTGGTGAGGATTTAAGTCTTCAACACCATATTTTATACAGCCTAATCTTCAATAGTTATTTCTAAATATTCATTACACACTCACACACTCAATAATAAAAAAGTACTTGTTTGGTTCCTAACAAAATAACTCTCATTTACACACTCACAAATCCTTAACTGTGTTCAAAATAAAAGGGCTGCTGTTTNAATGCAGCATTTTTGACACCTAAGAGAACCTGTGGTGAGGATTTAAAAGTCTTCAACACCATATTTTATACAGCCTAATCTTCAATAGTTATTTCTAAATATTCATTACATACTCACACACTCAATAATAAAAAAGTACTTGTTTGGTTCCTAACAAAATAACTCTCATTTACACACTCACAAGTCCTTAACTGTGTTCAAAATAAAAAGGCTGCTGTTTCCCACTAATGTGCTACTTTAACACAAATTGTAGAGGATGAGAATTTTGCATGCCATGGTAAGTTTTCAAATTCTAATGTTTAGCTTCTGAGGTTACAAAAACATCCCATTATATGTGGGCTGACCTGTACAGGGAATTATAGTATGGACCCTAAATAGTTTTCAGAGGTCACTGTTATAATAACAACAGTTGCCCAAGTGCAATGTACAAATATGGCTAGTTTAAATAACTGAAAATTTAAATGTGTGTGTGTGTGTGTTAGTTGCTCACTCATGTCCAACTCTTTGGGACCACATGGACTGTGTAGCCCGCCAGGCTCCTCTGTCCGTGGNTTGAGTTTACGAAAACATCCCATTATACGTGGGCTGACCTCTACAGGGAATTATAGTATGGACCCTAAATAGTTTTCAGAGGTCAGTGTTATAATAACAACAGTTGCCCAAGTGCAATATACAAATATGGCTAGTTTAAATAACTGAAAATTTAAACGTGTGTGTGTGTGTGTTAGTTGCTCACTCATGTCCAACTATTTGCGACCACATGGACTGTGTAGCCCGCCAGGCTCCTCTGTCCGTGGGATTCTCCAGGCAAGAATACTGGAGTGGGCAGCCATTCCCTTCTCCAGGGGATCTTCCTGACCCAGGGATGGAACCCGGGTCTTCTGCATTGCAGGCAGATTCTTTAGTGCCTGAGCCATCAGAGAAGCTGTGTGTGTGTGTGTGTGTCTGTGTGTGTGTCTGTGTTGTGTGTTCATGCCAAAATAGAGACTTTCAAATTTGTTGTTAGGAAATTTTTCCTATTTATTGGTGTTTCCTTGGTATATGCCAAACTCTTAGCTTTTAAACCTTTACACCTCATTTACAACAACCCTATAAACTGGGTTCAACAGTTATTCCCTTTTTACTCACAAGGTATTGAGACTTAAAGAGGTTAAGTGCCTTGGCCCTAGTTCTCAGCTAATCAATAGCAGATCCAGGAGCCCACTGGCATCTAATTTAAAGGTCATCCTTTTGATCATTACACTAGATACAGTCTCTAACTTCACAATTAACACTTTTTAAAAAATTGATCCGAGTGCCTTTAAAATTGAATTGTAAAAGTGTTTTATGTTCCTTCAGAAGATAGACTCTTGATAAATTCTCTGACAATTTCATAGAAACAGAAATTTAAATGCTTACCCTGTTCTTACTGCAACTTTGGATTTTGTTACCTTTTTTATGACTTTTTAAAAAATTATTTATTTTAATCAGAGGATAATCACTTTACAGTATTGTGATGGGTTTTGCCATTCATCAACATGAATCAGTCACAGGCAGATGAGTGTTCCTCCCACCCTGGACCCCTCCTGCTTTCCTGCTCACCCTCTCCCTCTGGGCTGCAGAGCACTGGCTTTGGGTGCCCTGCTTCATGCCTTCACTTATACTGGCCGTCTATTTTACATATGGTAATGTACATGTTTCAGTGCTAGTCTCTCAAACCATCCCACCCCCAGCCACTGAGTCCAAAAATCTGTTCTTTACATCTGTCTCCTTGGCTGCTCTGCATGTAGTATCGTTATTACCGTCGTTCTAAATTCCATATATATGAGCTAATACACAGTATTTTTCTTTCTCTTTCTGACTTACTTCACTCTGTATAATATGTTCCAATTTCATCCACCTCATTAGAACTGACTCAAATGTTTTCCTTTTTATAACTGAGTAATATTCCATTGTGTATATGAACCACAATTTCCTTATCCATTCATCTGCCTATGGACCTCTAAGTTGCTTCCATTGTAAATATTGTAAATAGCTATTGTAAATAGCATTGCAGTGAACATTGGGGTAGATGTGTCTCTCTCAATTCTGGTTTCCTTAGGATGCATGCCCAGCAGTGAGACTACTAGGTCATATGGCAGCTCTCTTCCCAGTTTTTTAAGGAATCTCAACACTGTTCTCCATAGTGGCTGGATCGGTTTGCAAGATTTTGTTACCTTTTTTTAGCCTTTTTTAACTTTACATTGAATGGGTGTTCATATGCATTTACATTAAAATAATGATGAGTAACCAAAAATAAATCCTACTTTATAATAGCACAAATGTCCATTAACAGATATTGACAGATGAACTATGATATATTCACAAATTAAAACTCTACACTTCAGTGAAAATAAAGAACATAGACTTAAATATCAACATGAACAAATCTTAAAATTTTTGAACAAAGATTAGATACAGGAAAATGTTATTTAAATAAACCTTAAAATACATGAAACAAAACTATACGTTATTCACAGATGGATGAATATGTAATAACACATGATTCATTATTCATGGGTAAGAAGAAAAGGATATTAAATTAGCTCTAGCAATTAATTAATGCTATAATTGATTAATTGGAACTATGAATGATAATCTGTGATGGGGCTTTAATTTGATCCTGTTGGGTGACTTGTATACACACACATGTGAATACACACGTGTGCAACACCTTTGTTGAGGAATTCTCTCCACATTTTTCTGCATGCTTGAAGTATTTCACAATAAATATTGATTATACATTAAAATAATGAGGTCAGAAAATCCTTATTAAGCAGTCCAGGCAAGTAGATGAATTTATCAATCCACACTGGTAGCTTTCCTCTGACTTTTTAGTAGGTGAAGATAACTAGCTCACAAATTCTTCCATTATTCTTCTTTGGTTAAGGCATGTGCAATTCCAAAGGGACTACAAAAATAAAACAAAATAACAAAAATAAAAAATAAACAACATTTAAACAAAACATCAAAAATGGGAATGTATTATCTCTTGCATTAATTTATCATAACACCTGGTCCATTAACTAGTTTGTTCCTGACTGACCCAGATCAGAGATGATGCTAGAAAGAATATAGAGAAATTTCTAGAACATTAAATATTCACAGTAGGTGGACACATTCATCCAATTCTTTCTTCACTCAACAAACATTTATTGGCTATGATTTGTATTCTGTTGTGCTAAATCTTACAAGAATTTAAAGATAAGTACAGCCTACTAATTGTTTCCAAGTAGCTACAATATTGAAAAGAAACATCACATTAAAAATGGCTCTACTGCAGGTTGGAATGTGACATGTGTTCAGTAAATATATGGTTACAGGGAGTTAGAACCCAGGAAGGTATCTCCAACTTCTAACTTTACATAGCCTATTATGTCTTATTTTTAATATTACCTATATATTTTCTGTCTTACTTTGTTTTTACTGATTGTTTTCATTTGTTCAATCCAACGNCACAAGGTATTGAGACTTAAAGAGGTTAAGTGCCTTGGCCCTAGTTCTCAGCTAATCAATAGCAGATCCAGGAGCCCACTGGCATCTAATTTAAAGGTCATCCTTTTGATCATTACACTAGATACAGTCTCTAACTTCACAATTAACACTTTTTAAAAAATTGATCCGAGTGCCTTTAAAATTGAATTGTAAAAGTGTTTTATGTTCCTTCAGAAGATAGACTCTAGATAAATTCTCTGACAATTTCATAGAAACAGAAATTTAAATGCTTACCCTGTTCTTACTGCAACTTTGGATTTTGTTACCTTTTTTATGACTTTTAAAAAAATTATTTATTTTAATCAGAGGATAATCACTTTACAGTATTGTGATGGGTTTTGCCATTCATCAACATGAATCAGTCACAGGCAGATGAGTGTTCCTCCCACCCTGGACCCCTCCTGCTTTCCTGCTCACCCTCTCCCTCTGGGCTGCAGAGCACTGGCTTTGGGTGCCCTGCTTCATGCGTTCACTTATACTGGCCGTCTATTTTACATATGGTAATGTACATGTTTCAGTGCTAGTCTCTCAAACCATCCCACCCCCCGCCACTGAGTCCAAAAATCTGTTCTTTACATCTGTCTCCTTGGCTGCTCTGCATGTAGTATCGTTATTACTGTCGTTCTAAATTCCATATATATGAGCTAATACACAGTATTTTTCTTTCTCTTTCTGACTTACTTCACTCTGTATAATATCTTCCAATTTCATCCACCTCATTAGAACTGACTCAAATGTTTTCCTTTTTATAACTGAGTAATATTCCATTGTGTATATGAACCACAATTTCCTTATCCATTCATCTGCCTATGGACCTCTAAGTTGCTTCCATTGTAAATATTGTAAATAGCTATTGTAAATAGCATTGCAGTGAACATTGGGGTAGATGTGTCTCTCTCAATTCTGGTTTCCTTAGGATGCATGCCCAGCAGTGAGACTACTAGGTCATATGGCAGCTCTATTCCCAGTTTTTTAAGGAATCTCAACACTGTTCTCCATAGTGGCTGGATCGGTTTGCAAGATTTTGTTACCTTTTTTTAGCCTTTTTTAACTTTACATTGAATGGGTGTTCATATGCATTTACATTAAAATAATGATGAGTAACCAAAAATAAATCCTACTTTATAATAGCACAAATGTCCATTAACAGATATTGACAGATGAACTATGATATATTCACAAATTAAAACTCTACACTTCAGTGAAAATAAAGAACATAGACTTAAATATCAACATGAATAAATCTTAAAATTTTTGAACAAAGATTAGATACAGGAAAATGTTATTTAAATAAACCTTAAAATATGTGAAACAAAACTATACGTTATTCACAGATGGATGAATATGTAATAACACATGATTTATTATCCATGGGTAAGAAGAAAAGGATATTAAATTAGCTCTAGCAATTAATTAATGCTATTAATTGATTAATTGGAACTATGAATGATAATCTGTGATGGGGCTTTAATTTGATCCTGTTGGGTGACTTGTATACACACACATGTGAATACACACGTGTGCAACACCTTTGTTGAGGAATTCTCTCCACATTTTTCTGCATGCTTGAAGTATTTCGCAATAAATATTGATTATACATTAAAATAATGAGGTCAGAAAATCCTTATTCAGCAGTCCAGGCAAGTAGATGAATTTATCAATCCACACTGGTAGCTTTCCTCTGACTTTTTAGTAGGTGAAGATAACTAGCTCACAAATTCTTCCATTATTCTTCTTTGGTTAAGGCATGTGCAATTCCAAAGGGACTACAAAAATAAAACAAAATAACAAAAATAAAAAATAAACAACATTTAAACAAAACATCAAAAATGGGAATGTATTATCTCTTGCCTTAATTTATCATAACACCTGGTCCATTAACTAGTTTGTTCCTGAGTGACCCAGATCAGAGATGATGCTAGAAAGAATATAGAGAAATTTCTAGAACATTAAATATTCACAGTAGGTGGACACATTCATCCAATTCTTTCTTCACTCAACAAACATTTATTGGCTATGATTCGTATGATGTTGTGCTAAATCTTACAAGAATTTAAAGATAAGTACAGCCTACTAATTGTTTCCAAGTAGCTACAATATTGAAAAGAAACATCACATTAAAAATGGCTCTACTGCAGGTTGGAATGTGACATGTGTTCAGTAAATATATGGTTACAGGGAGTTAGAACCCAGGAAGGTATCTCCAACTTCTAACTTTACATAGCCTATTATGTCTTATTTTTAATATTACCTATATATTTTCTGTCTTACTTTGTTTTTACTGATTGTTTTCATTTGTTCAATCCAACGCTTCCTACTGAATCTTTTATTCAGGGCCAAGAACTTGTGTTATTTTTATATCCATCATAAAATCTATGTGAAAATTGCTTACCAAGTGTAGGCATAGGTTGCAAATGATCTGAACTGACTACCTACTTATTACCAAAGCTGCTTAAAGTTTAACCAATGCTATACAACTGATGGTTGTTATTCACCATAGTTATATGCCATAAAGTCACTGCAAACACTGAGTTGGGAAATATGGATCCTTAGCTCAAAGAGCAATGGATCTGCGTGTGTGTGTATATATAGGGTTCCCTCATAGCTTAGTTGGTAAAGAATGTGCCTGCGATACAAGAGACCCCAGTTTGATTCCTGGGTAGAGAAGATCCACTGGAGAAAGGATAGGCTATCTACTCCAGTATTCTTGGGCTTCCTTTGTGGCTCAGCTGGTAAAGAATCTGCCTGCAATGCAGGAGACCTGGGTTCAATCCCTAGGTTGGGAAAATTCCCTGGAGAAGGGAAAGGCTACCCACTCCAGTATTCTGGCCTGGAGAATTCCTTGGACTATGCAGTCCATGGGGTCACAGAGAGTCAGACACGACTGAGCGACTTTCATTTCACACTTCACACACATATATAGTTATATACATACTTTACATTGTTATGAATGAATTCATCTTGGTAGATTCTATTTTATTTATTTTACAAAAGAGAAAACAATACTCAAAAGTGTTTGGTGACTTGTCTGAAGCCACTTCACCAATGGGCTTCCGAGGTGGCTCAGTGGGTAAAGAATCCCCCTGTAATGCAGGAGATGTGGGTTTGATCCCTGGGTCAGGAAGATCTCCTGGAGGAGGGCATGGCAACCCACTCCAGTATTCTTGCCTTGAGAATCCCAGGGACAGAGGAGCCTGGCAGGCTACAGCCCACGGAGTTGCAGAGTCGGACACGACTAAAGCAACTGAGCGTGCACACACCTCATTAACAGATGTCAGAGCTGGGATTCAAATCCGCTCTACCTGACCCCAGAGCTGGAGCTTCTTGCACTGCAGTGCACTTTCTACTGTGTCCATGCTCCGATCATCTCTGTGTGGGAGTTGAAGCAAGAAGTCAGATCATCACCTTGCTCAGTCTCAGCAGGAAGTGTGCTCATGTGGTGACTCACATTTTTTGCTGCTTTGCTCATGTCTGTGAATGACTGCAAAAGCACTATGTGTATTGACTTTGGGGTTAAAAAAAATTTAGTGAACAGGCAAAACTGTAATACAGATCCGGGACTAATGAAGACTGACTGTATTAACTAAAGAAAAATAATGTTTTGTATCTATGAATCTATAAGTTATTTTGAGGTCAGAACATATTAGCCTTGTAACAGCACTTAGTAATAATAATGGGATTTAAGAGTTGCATTTCGTAATAATAATGTCATAAAATTTCATTTAGTAACATCTGGTTTCAGTGGAGTGTAGCAGTTTTCAAAGGCCAAGCCTGGCCATGCAACTAAAATGTGCTTTCGGGAAGAGCTCGCTGTAAGAGAACCTGACCATCAGCAGACTGTGGGCTTCCTATACCAGGATGCTTCACATTCACGCTGTGATGGTTCAAGACCTTGAAACAAGGGTTATCTCATGAGACCCAGGAGTGAGAGAACGACGACGCATGAGTCTGAGTTTCTAGGCCCCATTCAGTGCATGCCCTTCTCCTGCTACTGCTCTATTGGCCTGGAATAAAGCTGCCCAATGAGTATAAACTATTTGAGTCCTGTGAGTCCATTCATTAACTGACCACTTAATGTAAGTAATGTGCAATTAATTCACATAGTAAGTAATTAAAAATGAAATGAATAAACAAATGTATGCAATCGGAAAAAAATGTTAGGCTTTAAAAGAAGAAACATGTCTACTTCGAGTTAGTGGAAGAGGACAGAGTTCATGAATCAAGAGGAATATTAGCTCGGCCTCAAAGAATCAGACCAACATTGATGGTCACAGAAGGAATTCTGGGTAGAGGGTACATTCTAGAAACAGTGGAAAATATATGTAGTAAATAGTGTGGCTCTCAACCTCCCTGAGGGCAGCTCACACTCCAAGACAGGAAGTCCACACCAGTGCAGAAATGTCTGCTCTTCCTTTCTCAATGCAGACCCACTCAGAGGGGCCATTCCAGCCCCCAAGCTCCCTATGGAAAGGGGCCAAGGGAGAGGTTGGTGGTGATTCCCTGGTTCCCNTTTTGTAACCAGGACTATCCATTAAACAAATTAGTCTAATGATGGGTATGAATGAGAAGCTCTGGTAGGAGCCTGCCCTTGATCATAGACTTTTAAAAACAGAATATCTAAAATGATCAACTGTTTTTTAGAAATATGCTTTTCAATATGGATTTTTCAAACTATTTATCAAAATCCTGATTTAAATTATTTAAATATCAAATTTCAAATTAAATTTTGTTTACTTACTGATTAAGTTTACTTATGTAATTTTGTTTACTTACTGATTACTTATTGATATTTAAATAATTTAAATCAGATTTCTGATAAATAGATAGTTTATCAAATGTAACATGGAATATCTTGCTCTATCTTCTAGTGCAATTGTTTTGTTGTTGTTTCAGTTCATTTCAGTTCTGTCACTCAGTCGTGTCCAACTCTTTGTGACCCCATGAAATGCAGCATACCAGGCCTCCCTCTCCATCACCAACTCCCAGAGTTTACTCAAACTTATGTCCATTGAATCAGTGATGCCATCCAACCATCTCATCCTCTGTCATCCCCTTCTCCTCCTGCTCTCAATCTTTCCCAGCATCAGGTCTTTACAAATGAGTCAGCTCTTTGCATCAGGTGGTGAAAGTATTGGAGTTTCAGCTTCAACATCAGTTCCAAAGAACAGCCAGGACTGATCTCCCTTAGGATGGACTGGTTGGATCTCCTTGCAGTCCAAGGGACTCTTAAGAGTCTTCTCCAACACCACAGTTCAAAAGCATCAGTTCTTCGGCACTCAGCTTTCTTTATAGTCCAACTCTCACATCCATACATGACCACTGGAAAAACCATAGCCTTGACTAGACGGACCTTTGTTGGCAAAGTAATGTCTCTGCTTTTTGATATGCTGTCTAGGTTGGTCATAACTTTCCTTCCAAGGAGTAAGCGTCTTTTAATTTCATGGCTGCAATCACCATCTGCAGTGATTTTGGAGTCCAGAAAAATAAAGTCAGCCACTGTTTCCACTGTTTCCCCATCTATTTTCCATGAAGTGATGGGACTGGATGCCATGATCTTCGTTTTCTGAATGTTGGGCTTTAAGCCAACTTTTTCACTCTCCTCCTTCACTTTCATCAAGAGGCTCTTTAGTTCTTCTTCACTTTCTGCCATAAGGGTGGTGTCATCTGCATCTTTGAGGTATCCTCCCAGCAATCTTGATTCCAGCTTGTGCTTCCTCCAGCCCAACATTTCTCATGATGTACTCTGCGTATAAGTTAAATAAGCAGAGTGGCATTATACAGCCTTGACGTATTCCTTTACCTATTTGTTGTTTAGACTGACACTTTTGCAACCAAGGACCATAATCCACCAGACTCTCTCTCCATGGGATTTCCCAGGTAAGAATACTGGAGAGCATTGCCATTTCCTTCTCCAGGGGATCTTCCGGACTCAAGGATCAAACTCACATCTCCTGCATTGGCAGGCAGCAACAAGGTCTCCTTATTTCTGGTTTCCTCACCAATACCATATGAACATTTCTATTTCATTAATCAACTATATTTTTATCAAAAAGTATTTCTCATTGATAGTATTTAATTGATTTACAGAAAACTTTGGGTTACAAATAAAGTACTTTGAACAAAAGCTTCAAAATTAATCTAAATCTAAAACAAGCTAATCAAAATACAACTCAATATCAATCTTAATTTTGGCTGCATATGTTTCAAATGAAATTTCACAACAAAATGTCAAAGTTGTTTCATTTTTTTGACTCCTAATATTAGCAAAATTAAAAAAAATCTTTCTCTCTCCTCTCTCTCCCTGAATAGACTAGGAAGCAATGTAAAAGACAAAATATTAACATTAATAGCAATAATAACAAAAGACAGAAAAGTCTCAATATGGTCTGCCTCTGTCCTCGTCTTATTCTCACTACCCTTCGACCTCTGTTGTTTTTAACATACACTTAATACAATAGATAATGTATAAGTGTGCAAGTGAAAGTCACTCAGTCATGTACAACACTTTGCAAACCCCATGGACTCTACAGTCCATGGAATTCTCCAGGCCAGAATACTGAACTGGGTAGCCATTCCTTCTCCAGGGGTTCTTCCCAAGCCAGGGTCCTTACCCAGGGACCACACCCAGGTCTCGAGCATTGAAGGCGGATTCTTTACCAGCTCTGCCACCAGGGACAAGTGTATATTATATTAAATATATTTAACTGAATGAAACTGGACTTTGTTAGCACAGAGTGAT
Source organism: Raphicerus campestris (assembly GCA_006410735.1). Classification (NCBI taxonomy): domain Eukaryota; kingdom Metazoa; phylum Chordata; class Mammalia; order Artiodactyla; family Bovidae; genus Raphicerus; species Raphicerus campestris. The sequence continues at coordinate 102,217 of SJYW01005109.1, forward strand.
GTTCACTGGATTTGCTATCAGATGGATCCAGGTTCTGTTTCTAAGTGCTCCACATGCTAGTGACACTTTACTCCCTCTGAGATTTTCTTTCCCTCATCTGCAATATTAAAATGGCCATATTATTTGTGGAAAGCCAGAATTATCTATTTTCCTCAGTCTTTCCCCTATTCACCCTCGACAGAGAAAAATCTCCTAACCATGCCTAAGTTCTGCTATTGGGAATGATCAGTATTAATAAGAGGAGTGTCTGTTGGTTTTATAAATGCTCTATTAAAACAACTGCCAAAATAAAAAAACCAAACATCTAAACTGACTCTCCAGAGCTTTGTAAGGAAGGTACTATAAACAACAGATACATTTTGCTGCACACATAGTATATACTTGGAGAGGGAATGAATAATTCAAGGAAACATCCTGGAGGGAATTCCCTGGTGACCCAGTGGCTAGACTCAGTGTTTTCTGTGGCTCAGGTTCAATCCCAGGTCAGGGAACTAAGATACCACAAGCAGAACACTACAGTCAAAAAAAGAACAACAAAAAAGGAAACATCCTGGGATACAGTTTTACCGTCACTGGGCAATGAACCACATAATGCTTATTTTTATTAATTTTTATTAAAACAAAAATTTTAAATAAATAAAACACATTCTGATGTGTCTTGAAAACTGTGCAGAAAATTGTCCACTATAGAGATTTTTATATCACTTCTAAATAAAGGAACTTGAACCAAGAAATGTATGACATAAGAAGTTTGATAATTCCATTAAATAACCAAATCCTTCACACCAAGAGCATCTTTGATATGAGACTCATACACACAAACATCATTCAGTATAGGTAATGTTTTCCTTAAGAATACCAATAAGCATGGTTGTATTTTGAGTATTAAGTACTTCAGCCTATCTGGTTTTATTTCCACTGTAAAAAAAAAAAAAAAAGAAAAAGTTTTGAGACAAGAAAGCAGATAATATCTGTTCGCTTTCATGATTGCAAAAAGGACTAGGAGGAAAAATAAATTCCTTATGGCCACATAAGGGTTTTTTCAAGTGTAGAAATCAGATTCTGGACTCCTGGTCTGATGTCTTTCTAATAGTACATGTTGCTATTTGTCCTAAATTGGCAGATAGACCCAAGATACGTAGTCCTTTAGTTCTCAGAATATTTTTGGTAGTGGTAAGCTCTCAAAAAAAAAAAAAAAAAAAACCATGAAATTATAAGGCAAACGATTTCAGGTAAAAACAGAACTGATGCAGTAGACGTGAAGGAAGCAGGGGACCAAGAGTCCTGGCCACAGTGCTCCTCCATCCCCAGGAGGGCAACTTAGAGCACCACTGGAAAGCCACTTGCTCCTTTCACACATGAGAAAATAACTAAGTGATTTGTCCAAGAAGCTGAATTAGTGACTTCTCATCTCCTGATTCATAATGAAATGCTCTTCTCCTTACTCTAAAATGTCTTCTAGATCATGTGGGTGTTGACAGCCCTGGTTACGCCCTCTAAGTCAGTCACTCGCTCTCGTGTCCAGCCATCGCACCTGCCACACATTGCTTCTCTAAGCATGCTGAACTGCTTGTGATTTTTTAAAAATCCACCATGCCAAGCATCTGACTTCTTCACATGGCTTTCCTTTTGTCTGGAAAGTTCTCTTTGAAAGCCCTCTTTCTCACCTTTCCTACCTGTACAGATCCACCAAATATAAGTTTACCCAGCACTGACTCTAGAGATCGTGACACCACCTCACCTCTCATGGGTCCGACTCCCAATGTTAGGGAGGAATTTTAGTCAAATTTTCCTTTTCCTTTTCTTATCATGCTTGCACTTTTACCAATTGCTTTTTGAGGGGGAATTCCACCTTCACTAGCACTTTGAACCAATTCAGTGTCACAACAACAACAACAACAAATTGTTGAAAGAAGAAATGCAAGAATGAAGGAATGCTATTTTCTAAGTGGTTTTTTACAAAAAGCATGAACATGGGAGAACATGGTATACATTTCAGTGGAAGTGCAACTAGCCTCACATGCTGTATCAGACCGCCAGGAAACAGGGCAACCGTGAGCGTCAGCAGCTCCTAATTCACAGTTCTCAAACTTTCCATTACCTTAACAGGAAAACCTTGCCAGATACCTATACTAAACAATCTAATCTTTTATTCATCAATTTGAACAGAAAACCAGAACCAGCAAGCATTTGAGGAAAACCCATAGCATTAAAAAGAAAAGAACAGATAACTTAATAGGAAAAGAAAAGAAAGAAAACAATGGTGGGGAAATAAATATGTAAGAAAAAAAAGAAAAAAGTTGTTGTTTTTTCATTTATCTGTCACTCTTTATGAGACTCAAGGGACTATTATTTTAAGAAAACAAAAATAGGTTTCTCTGAAAATATACCTATAAAAGAAAAAACAGCTTTTATATAATTTGAACACTGAAATGAACAATAGATGCCCTCAGTAATCAAATGCACATGGATACAGATTAAGTCATACACTGAAAATGAAGTGAAAATGTCTGTTTTAAAATCTAATATATAATAGATTGTGAAGAAACATTTATATGAAGGCTCACAATCCTGGTTTCGCCCTTGGTTTCTTTTACTTCTTTTGCTTTTAAGGTAAACAATATAATAATTTAATTAAAATTATGTCTAAAAAATATATTTTCAGTATACACAACATTCACAAAACTGATAGGATAAACTAGTACATTAGTACTATGAAATCCTTTTGGAGAACAATTTTACTGCACTTTTTAAGAACCATAACATTTCCATTGTACTTTTACATTTTTCACCTCAGGCAAAAGTACTGGGAAACAAACACATAGTGTTGAAGAAATAAATCCTAGAATTCTTTTTTTTTCCTGAAGCTAACCTATCTTTATTTCCCAAATTTATTTTTTTAGTTTTATTTGTTACTTAATGGTTTTGATTATTCTTGACATATCTCAGATTGTTATGTGTCATTCATTTAATTTAGCTTTAAGATGTTGATGCTTAACAGAAGACTTATTTATTAAGAAAGAAAATATTTTCCCTTTCCTCTATATGTGTTTACTGGAGGTAAACTTAGGTCAGCGATTTAATTTCCCTTTGTCTAGAAGTTTAATCCAAATTAATAATCCCAAAGAAGGAAAACTTATTTAGAAAGCTATCCTTTGCAATATAGTTTATAATAGCAAAATCAGCAACAACCAAAATACCCAGAATTAGTGGGATATTTAAGTACGATAAGATAATATTCTTTTTTTTTTAATACTTTATTCTATTTTACAGTACTGTATTGGTTTTAAGATAATATTCTTGATAAATATTTTTAGGGAATTATGTAACAACGGAAAAATGTTCAAGATACAATGCAAGTGAAGGAAACAGTATTCAAAATTAAATCTGTGCTCTGATTTCAATTATATAAAAATACAAACATTTGAGTAATTTGGAGGATAACATAAAAATAAAATATTTGATTTATTTGAATGATACATACCTCTCATTTCTATTTCATAAACCTTGTATACTAGATTTTTTTAGGGGAGAAAACAACAGAATTATCCATCTTTCTCATCAATATCTCAAACTTATTGAGATTAAGTATACCTCTAATGAAAAAAATGATTCCATTTAGAATAGTAAAATATATGCAAGGTTCAAACATTCAACCTTGATATTAAATAGAGGTTGTTGAAACTGATGAATCTGCCTTTTCTAATTTATCTCATTTTACAAAGGGTGACTACACCACCCTTATGGCAGAAAGTGAAGAAAGACTAAAAAGCCTCTTGAAGAAAGTGAAAGAGGAGAATGAAAAAGTTGGCTTAAAACTCAACAGTCAGAAAATGAAGATCATGGCATGTGGTCCCATCACTTCATGGGAAACAGACGNAATATTAAATAGAGGTTGTTGAAACTGATGAATCTGCCTTTTCTAATTTATCTCATTTTACAAAGGGTGATTACACCACCCTTATGGCAGAAAGTAAAGAAGGACTAAAAAGCCTCTTGAAGAAAGTGAAAGAGGAGAGTGAAAAAGTTGGCTTAAAACTCAACAGTCAGAAAATGAAGATCATGGCATGTGGTCCCATCACTTCATGGGAAACAGACGAGGAAACAGTGGAAACAGTGTCAGACTTTATTCTGAGGGGCTCCAAAATCCTGAAAGATGATGCTGTGAAAGTGCTGCACTCAATATGCCAGCAAATTTGGAAAACTCAGCAGTGGCCACAGGACTGGAAAAGGTCAGTCTTCATTCCAATTCCAAAGAAAAGCAATGCAAAAGAATGCTCGAACTACCGCATAATTGCACTCATCTCACATGCTAGTAAAGTAATGCTCAAAATTCTCCAAGCCAGGCTTCAGCAATACATGAACTGTGAACTCCCTGATGTTCAAGCTGGTTTTAGAAAAGGCACAGAACCAGAGATCAAATTGCTAATGTCCACTGGATCATGGAAAAAGCAAGAGAGTTCCAGAAAAACATCTATTTCTGCTTTCTTGACTATGCCAAAGCCTTTGACTGTGTGGACCACAATCAACTGGAAAATTCTGAAAGAGATGGGAATACCAGACCACCTGACCTGCCTCTTGAGAAATCTG
>SJYW01005109.1:108819-139775 GCA_006410735.1 Raphicerus campestris
AACAAAAGCTGGAATCAAGATTGCCAGGAGAAATATCAATAACCTCAGATATTGAAGATGATACCACCCTTATGGCAGAAAGTGAAGAGGAACTAAAATGCCTCCTGATGAAAGTGAAAGAGGAGAGTGAAAAAGTTGGCTTAAAGCTCAACATTCAGAAAACGAAGATCATGGCATCTGGTCCCATCACTTCATGGGAACTAGATGGGGAAACAGTGGAAACAGTGTCAGACTTTATTTTGGGGGGCTCCAAAATCACTCCAGATGGTGACCGCAGCCATGAAATTAGAAGACGCCTACTCCTTGGAAGAAAAGTTATGACCAACCTAGATAGTATATTCAAAAGCAGAGACATTACTTTGCTGACTAAGGTCCATCTAGTCGAGGCTATGGTTTTTCCAGTGGTCATGTATGGATGTGAGAGTTGGACTGTGATGAACGCTAAGTGCCGAAGAATTGATGCTTTTCAGCTGTGGTGTTGGAGAAGACTCTTGAGAGTCCCTTGGACTGTAAGGAGATCCAACCAGTCCATTCTGAAGGAGATCAACCCTGGGATTTTTTTGGAAGGAATGATGCTAAAGCTGAAACTCCAGTACTTTGGCCACCTCATGCGAAGAGTTGACTCATTGGGAAAGACTGATGCTGAGAGGGATTGGGTGCAGGAGGAGAAGGGGACGACAGAGTATGAGATGGCTGGATGGCATCATGGACTCTATGGATGTGAGTCTGAGTGAACTCTGAGAGATGGTAATGAACAGGGAGGCCTGGCGTGCTTTAATTCATGGGGTCATGAAGATTCGGACACTATTGAACGACTGAACTGAACTCAACTGAAAATCACTGCAGATGGTGATTGCAGCCATGAAATTAAAATACGCTTACTCCTTGGAAGAAAAGTTATGACCAACCTAGACAGCATATTGAAAAACAGAGACATTACTTTGCCAAAAAAGGTCGGTCTAGTCAAGGCTATGGTTTTCCCAGTTTGGGTGAACTCCGCGAGTTGGTGATGAACAGGGAGGCCTGGTGTGCTGCAGTTCATGGGGTTGCAAAGAGTCAGATACTGAGCAACTGAACTGAACTGATAGAGGGTGACTACTTTTAAAGTCACAATGGAAAACTTACATGTTCAATGTACTATGGTTTTCAGAATTTTTCCACACACATACACATACAATTATTCATTTCTCTTCAAAGCAAAGATTAAATTAGATAAGAGGAATAGGTATTACCATGTTTTTTTAACAGATAAAGATAAAAGGGTTAAATTAATTTCTTAAGGCACTATTGGGGCCCAGAATGAAACTCACCATAAACCTTCCTTCTACATAATTATCATCTTATGATAGCATATGATATTAGAATAATTCATTACATATTTTCCTACAGAGATAAGTAACTTTTTTTTAGTCTTCAAAAAGCAGCAAAAAGTTTAATTCTTTACAGTTTTATTTGTTCATTCTTTTTTTAAGCAATATAAATTTGAAGACACACTATGTACCAGGCAGTCTGCCAAGTCCTAGAGGTAAAGAGATGCCCAAGCTACAGTTCATTCTAAAGGAAANATTTTTTTTAGTTTTCAAAAAGCAGCAAAAAGTTTAATTCTTTACAGTTTTATTTGCTCATTTTTTTTGAGCAATATAAATTTGAAGACACACTATGTACCAGGCAGTCTGCCAAGTCCTAGAGGTAAAGAGATGCCCAAGCTACAGTTCATTCTAAAGGATATGCAATCTAGGAATGGAGATACACAAATAAATTTTGAAAGGTAGGAGTAAAAGTGATAACTGCTGAAATAGAGCTATCAATAGCACACAGACAAGAAACTATTTAATCACTTGTGTGATGAGGATATAGAGGCTGTTGGAAAAAATACTTGAGTAAGGCAAAATAGGGAAAGAAGAAAATCAGTTATATATAAAATAGGGTAGAGGGTCACATTATTTTAGAAAGCAAATTCTTTTTCTGAATTTAAGGATTCACAAAACTCTGCTAATGAGTGTCACTAAAGAATCCAATTTTGCAAGCATTATTTAATTCTCAAATAATTTAGTCTTGATTTGCATAAGGTTTGTTCAGTTATACAAGTTTGGGTGACCTACTAACCCATATAATTAACTAATTTGTCTGAATGCTATTGAAGTTGAGGTGAGGGAAGGTCAAGAACAATGCCTAGCAATTAAAAGCCTGGGGGGAAAGCTATAATCTGTAGCTTCAATCTCCATCTTAAAGCTATTTTCCATTGAAATCATGATGCATGAAATATGTGGATCAGTTAACCCATTTACTAACAAGATATGGTGATGGATGCTTTCAAGCTCTCTCTAGACTAATTTGAAATAATAAAGTACTATTGTGTAATAGCTGCCTGACCTCAGCCACTCTGAGTGTCATTAATTATAGGCTTACATCTCTCTGTTATATCTCACTCCTTATAGTCCATTCTTTACATAATCCCACTAATCTTGGCCCTTCTTCTTTCTCTGTGAATAATTCTACTTACTTTGAGTTTGAAGAGGATTAACAAAGTGATGGATTAAATCTCTATTCACAATTAATGGAAAAAATAAGTTTAATTCACGGAATTTTAATATGCTTAAAATAGCCTTAATGGGCATTGTTTTCTTTCATCCAAAGGAAATGCTCTTCAATACGTACGCCTATACTCTTAACAAAATTCTCATTGTAACATCTGCTCCATCTTCACTCCAATTAATTCTGCTGAAATGTGAACCTCTCAGGTCAGTCAGAGCACTTCTTTCAGGCAAGGCACCTTGGTAGTGGTATGAATCAGTTTATCTTTTGTGACAGACATACAACTAGGAATTCGAAGAGCCATGTTTTGAAATCATGTTTCTGGAACTGTTCCTCCTTTTCTTGTGGTGACAGATATCATACAACTTTGCTCTTTCCCCCCCACAATGTGAACAAGAAAGTCATCTCTTTGAAGAACTGCCCATGTTTATTCCACCATCGTTTTAGGAGCTATCCTTCCCTATCCTGCATGCGTGCTCAGCTGTGTCCAACTCTTTGCGATCCCACAGACTGTAGCCCATCAGGCTCCACTGTCCATAGAACTTTCCAGGCAAGAGTACTACACTGGCTTGCCATTTCCTTCTCTAGAGGATTTTCCTGACTTAGGGATCAAACCCACGTCTCTGGCATCTTCTGCATTAGCAGGCAGATTCTTTATCACTGTGCCACCTGGGAAGTTCCATCCTTCCCTAGGTCCATCAAAATTGTTAGAAGAAGGCTCCAGCTTTCTAAATGTACTCTCACTCTTTTCCTGGCTTCAGGGCAGCAGAACAAGTGGGAATTCAACAGCCTAAGTCCTGGGATTTGGAAGTTTGGGAAATATAAGTTTGCTGCTCAGCTACTTTTCCTACTCCATGATGCACCTCTGCACAGTTTTGCTCTCGTCTTTGCATCCAGCTGATCCTCCATCTGTAAGGCAGCCTGCAGCCTATGTTACCTTATTCAGTCTACTCAGATGACTTTGAGTTGACTACTCTCTTGAATTCTTCACCTGGCTGTCTACCCTTTCCACATCCTCATAGTGCTCACATTCCTCATTTCTCAGGACTAAGTTGTACTGGTCCTTTACTGAGTTCCTCACCTAACATTGGTTGTAACCTTGCTGGACATCTCTTCCCAATTTTGTGCCACACTCCTAGGTCCCTCATCCTCATCACACTGAGCTGTGTTTCCCATTAGGCAGGATGCTTGCCCCATAATTCTCTCTACCCAACACTTGACTCCATTTTCTCCTAGACTGTAAGTTCTATGAAGACAGGAAATCCTGCTTATCACTATATTACCAATATCCAGACAATAGGGGTAGATAATACATAGTAACTGGATGAAAGACTTTTCCTCATTAATTCCTGTTACATTTTTGAACTCTTCATTGTAACCCTGATAAATATGATAAGTGAATTAAAACAATAGCACATTATTCAAAAAAGATTAGGTTAGGCTATAAGTACAACTTTAAAATCCCCATTATTTATAACAATAAAGATTGACTTCTTGTGCATGCCATGTTCAACAGGTTTCAGTAGAGATTCTGGTCCTCAGAGTTACTTAAGTGATCAGAGAATAAAGGCTGAACCATCTTGTGACACTTCCATATTTTCATGAACTCAGAGTTCATGAAGAAGAAAGCATGGATAATTGTATAGAAGCTCTTAGATAGACAAACAGCATACCCTTAGCATCTTCTCATATGACCAAAATAAGTTATATGGTAACAATCAAACTCCAAGAAGGCATGGAAGTTTAATCCTCCCATGGCCCCAGATGGAGACAAGAACCAAAAATGTTGATAAGCACTTGTCATGTTTTACAAGATTAGTGAAAAGGATGATATCCTTAAGCATTCATTTCTCAGCAGGATCAGCATAATTAAAATTAATGTCTTTCTACTTGAAAAAGGTGGATAAACAGAAATCCGCATTCTTCATTATTAATCCCATATCCTATGTGGTCCCTTCACTCAGCTTTAGAAAAGGCACAGAGAAAAAGCAGAGGTATTTAGGAGAAGTCTGTGCCTACAACAGGTGGGAGGTGTTTGAAAAGGTAAACTTCTTTTGGGGAGAAAGAAATTCTATGCAAATGGAAGAACAAGTATCTGGTGTTCCTGCTATCTGTTCGTGGAGCAGCAGTGAGGCCAGTGCTGGTGGAGGAGAGAGAAAGGGGGAAGAGACTGAAGACGAGGTCAAACAGGTAGTAAGGGACAGATCACACAGGATCTTACTTGCTATTGTAGAGATTTCGACTATTATGAGGAATGGGAACTCCTGGCAGGATGCTGAACATAAGAGTGAAAGAATAAGCTTTATTTTGTAAAAAAAAAAAAAAAAAAATCAGTCAGCTACTGTGCTGAAAATGGACGTAAAAGGACAATGGTGGAAATAGGAAGACCAGTGAGAAGAATTCAGTTGCAGAAATTCAAATGGAATATACTGTCAGCCCTAACTGGAGTGAGAGTAATAGAGGTGGTGAGAAAGGTGTAGGATTTTCATATATTTTGAAGGTAGACCCAAGAAGTTTTCCTGAATATATTGAGGGTAGGAAAAAAAAGAAAGACTCAAGGATGACTCTAAGGTCTGTGACCTTATTGCCTAACATTATCACATTTTCAAAGATCTCAGTAAAATAAAAATGTGTCTGAGAGCAAACATATACAAGCAGATTGGAGAATAGCTGGAGTCCTGCTAATGCTGCTGCGGCTAAGTTGCGTCATGCTAGAGGCTCTTAATTAGATAAAGTTGTTGCTTTTCTTCTCTTCAGGAATATAATTTTACCACTAGATGTAAATAAATGTCTCCTGATAGTAGATAAGTCATTCCTTGCTTTTGGTGCCTATTTACCCTATATTTAACTTACCTTAGCTTTTCCTACAGATATACACCTCTTTATTCTGAATTTCTCATGCAATACTTTTTCAGGTGAATTTGGAGCATCTCTAAAAGGCCCTATTGATGTTTCTCAACTAGCAAATGCATGTACATTATCAATAATACCAAGATGTTTTCAAATTTTCATTGCACAGCCATTCACTCTGAGCAGGCACACTGAGTTCTCATTACACAATGTTTGATGACTGTAAAGCTGCAGCCTTGTGCTGTGGCCAGCTCACATCCTCAGATGACCCATACCGGCAACAGGCTTCTCTAATATTGTGACATATCATACTACAAGCTGAGTGATTAGAATGGTGGAATCAACATTATCTCAGGAGGTGAGGCTACAGATGGAACAGACAAATTTTTTTGGAAGATGTAACAAGATAGGGATTGCAACTCTGGATATGTTAGGTAAAGTTTATGAGACATCTTTGTGTAGTGTTCAGTAGGCAGTACTGAGTGTCTTTATCTACAAATTTGGAATTCAAAGGTATTTTCTGAAATAGAGATGTAGCTTTGAGAAACCATAGCATATATGTGCTATTTTCAGCCATGTACCTGAATGAAATAACAAAAGTAGTGAATGGAAAAACAGAGGATGAGAACCTAGAACTGAACCTCAGAACACCCCAGTGTTAAAATGTCTAGATGAGGTGGAGTAACCAACAAAGGAGACTAAGGGGTGATGAGTAAGGACCACTGATGGGCAGACTAAATAAGATGACATATGTAAGTGTACTTTTAAATTGCTANGAGAACCTAGAACTGAACCTCAGAACACCCCATCGTTAAAATGTCTAGATGAGGTGGAGTAACCAACAAAGGAGACTAAGGGGTGATGAGTAAGGACCACTGATGGGCAGACTAAATAAGATGACATATGTAAGTGTACTTTTAAATTGCTACATAAATTTTACTTGCTGCAGTTTTTAGTGGTTGAATTAAGCCCCCTTACAGCATTACCTACTGGTAAAACATATATTCTCATATATACATATATACACATACATATGTTTGTATATATGCATGAATATATATATGCAAGTTATTTTGGAATTTCAGTTAATTTTGAATCATTTCACCATTTCTAGTGTTTGTCTTTTTATCTTGGGGTAAATGCAATTAACTAAAATTTTCTGCAAGTTTTATAAACGTCTACTATTTTAATGTGTCAGAATCTAGTCCAAAATGTACAGGCCTACAGAAAAGCTAGCACTGACCTAAAACTGGGGTGTCTGGACAAGGAAAAAATCATTCTATTGATCGCTTTAAATTTATAATAGTAAATAACCAGTCAGTCCTCCCTTTTCCCGCCTATCTCTCTTCCTCTTCTCTCCCTCTTCCCTTGCCCCTCTCTCTTTCCTCCACATAATTCTACATTTCTAGGGCTCTAAGGAGAATCATAATGCTCAGATTAACTATAAAGTTGACCTAGACAAAATTATGTTATCTCTGAAATAAATTGATAATATACTTTAATGTATTTTATTAATGATCAGATGTAGTCTCTTCATGAGAATGTTTCATATACTATTTTAAAATCTACTAATATATAATTTTTCTTTAACTAGCCATAAAATATATAGAAAAAGCTTTCTAGTATTCATAGAACATAAAATACATATTAAGCTAAAATATTTATTTAAGACTATATCTAAGTCTCTGTCTTTATATATATCTCTATCTAGTTATACCTACAGAGAAAGAAAGCATTGATTTAAAGTATTTACTGCTGATGGGTCTTTCACTACCATCATAATAATAAGAAAAAATTAGAAAAATAAAAATTCATAATATTCTGTGTGATGAATGAAACATAGTAGCTACTAGGAAGCTTTGATGAACCAAATTCCAGATAAGAACAAGCACTCAATAGGTGAACCATGGGTACAGCAGCTTCTATACACTGAGTTAAATACTTTATCTGGGCAGAGATAGAACAGTCTGTCTTAGACAGACAGACTCTTCAAGGAGAAGGTCAAATCAACCATGCCTTAGATAATAGTGTAGGGCATGTAAATTGTATTATATCTGAAAGAGATCTAAATGTTAGAACTGTTTGGACCATCAGATTTACCCTCTGATTTTTTCCAAGAAAGCAGCTGCAGAGGAGGGGCTGAAAGTTGAGAGATCACATAGTATTCCCATGACCTTAGATTTGGAGGTTTTGTTAGGGACTGATCCAAAATATCTCAAAGTATAAGCTCTTTCTTCTCCTTAGCAGTTAATATGAGGGATTACTCTTTCAGCATTCTAGCAGACTGAGTTGATCTGGCAATGGCACTCATATTTAACTACATTAAAGTCATCTGCAATTAGTTGTACCAACTACCATCACTGCAGACTCTGACTTTTTGATCTTACAATTTTGAAAATAGAAGAGTGGTGCACTGCAGTTNTCTAGCAGACTGAGTTGATCTGGCAATGGCACTCATATTTAACTAGATTAAAGTCATCTGCAATTAGTTGTACCAACTACCATCACTGCGGACTCTGACTTTTTGATCTTACAATTTTGAAAATAGAAGAGTGGTGCACTGCAGTTTCAGATATTTCTCAATTTGTTTAAAGACAATTAAAGCAAACCGGTAATGAAGTGTCATGGGTTTAGTAACATAGAAATAAATGTAGCAATAGAACAAAATACAAAGGAAAGGGCTCTGTGAAGAGATAAGTAATAATTACTTAATTTAAGGTAGACTTTGATGAGTTAATAATTTACTTTACAATTTCTAAAGTAATCTCCAAAACAAAATAGTTTTCACTAAAATTTTAACAGAAAATGTACAATAGAGTGCTGAAATACACTCAATTAGAAGAATATAGAAAAGCAGGAACAAAATAAAAGGATTAGATAGGGTAAACAAAATAATAAAAGAAAACAGGAGACTTCAACACAATCTTATAATAACTATGTAAGAGGACTTAAGAGGATGTAAGAGGACTAAATCATTCAAAGACAGACTAGAATTAGGTTAAAAGGTGAGGTGGATTATATGTTGTATACAAGAGTCACACTTCAATTATAAAGTCATAAATAAATTAAAAATAAAAAACAGAAACACATGTGCCATGCAAACCCTTATTACAAGAGAGCTAACATGACTATCATAATACCATAAAAATCAGGCTTTAAGAGAAAGAGTTTTAAGAAAGATAAAAATAACCTTTCATAATGATAAAAAAAAATAATTTCTTGGGAAGATACAGAAACTGAATATGCATGCACCTAATAAATGAGCTTCAAAATTTATTTCAGGAAGAAGTATATGTATCACAGTTATGGTTATGGAATTTATTCCTATTTTCTCAATAACAATAAACACATATATTAAAAAGTCAGTAAGTCTATACAAAACTTGAATTAGGTATCAACTATCTTGAACTAATAGATATTTATTTATTTATTTATTTATTTAATCGACAAATGTACATGGGACATTTGCCAAGATGTAACATGTATTGAGGCACAAAATAAGTTTTAAAACCTTTAAATATAATTTCTTCAATTAAAGGTTAAAAATTATATAAGCATCTCAATTGATGAAGAAAAAATAAGTATCAAACTTTATACTCATTTGTAATTTAAATATATGTATCAGCAAACTAACAACAAAGAGATTTTTCCTGATCTGATAATGGACTTATATCTAGAAAAGATATAAGCAATAAAAAATATATAGATAAATAGCACAATAAAAAGTAGCCAAACATTTGAACAAACCACTCACTAAAGAAGACACATAAATGGTCTGATAAGTTGCTTCAGTCCTGTCCGACTGTGTGTGACCTCATAGACAGCAGCTCACCAGGGCTCCACCCTCCCTGGGATTCTCCAGGCAAGAACACTAGAGTGGGTGCCATTTCCTTCTCCAATGCATGAAAGGGAAAAGTGAAAGTGAAGCCACTGAGTCGTGTCCAACTCTCAGCGACCCCGTGGACTGCAGCCTACCAGGCTCCTCCNGCTCCACCCTCCCTGGGATTCTCGAGGCAAGAACACTAGAGTGGGTGCCATTTCCTTCTCCAATGCATGAAAGGGAAAAGTGAAAGTGAAGCCACTGAGTCGTGTCCAACTCTCAGCGACCCCGTGGACTGCAGCCTACCAGGCTCCTCCTTCCATGGGATTTCCCAGGCAAGAGTACTGGAGTGGGGTGCCATTGCATTCTCTGTATAAATGATCTATTAGCACATAAAAAGGTGTTCGATATTATTAGACTAAAACAAGTTAAAACATCGATGCAATACATTTTCATAGCCTCCCAGAAGGGTTTAAATTTAAAATACTGAAAATCCTAAGTGTTGACAAGATATGGAGCAACTGGAATCTCAGACATTGCAAATGGGAATGTAGAAGGTTAAACTATTATGAAAAGCAGTTTGTAAGTTTTTTATATTTATACAATTATTGAGTTAGAATTCCACTCCCTATTTACAAAAGAGAAATTTAAGCATTCATAGCAGCTTAATTTATAGAAACCAAACACTTTGAATAAGCTAAATGTTCATCATCAAGAGAACTAATAAGTTGTGGAGTATTATTTATAAATAAAAGGAACAAACTACTGATAAAGTCAGCAACCTGAATGAATCTTTCAGACTCAAAGAAGCCACTTTATACTAAAGTTCAAGAAGGATGGGCAATACTAACCATGCTGACTAAAGTGTGATTCAATTCAGAAAAGTAGTTTCTTGGAGTGTGCCGGTGTTAGAGATTGAGAAAAAGCACAAAAGGAACTTTGAAGGATGATGGAAACATTCAACAATGGGGTATTTCCCCCCATGTGTTGGATTCTCCCTCAATATTACTGCTGCATCCTAAAAATGACAGTAAATTAACCATCATCGTTGATTCAGTCTTTAACAAAACTATCTTTAAACATATTGAAGCAGGGGAACCTTTACATTGTTTTGCCTCTCTTCTAAAGTAATTGTGAATTCTCTTTTATTCTTAGTTTAGGAAACTGCCAGTTATCAATTATACTTTGTAAAGCTTTATATAGTTATAAATTTCAGCAAATTTTTTGAAAATAGATTCAGTTTAAATAGATAAGTTTAAATAGATAAGTCATTTGCAAATGTCACCACATGGCACCAATTGAATCAGCTGCTATTAAGAAGATAATCAAAAAGAAATTTCCAAGAGCCAAACGAGTTGCAACTCTGACGAGCCATCTTAATCAACTGATTGCCACTCTTTGTACCTCTCTTTATGTACAAACACCAACTAACATTACACCCAGAGGGTAAGTTTTGTCTCCTTTCAGATCAAAATTCATTAGTGCCAAGCATATCAGCCAGCAGAGGGCTCAGTGAGAGAATTTCCAAGTCCTCATAAAATAGTTAAAAGCACCTCTGTTAGCCGGCTTTGTTAAACATGTAATTTGCCTCTTAAATCTGCACAGGCAGTGTAGCTGATAATTCTTATTAGTTGTTAAACCTAACCACTACTTATGTTCATTTCACACAGTTCTCTTTTCACTTGTCACATATATCCAATTATTCACAGGCATTTTTAGTACCTCAGTGGACAAATCCTAGAATTTTCAAGTTGAAAGTCACCTCTGAGGTCATTCTTCTGAGGTCTTTTAGTTTAAATCTCATATCCAAGAAACTCTTTCACAATGTTCCTGATAGATAACTGAGTAACCTATGCTTGGGGAAGGGAGATAAACATATTACCTGTGAAGGAATGCAATGCACATATGCACAGTTCAATTATCTGTCATCAAAATCTCTTTTCCTGATATATTCTATTCACTGATCATAGTAATTCTCTCTGCATCTACAGGGAGTAATTTCAATTCCTCTTCTAACGGACAGACCTTCATATAGACAGAGACTCTTGTCATTGCTCTGGATTTGATATCAGCCTTGGTAATTAATATAATTTCCTTTTCATACATATCAATGTGCACTTGGTTGGTTTTTTTTTTTTTAATTAGGATTTCTTTCTTAATGAACTAGTTAACTGTGATAATCCCCATCACTCTGGAAATTTGGATTTGCAAGGCTAAATCTCCAGCTATTTATAATTTTGAGATAATAAAGACCTCCAAAGTCAGGAATAACTTTGGGATCTACCCCAAGGCCTCTCAAACTTTAATGTGTACTGAATTACCTGAATTCTNCTCTGGAAATTTGGATTTGCAAGGCTAAATCTCCAGCTATTTATAATTTTGAGATAATAAAGACCTCCAAAGTCAGGAATAACTTTGGGATCTACCCCAAGGCCTCTCAAACTTTAATGTGTACTGAATTACCTGAATTCTTACTAAAACACAATGTCTGATTCAGTAGTTCTGAGGCACAATCTGAGTATGCATTTTTAACAAGCTTCCTTGTTGCTAATCCACAGACTATACTTTGAATAACAGGATCTAAATAGAGTCTGTTATATAGAAATCATGAAGTTTCAAAAATATAGTGTGCTTACCTACACTATTGTATTTTATAANAATGTCTAAGATGTTTGATAATAATATCCTGGTTTACATTCTACTGTTCTAGTCACAGGCCTACCAGAAAAGTTTATGTCAGTAAAATTAACTTTACTAAGTAGTAACATAATGTTCACACGACTTTACAGGTTACTAATGTGGTTTGTCAACTTTGAGAATTTAGCAAATACTTTCTATAGTTTTTCACTAGTTTTAGGAAATATACTTAACATCAAGTCATCCATATGATGACTATGATGACTCTCAGGTTATTTGAAAATTTTGTGGGATGAATGTGTTGAAGGGAAATTATAAGACAGATATATAATATTATTCTTATTGATGAACTCCTTTAGGTTCTTAGTTTACTCTTCCCACTCTCCCCAAACTTCAGTCCCTTGTGAAGACTGATGGAGGACATAAAAGCAGAAGTTTCTTCCATGACACCAGGCGCATGTGCCTAAACACGCTATTTATCAAAACATGACATCTATTGGACCCAACACCCAGTTACACTGGTATTTGCTGGAAACCTCATTTGTATTTATTAAAAACAAAATTTTCTCCATCTTAATTGATTAAATACACTTACCATTCACATGTCACTTGTAAAAA
Organism: Raphicerus campestris; assembly: GCA_006410735.1. Taxonomy (NCBI): domain Eukaryota; kingdom Metazoa; phylum Chordata; class Mammalia; order Artiodactyla; family Bovidae; genus Raphicerus; species Raphicerus campestris. The sequence continues at coordinate 121,280 of SJYW01005109.1, forward strand.
TCTTCTGGAAGGTTGCTAAAAAAAATTATAACTATAATACTGTATGGGAAACGCATAAAGAATCAGTTCAACTGAGATTTGAAAAGGCAAATCTTGACTAAGCCAAAAACAGAATTCATGACTCTTTTCAGACTTTTAAAGTCTAATTCAAGTGATGCAGATCCTCATAACCTCCTCATCACCTTCTGCATTTTGAAGACTATCACCTGGCAGTGACCTGTGGAATTAATCACTGCGGTAGAAGATAGGGTTATGTCACCAATCATGGCACACTGGGAAGGGTTAGTTTTTAGGAGAAACTATATGATTGATTTCTCTAATAGAGTGAACAATGTTGGATTACTTTCAGGCGAAGTGAATATGAACATCATTTGTAAAGGATTGCTTTGTCCTCCAAATCCTAAGGATCAATGTAGTCAGCTGGCTAAATTTGGTTCAAAAATATGCATGGTCATCTTCTCTAGAAATGTAAGTATCACAAAGAACTGGTTCAAAAACTTTTATAACATTCATTGCATGTGTTAGCATCCCTCCTGTAAATAATTTAAGAAGAGGAAGCCTTGTTTTCATTCATGGAGAAAGTAAATTTTAGTATAAAATGATAGGCAACTTTTTTTATTGACATAGGAGTATAGATTAGTAAACAAGAAAAAATACTGNTGTTGGATTACTTTCAGGCGAAGTGAATATGAACATCATTTGTAAAGGATTGCTTTGTCCTCCAAATCCTAAGGATTAATGTAGTCAGCTGGCTAAATTTGGTTCAAAAATATGCATGGTCATCTTCTCTAGAAATATAAGTATCACAAAGAACTGGTTCAAAAACTTTTATAACATTCATTGCATGAGTTAGCATCCCTCCTGTAAATAATTTAAGAAGAGGAAGCCTTGTTTTCATTCATGAAGAAAGTAAATTTTAGTATAAAATGATAGGCAACTTTTTTATTGACATAGGAGTATAGATTAGTAAACAAGAAAAAATACCGTATGGCTCATTGAAACTATATTAAAAATATATACAGCATGAAAGATACTGTGTAATCACTCTGCTCAGCCAAAACTTGAAGTTGAATGTATGTGTGTGTGTGTGTCTTTTGCTAACGACTATTTAGCACTTGTAAGTGTGCTGGATGTAGTCTTTCATTTATTCAGGAAACAAATAGGGATGAGTGAAAAGAAAAATCTTGACACTCCTTTAAACACATAGCTTATCCGGATATATTGTCTAGTTATGTGAAAAAGGGATAAAGACTATTTTAACCCACAGTAATAGTAACCACATTTGTAGTCTTAACTCAGAACATGAGGTACCTTTAATCTAAACAGAAATTCAGAGTTAGTGGTTAAAAAAATCCCCAATGCATAAACATATCTTATGACAAATCTTTTTCTGAAATTAAAGCAACTGTGGTAGGAAGAACAAAATACAGAAATATATATTCATAATTCTCAAGGAATCACAATAAGTGTAAGTAAGTAAGTGTTAGTGCTCAGTCGTGCCTGACTCTTTGCGATCCCATACAGCCCACCAGGCTCCTCTGTCCATGAGATTTTCCCGGCAAGGATACTGAAGTGGGTTGCCATTTCCTTCTCCAGAGGATCTTCCCAACCCAGGGATTGAACCCGGGTCTCCAGCACTGCAGGCAGATTCTTTACTGACTGAGCTACAAGGGATGCCCCAAAAGAATAGTGTTTTTCAAACTTCAATATGTAACCCAATAATTGGACATGAAATAAACCTAATGGGATGTGATTAGTTATTTTTTAATGGTCACAGTAAAACAGAAAAAAATAGAATATATCAGAGGGCGTTGTACATTGTAAAGTAAGAATCATTTAATAAAATCTCCATTTCCTATGCCATACATACACATACAGGTCTAAATATATTTACATATATATATTTACACATATTCACATGTGTCATTGTGCTTGTGCATACTGGATCTTAATATAAGATAATACATGTTTTGTGGGCCATAGTAAAAAATAATTGAAGAATTCTCCAATAAATAATATCAAAGTCCAGGCTTTACTATCAAACTAAAATCATATACTATACTTTCCTTCAGAAAATTGTCTTAAAACTCACTGAGCATCATTGCTCTCCAGACAGATGATGTTATTTCTGTAACCACTTCAGAAGCATCACATGATCTAAAAAGAAAAGTTCAAGTGCTGATCTCAAATAAAAACTCTACTTTTCAAGCACAGTTCCCAGTTTGACTTCCTCAATACTTTCTCTTTCATCTTTGTATTATATTAAGGCATGCAAACTTTCAAGTATGGCTAATACAACAGAATGCATTTAAAAATCATCAAATATATATTTTTGTATCCTACTTTGACTTGGTCATATGTACATAAATCTCCTCTGATATATTGACCAGCAATTAATTTTAGAGAGCAGCATAGATTTCTAGGTATCAATTGACGGGATAATAAGCTATGAGATCCAGAGAAATATCAGTAACAAGGTAACTGCAGGTGTTAAGTGAGGAGCCAAAGATGTTTGTTTATGGCAGGCATTAATTTGGAACAAGGGAAATAGACACAATCTCAAAGAACTTCTTGAGCTTTCACTGTTGGAAAGCAGTAATTGAATAAGTTACTAAAGTATGAGCAAATTGCTGGGAAGAAAGAATGCAACATTTTATCACTACTCCAGGGACAGAACTTTTGGGGAAAAAATTCAAATATGTTCAGGTTTTAACAGGCCATTCAAAGGAGACGTCTGGTCTCCTTATCAAGTCTTCTGTTCTTGCTCTCTGTAACAGAAATCATGCTCCTTCTTAATGGCCTAGAATTGTAATCAGACCACCTTCATTTTCTACTGACCCCAAGGGAGTCCTAACAACTTTTGATTACTGATAGCATGGGAAGTATTCAAACCATTAATCCATTGTCTATAAATACTTTACTCTCATACCACTGACATAAACAACCTCATTCCGTAAAAGCTGTCATATAATACAACTAGGATGAAGGAAGAACTTATGTTGTTCAGTAACAACCTGAGAAAAAAAGTACATAAAATTAACAAAGAAGTATCAGGGTGGTTCATTGGAGGTCTAGGACTGCATATATGGATATAATAAATAAATGGAGAAAATTGGGGCAATCATGGATCAAAATGTATAACACAGCATTTCTGTACATCATAGAGACCCTTCTGGGAAAACCCAGGTCAGCGGTGAGTTCATTTATCAAAGGGATAATGACCCAAAACATTCTTTTGGAGACAGTGTGGAAACTATTTCCTTTTTAAAAGAAAGGTACCTGTGGAACTAATTAGAATGAAGTACTTCTTTCAAAGTATGGGCTATAATCCTGTTGCGTGAATAAAAGATTTAGATCGTAGTTAACAATGTGCGGGAACTCAAATGACAGCATCTGATGGTTTCTGGTATGAAACTGAGATTTGGACAGATGCAAACTTGTGTGTACTGCAAACGTCACAAGAGAAAATAGTAACTGTACCCAAGAACAACTTAAATACAAGCCTAGCCCCAAATTCAACTAGCAAGTGCACCAAAGTGGATAAACCTCTCCTAAAAAAGATGGTTTCCTCCAGGAACTTAACGTAAGGGGTTATACTTTTATACTTTTTGAGTTGTGTACTCTTTTTTTAAAGCATATCAATGTATTAATTTAAAACAATATTTTAAAGAGCATTGCTCATTTTGTTAAGGAATTTGTAAGATATTTATTTTCTTCATTTAGGATGCAGAATAATTTTTTGTTTGCAGATTTGTGAGTACTGTTCAACTTATGTGTATAAGTACAGGTATTTTCAAACAGATGATATTGAATATTGGTTATAATTTCACTGTCAGTTGAACAATAATGCCGAGATTTGATAACACGACCCAACTGTCCTGGTTGATCATATTAATGTGTACCAGAGAGGTGATTCAGTGATTTCTAACTCATAAGTATTTTTATTTTATGGTTACTCTTGTGAGAAAGTTTCAAATTTTACTTAAATTTAATCTGTTTATCTACCTATCTTAACATCTCTCTATTCTTAAATGACAGGGCTTCAAAGAAAGTTCGTCCTCACATACTTTCTTAGAGTTACAAGTCCTCTGAGGTGCAGATTTGTTTCTGTCTCTGCCATAACCTTACCTCTGAGGCTTCATCTCTGACAATAAAATTTTTGCTGAGTCATCAATGATTATCGTATAGCTCAATCTAACAGATAACATACTAACATACTCTTCATCATATACTGACTTGTCAGTCTCATGCCTTACTCTTGATTACTTTCTCCCTCTGTGTTACAGTACTTTCTTTCCCTTATTCTACTGTAATACTCCTTCCTGCTTTTTTCTCCTAACCTTAGGGACTTCTTGGTCTCCCATGTCGTCAATGTTAAGGATTCTCAGTTTTCTATTATGTACTGTTTCCCTTTTCATTCTGTAGTCTCTTTATGGATTGCATCATCAACTCTATGACTTAATTTGCCACCAAGATACTGAAAATTTCCAAATCTATATATCTAGGTCAAGCATATTTTTTTAAATCTGTTTTTCTTACTGACTACTACATGCCTCTTTTTGGATGTTCCACAAGTGTTTCAAACTCAATATATCTTAAACTTGTTTCAAGGATTTCTCCAAACCCAATTATTTCTATGTACTCCTTTTATTTCAAGGAATGGTACTGATAACCACGTAGTTTCCCAAGCTAGAAATATGGTGCTTCCTGAATCCTTTTTCCTCATTATTTATATCCAGTAAATTACTAGCATGTACAAATTCTATGGGGCTTCCCAGGTGGCTTAAGGTAAAGAATCCGCCTGTCAGTGCAGGAGATCTGGGTTTAATCTCTGGGTTGGGAAGATCTCCTAAAGAAGGAAATGACAGCCCACTCCAGTATTCTTGCCTGGGAAATTCCATGGACAGAGGCATTTTATTTCTAGCTTTCAATGTAGTGACTAGCACAGATATTTAGTTCAATAAACATTTAACTGCATATATAAGTGAATGAATCATCATCAGTCTTACTGATGTCTTATTCTCAGAAATTCAAGATTCTGTGGCTACTCATAAAAAATTAACTTATGTGACTTTATTTAAACTCATTTAGTCATGTTTCAGAACACAAGATAATATCAGAATATGCTTGCTATCTTTTGATAAACTTTCTACTCACTAGACACTGTCAAAATCATCAAAAAACTTCAGGGCTTTTCAAGAACTGGCTTTATTTACCTGATGGATATACTCATATGTATATACACCAAGAGTTTACATACTGCTTTAAAAAGGGACTGCTGCTGCTGCTAAGTCGCTTCAGTCGTGTCCAACTCTGTGCGACCCCATAGACTGCAGCCCACCAGGCTCTGCCGTCCCTGGGATTCTCCAGGCAAGAACACTGGAATGGGCTGCCATTTCCTTTTCCAATGCGTGCAAGTGAAAAGTGAAAGTGAAGTCGCTCAGTTGTGTCCGACTCTTTTCGACCCTATGGACTGCAGCCCACCAGGCTCCTCCGTCCATGGGATTTTCCAGGCAAAAGTACTGGAGTGGGGTGCCATCGCTTTCTCCGTTAAAAAGGGACACTAGTGCTAAAAATAAAGTATTATCTTGAAGAAGGTCCTGTGTCACGGAAGCCCCACATCCAAGTGATGGATTTCATTAGTGTATCCATTTTTGCTCTTTGTAGTACATTACTAAATGCTATGCTAATAGACAAAAGTAGAAAAGCTGAACATATGTTGTGAAATTAGCTGGAAGCTGTATAAGCAATATTTTTTTTTTCTAGATGAATAGTTTGATTTTGGTGACATAGTTTCTGATATTTTAGTGCAAAAACAAAACAAAACAAAATCAATAATAGATATTTCAAATAGAAGTAAAAAATCAGACAAAATTAAGCTAGATAATATGTTCATCTGAATTGTTTAAAGCCAGTGAAGCAAAAGAACTAGATAAAATGATGCACGTAAATAGTTTTCATTAATATATTCTACTAGACCATCTGGTGCAAAAGAAAAATAGAAGACAGGCAATGTGAGTATGATGAGGTAGAAAAGTTAAAGAAAAAATTCAAAACTGTGGAGAAAAATCATACCAGCTATAACCATCTAGATGAAGAGAAGTATTCTACAGTTATCAGAATGGAAGGATAACAGACATGTAGCATGGATTTTTAATTACTCTTAGTGTAATATCTGACATCTTCAGCAACAACATGTTTAGATAAAAATGACAATTCTATATAAACAACACTAGAGTTGAGGGATGGGACTGAAAAACGGGAAGATTAAATGAAAGTCTCTAAAGAGAATTCCAGATCCAGCAAACTACCCAGAAGCCATCACTTATCCCAGGCCAAAAATAAAAATCAGAGAGTTCCTCTCTAAAGAAAACAGAAGAGATCTCAGTATCTAACATTTACAGAAGCCCAGTACAAGAGCTGGCTTTTTTCCTGTTCACCATAAAGATAAAACTAATGATCAATCCTGTCCACATCTACAGAGCTTCTAGGAAATTCTTTTATAACTCATTTCTAACCATTAAAGGTGACAAATTACTAATGAACATTTAAGGGGGGGAAAAAAGGTGAGAAAAAATGCACCAAACTATTCAAATGGGAAGTCAACTCCAAAAAAGAGAGAAAAAATTTAGAGAATAGAATAAGATTTTTTAATATACTTTCATTAGTATCTGGAAAGAAGATATAGGAACACACTGAATGTATAAAATAAGAAATGGATTCAACAAAAATGGAGCAATAAAAGAATAAGAGCTCTTGGAAAAAAGGCAAATAAAGTTTCCAAAATAAAAGTTGAATACAAGAAATGAAAGTCACATTAAAAGAAATAATCTACAAAGAGTAAAAGTATATTTAATATATAAATAAATAAAAGAAAATATGTAATGCAAGAGGTAAAAAAGAAAGCAATTCCAGTATCTGATTAACCAGAATTCAAGAACTAGATATTAAGAAAAAATGTAGGGGAAAAATTATCAAAGACATAGTAGAAGAGAATTCCCTAGGGCTGAAGGACATGACTTTTCAATTAAAAAGGTTCATCAAGTAATGAGTAAAAGAATGAAAAAGATATCCATATATAGATTCATCTTTGTAAAAGTTAACAACATCAAGTTTAAGGATGGGATCAAATTATTTTAAGAAGAAAAAAAAATAGGTCACCAATACAGGAAAAAGAATCAGAGTGGATTCTAGTAATACTGCAAGTATGAAAACAAGTAGAGCAAAACATTTAAACTAATGGACTATAAATGCAAAAAAAAGATTCTATATAAAATGAAATTAGTGATTGAGTATAAGGGTAGAATAAAGCCATTTTTAGAGATGCAAAATATCAGAAAATTTACCACTCTTACTGCCTTTCTCAGGAAGTTAATCTTTCAATATACACATAATTAAATCATTATCCTCAGTCCCTTCATTGATACTTTTGCAATTTCAAACAGTGTAGCTAAACCTTCACTTCAAAGGTCAGGAATCACAAACAATACGCACTGACTCTCCATTATGCAGAGTGAGAAAGGACATTAATACTCCCACCCACACCTCATCCTCTCCCTTGCTCTACTCAAGTTTTGACAACCTTAAATTTACTTCTATATTTATGTAGTTTGATTAGTTCCAAACTCTCATACCTAATAATTATTATTACCGTGATGTTGCTGCTACCAAGTGTAGTCAGTTGCAACCTTGAATCATACACTAGGATTATATTTCATCTCTTATAAACCCACTAGCCCTTATATTCAGAGAAGGCAAAGGCAACCCACTCCAGTATTCTTGCCTGGAAAATCCCATGGACGGAGGGGCCTGGTAGGCTGCAGTCCACGGGATCACTAAGAGTCGGACACAACTGAGCAACTTCACTTTCACTTTTCACTTTCATGCATTGGAGTAGGAAATGGCAACCCACTCCAGTGTTCTTGCCTGGAGAATCCCAGGGATGAGGGAGCCTGGTGGGCTGCCGTCTATGGGGTTGCACAGAGTCGGACACTACTGAAGCAACTTAGCAGCAGCAGCCCTTATATTTCTAGAAGGAAAATACTTTTTAGTGTCATTTAGAATGAATTATCCTTAATTTCTCTACCGAATCCCTTTACCATATTCTCATTTTTGCACAGGTAGTTGATCATTCTTTCTATTTTATAGACTCCCCCTATTTCCCAGAGTCTTCTGCCCAAAACCTGTTGTTCTACTGTTTTCTAAGCCAGCAGTATAGATATCATAGTAGGACAGCATTTGATTGTGCTTCTAAGTTAGACCCACTCTTTTCTTGACATCATATATTCATCTTTCTTTGTATACCCTCTTCTTACCATAAGTGAAGTGAAGTCGCTCAGTCATGTCTGACTCTTTGCGACCCCATGGACTGTAGCCTACCAGGCTCCTCCCTCTATGGGATTCTCCAGGCAAAAGTACTGGAGTGGGTTGCCATCTCCTTCTCCAGGGGATCTTCCCGACCCAGGGATCAAACCTGGGTCTCCAGCATTCCAGGCAGATGCTTTAACCTCTGAGCCACCATCTTCAATTAACTTCCAAAGAAGGCTAGATAGCTGGGGGACAGGTCAAGGGCAGGGAGCAGAGGGAAGGCTGATGGGGTAAATTAAACTCTCCTTTCATTGCAGGAAATCAATACACTATGTATAGGTGGATTTAAAAAAATAAAGAGATATCAACATATTTAAAAATACACAGAAAAAGTAAACACAGAAACAGAAGTGGTTGCCACTTGGGAACAGAATCAGGCAGGAGGAAGGAGTTTAAAAATAAACTTGCTTTTCAATAAAGTTGTAATCACTAGTGCTCTTCACCAAATATTCCCAGTCTCTGCCCCCTGAGCATATGGCAGGACTGAACTTCCTGACAATGGAGCTGAGTGAAAGTGACATGTGTCACTTCCAGGTAGAAGCCTTAAGAACCAGGGCATAATCCACCACCCTCTCCCTTTTTCTTCATAACATTAGTCAGAAACTCCAGGGGCTAATCATCAGCCTGAGTCCCAGAATGAGAATACGCATTTCAGAGCTAGCCCCCAGATAACTTGCAATAGATGCACAGTATGGGCTAGAAACAAGCCTTTGCTCTTATGAGCCACTGTAATTTTGGAGTTGCCTTTCACTGCAGCAAACATTAACAGAAGAATGCTACTTGAAACTTTTTTCCAACGTGTGCACGATCTACTTTGATAATAAGACATTTTGAAACATCAAAAGACAATTTTTATGTTCCAATTTTTAATTTGCCCTAAACAATATCAATTATCTTTTGAAACAATTATCAATATCAATATAATTATATATTGATATATATCAATATAATTTGAAACAGACAATTATCAATATAATTATATATTGATATATATCAATATAATTATATATAATTATATATATTTTATTTATATATAATTATATTGATATGCATCAATATATAATATCAATATTGATAATTATTTATATATATCAATATAATTATATATATATATATATGGATAGTATATATATAGTACAAACACACACACTCAGCCTAGTATACTGAGGACAGTCACCTTCTCACCAGCACAGTTATATGGTGGCTTTTCCATTCTTATGTAACAGTTCCATTCCAGCATGCCCACTTCCTGAACTTTTTAATGTATTGCTTCATAGTCTCCACAGAAGGGTTGGCACCTCTATTTCATTAGATGTAGAGCAGCAGTTGGCAAACTATGGCCCCCAAGCCAAATCCAATGCTGGCCTTTTAAAAACATTTATTTTATTTATGCATTTATTCATTGGCCGTACTGCGAGGTATGTGGGATCTTAGTTCCCCGACCAGGGTTGTAACCCATGCCTCTTATACTGGAAGCGCGGAGTCTTAATCACTGGACCACCAACAAAGTCCTGCCCTTCCTTTTTTGATAAGTTTTATTGAAATACTCAATTTGTTGGTCACACTTATTTGCTTACATATTGGCCATATGATTCTCAAAGTGTACAGTATTTACTATCTGGTCCATTACAGGGTTTGCTGCTTTCTGCAGTATTCTAAGAGCCATATGCACACTCCAGACCAATACACTGAAGCTCTTCCAGCTTTGATTACTCTTTGATAATCCCAGCTGCAGGCTCTACTCCCAGGCACTATGTCTTTGATCCTACCAGTTCATGTTAACTAGATCCAGTAACTCTTTTGATATATTTAACACTTCTTCTCCCTTAGGAAGCTAACACTCCCCCTGTCTAATTTTGCTAAAATTTGACCCAAGTTATGGGTCTGGTAGGCAGGGGGAGAACAGTTCATGAGAAAGATTTTTCTAAAGATGACTGTCTCCTTTGAGACTTCCATATGGTTTTTAAACAGGGAAGAGTAAATCTTATCTTCCAGTAAATGGTAATAGTAAAGTCTGAAGACTAAGAAAGTCCAGGAAATCTAGGGTTTCAGGTATTCAGATATCCCCATCTCAGTCTCCCACTCCTTTCCTATCAGAGCTTTGACTTTGGTTTCAACTTTCCTAGGTTGAGAATTCAACTTTCTCTAAAGTTTTCTGCTGCTTACAATTAAGTCCTATTCCAGGCCATAAGCCTTGTCTGCTCTCCATCTATAGAAGTTAGAAATTAGCATTTCTTAAAATGCTACCAAGGAGCATCTCTGACTCATAATTTCCTTTAAACTTGATTAATAGATTGAAGATTATTACGAACTCTCTTTAACACACAAACACCATTTAGCAAAAGAAAACCACTCCACAGTCCTACAGTTATCCTTTCCCTTGTACCTTTCAAGTGCCAGATACACAGAATCAGTTTAGTGCACCTGCTTTCATCTGTATCCCACACCAGTTTCTCAAGAGTTCCATGAACTGTAAGGAGATCAAACCAGTCAATCCAAAAGGAAATCAACTCTGAATATTCACTGGAAGGACTAATGATGAAGCTGAAGCTACGATACTTTGGCCACCTGATGTGAAGAGCCAACTCATTGGAAAAGACCCTGATACTGGGAAAGATTGAAGGCAGAAGGAGAAGGGGATGACAAGAGGATAAGATGGTTGGATGGTATCACTGACTCAATGGACATGAGCTTGAGCAAGCTCTAGGAGTTGGTGATGGACAGGGAAGCCTGGCGTGCTGCAGTCCATGGGTTCACAAAGAGCTGGACATGACTGTGTGACTGAACTGAACTGAACTAAACTGAACAGAATGTTTTAGCAAGTGCATTCCAGGAACCATAAAGGCTTTGCCTAGCCAGGATGGGGTTTTCACTGCCACTTGGAGAGAGAATAAATCAATTCCAGAATCCCACCTGTAGAGTTTTTTCTTAGCACTAGTTGGTGGTAGTTGAGTTGCTAAGTCGTCTCCAACTCTTGCAGCCCCATGGAATGTAGCCCATCAGGCTCCTCTGTTCATGGGATTTCTCAGGCAAGAATGCTGGAGTGGGTTGCCATTTCTTTCTTCAGGGGATCTTCCCAAGCCAGGGATTGAACCCCAGTCTCCTGCACTCCTTCCCTTATAGCTCCTGGTAAAGAATCCACCTGCAGTGCAGGAGACCCTGATTGGATTCCTGGGTTGGGAATATCTGCTGGAGAAGGGATAAGCTACCCACTCTAGCATTGCTGGGCTTCTCTTGTGTTCAGCTGATAAAGAATCTGCCTGCAATGCAAGAGACCTGGGTTTGATCCTGGGCTTGGGAAGATTCCCCTGGAGAAAAGAACAGCTACCTAATCTAGTATTCTAGCCTCAAAAATTCCATGGACTGTATAGTCCAAGAGGTCACAAGAGTCGGACACAACTGAGCAACTTTCACTTTCATACAACTATGTTTAACTGAAATGGTCTGTCTGCTCTGTTTCAACTTCCGCTACATCTGGTGTTTTGTTTTTTGTTTTTTTTTTCAAGGAGCCATGCCATACAGAGATGAGGAAGAATTAGAGATGCTTTCTGCAGTCCTATGTTTGTTTCTTTCTGTAAGTTCCTAGAGAGCAAAATGAACATTTGAATTGACTCCTGGAGGAGATTCCAGGAGTCACAGAAAGTTTTAAGGATGGTCTTCCAAACTGAAAAAAAAAAAAAGGATGATCATAAAAGGAGAAACCCAGAACACGTGTAATGGTCAAAAAGCTTTGCAACCCAGATGTCATCTAGATCTTTCTACTCCTTTGGATAGCTTCAAAACCTGAGTCTACATCATCCAGAAGTCCAGTGCTCTAAAATTAGTTGAGTTTAGGGATTTTTTCCTTCCAACTACTTCAGGTTACTCCCCAGTCCACATGATATCTCCCAAGTGTGATGTTTAGTCCTTTCTGATAAATTCTACTAAAAACAACAACAAACACATCAACCTCTATGTATATTTATGTGCATAAAGGTATGAACAAGGTGTTTGCTATGTGAAGTGTGAGCCAGAGAAGAATAAAATCAGCCTTGCCTGGGAGTTTACTAAAATGCAGAATCTCAGGCAGCAACTCTAGCCTACGGAATTAGAATTCAATTTATATGCACATTAAAATTTAATATGCATGAAGGGTTGTTATTGCTGTTCAGTTGCTCAGTCGTGTCTGACTCTTTGTGACCCCATGGACTGCAGCATGCTAGATTCCCTGTCCTTCACCATCTCCCGGAGGTGCTCAAACTCATGTCCATTGAGTCAGTGATGCCATCCAACCATCTCATCCTCTATCACCCTCTTCTCCTCCTGCCTTCAATCCTTTCCAGCATCGGGGTCTTTTCCAATAAGTGGGTTCTTTGCAACAAATGGCCAAAGTAGTGAAGCTTCAGTTTCAGCATTAGTCCTTCCAATGAATATTCAGGGCTGATTTCCTTTAGGATTGACTGGCTGGTTCTCCTTGCAGTCCAAGGGAATCTCGAGTCTTCTCCAACACCACAGTTCAAAAGCATCAATTCTTCGGCGCTCAGCCTTCTTCACAGTCCAACTCTCACATCCATACATGACCACAGGAAAAACCATAGCCCTGACTAGACGGACCTTAGTCAGCAAAGTAATGTCTCTGCTTTTGAATATACTATCTAGGTTGGTCATAACTTTTCTTCCAAGGAGTAAGCATCTTTTAATTTTATGGCTGCAGTCACCACCATTATATATACTATATATGTTATATATAGTATAATTATATATATCAATATATCAATAATATCAATATTAATTGTCTTTTGAAACAATTATCAATATCAATAGCAACTCTCTTTTGAAACATCAAAAGACAATTTTTATGTTCCAATTTTTAATTTGCCCTAAACAATATCATCTCTGTATTAATGGATAAGAATGCCAAATTTATAAACGCAATAAAATGATTTTAATTCTACTTCTCAATAAGGATCCTCCTCTGAACCTCAAAATATGGAAAAGTGAATTTTCTTCATTCTCTGAAGTTTGTACAGGAAGGCAATGGCACTCCACTCCAGTACTCTTGCCTGGAAAATCCCATGGACGGAGGAGCCTGGCAGGCTGCAGTCCATGGGGTCGCTAAGAGTCAGGCACGACTGAGCAACTTCATTTTCATTTTTCATTTTTATGCACTGGAGAAGGAAATGGCAACCCACTCCAGTGTTCTTGGCCTGGAGAATCCCAGGGATGGGGAGTCTGATGGGCTGCCGTCTACGGGGTCGCACAGAGTCGGACGTGACTGAAGCGACTTAGCAGCAGCAGCAGTATCATTCTAGAGGCACAATAGAAAAAGTCATTACATATAGTAGATGCCTTAAGTCATTAGGGTTTAATTCTTTGTGGGACACCAGTTAACAAACACAGTACCTGTAGGAGTCAGTATGGCAACTAATGGAAAGATAGATAGCATTATTATGAATGAATGCAGGCTAAGTAACTTCAGCCGTGTTCAATTCTTTGCAACCTTATGGACAGCAGCTGGGAGATTTCAGGCAAGAATACTGGAGTGGGCTGTCGTGCCCTCATCTAGAGGATCTTCCCAACCCAGGGATGGAACTCACATCTCTTTTGTCTCCTACATTGGCAAGCAGGTTCTTTACCACTAGCACCACCTGGGAAGCTAAGCATTATTATACTTTAAAATAATTTAAACCATGAAAAGTAATAAGAAGTACTTTTCTGCTATGCTAGTTTACATAAAGTACTGTTTTTTTAAACTTCAATGAGTCTGGAGTGGGGATCATAAATTTGCATTTAACCAATACGTGAAGAGATTCTGATATTGGTAGCCCTTAGATGCAATTTGAGAATACTGCCTTAATGTTTTATTATTTACATATTAAAGTTCAAAAGATTGTTTACTTTATCTTCAAGTATTGATGAGTATTGAGAGAGTTAATCACTCAGTGAAAAAAGTAATGGAAATGGAAATTGGAAGGAAGCAAAAATAACAAGTAAAATATTATTAAATCCTCATTATCAGGGAAGACTAACCATCTCAAAAACTGACTGTGATTAAGAGAGAGTGGGAACCAGAGAGTCATTCTTCATCACCTCTCAGAAGAGCTCAGTGATTGGTAAGAGATCAGCTGGACCAATGGCCATCTTCCCATCCCCACAGATGCATGAAGGAGAGGAAGAGGGGGACCCGAGAGAAAGGGATTTGCCTAGTAGAATTTCCAGAGGCCCCAACACCACTCAGAAAGATCACTCCAAGAGGCAGCTTGGTCTGTCTTTTCCAACCCCCTTCTGCTGCCTAGTCACAGTGCTTTGCTTTTGCCACATGACTCTGTAAATCAGTTAATAGGTTGCACATCAAGACAGCTGACCTGATGACTGTGAATGTATTCTCAGTTGTGTCAAAACTCATCTGTCCACTTCCTTGGCTATATTCAAATCTCATGCCTTTGGGGGGAATAAAAAGTGCCATATTCAGTTAACCTTCTGTTTTTCCTACTTATTTTGACAACAGAAAACCAAAAGCTAGCAATAGACACTAAAGAAACAACACTGAAGTATGAGCAAGTATTAAAAATGTATAAAATCATCCTGTAAATAGGCCCTATGATCATCATCAAAATGGAGTCTACATCTGTGATCACTGTTGTGTCTGGTTCGACCATCTCATTCCAGTTCTGGAGTCTGATCAGTTTGGTAGACTAAATACAATCTTGCTTAGATTTTACCCCTTCATTTTGCTAGGTATTTTAATACTGCAGGTTCTTTCCTCAGTCCTGTCACTTAGCGTCTGATGTCTAAATGTAGCAGAGAGTAAGATGGGCATTTAGTGAAAAGACAGAATACACACCATTTAATAAGTGAGTTATGTTTCACTGCTGTGACACAAAGCAAAACTTATCAAGTCGCCATGGAAAAAGTAATGTTGTATTTAATAAATGATACTTTACACAACACCAAAACCTGCCCGCATATGTTAAATTCCCCCTGAGCAAGCAGTCTTTTCCATATTAGGAACCCTAAACCTCACATTTGATTACATTTCTACTTGACTTCCTATAAAGATTAGCAACAAATTTGCAGTTTTTTCCCACTCACTGCCCAGGGATGTGTCCTTGTGAAACAAACCATACTCCTGGCATCTGTTTTTTTACCCTTAGTTTCCTTTATTCCATTTTTATTTTTCCATCTTTTCATTGTTATTCTAAATTGTATGTATTTTTATGAGCTACCTCAAACATAGGATAAACACGTATAAATAATAAATAGATAGTAAAGAGACAGAAGAGGAAATGTTATCTATAGTGTAGACAGACCATGCACCAAGAAGGAAGCTCGAAACTGTGGCCCTGAAGCTTAGAAGTTAGCTCCTACCTAACAGGCCCTCTCAGCACGTTCTGTGATTGGTCTTCTTTATGTAACATATGGAAAGAAAGGTATTATTTTCTGTGGTTCTTAAGTTACTGATGCTTTTGATCCCTTCGCTTTTCATGAATAACATTAGTTGACTACTATTAAAAGTAATAATGGTTAAGAACATTTTAATTTAATTATTAATCAAGTAAAAGCATGAATCAAGACAGTGTGCTGAGTGTTACTGGTGTGAAGAGGTCCACAGGAGTTGAGCAGAGGTGGGACAGGACATGTGGGTAGTGGTTTAGAACTTATAGATAGAGGCCCACTTGGCTTTGAATCCTTCCTATTGGTACTGCTATGGGTACTGAGTGTCTTGTCATACTCCTATTGAGGGTGACAGAGCAGAGTTAAACAGCTGGCTTGCAACTCAACATTTGAAATACTAAGATCATGGTATCTGGTCCCACCACTTCATGGCAAACAGAAGGGGAAAAAGTGGAAGTAGTAACATTTTTTATTTTATTGGGCTCCAAAATCACTCCAGATGATGACTACAGCCATGAAACTAAAAGATGGCTTGGTCTTTGAAAGAAAAGCTATGACAAACCTAGACAGCATATTAAAGAGCAGAGATACCACTTTACCAACAAAGGTCCATGTAGTCAAAGCTATGGTTTTTCCAGTAGTCATGTATGGATGTGAGAGTTGGAACATAAAGAAAGCTGAACACCAAAGAATCGATGCCTTTAAATTGTGGTGCTGGAGAAGATTCTTGAGAGTCCCTTGGACAGCAAGGAGATCAAACTAGCCAATCCTAAAGGAAATCAATCCTGAATATTCACTGAAAGAACTGATGCTGAGGCTAAAGCTCCAAAACTTTGGCCACCTGATGTGAAGAGTCAGCTCACTGGAAAAGAGCCTGATGCTGGGAAAGACTGAAGTCAAAGAAAACAGAAGCAGAGGATGAGATGGTTGGATGGCATCATCCACTCGATGGACATGAATTTGAGCAAACTCCAGGAGATAGTGCAGAACAGAGAAGCCTGGTGTGCTACTCTCCATGGGGTTGCAAAGAGTCAGACACGACTTAGTGACTCAACAACAACAACTAGCTGTTTTAGCCTCAATTTCCCTCATCTATAAAACAGGAATAACACAGTATCTGCCTTTTTGCATCCTTCGGAGATTTAAATGGAGATAAAGGCATTGAAGATCTTAGTACAGAATGTATTTTCCATTTACTTTTAATTGATTCTTACTGTGAAAGTTCCCTCCCTTAAAAGCCTAAAATTTATGGAGCAATAACTCTTATATATAAGACTATAGTAGAAGGGCATATGTAATAAATGCCATGAAAGTGGCATAAGCAAAGTAGGGGAAGATGTGGAGAGACATGATCAAAGTCAGAGACCCAGCTGTGGTGACAACTTGAAGAAATGCCTCCAGTGATTTAAATGTAGGCTTACCTAAGGTGTTTGAGAAAACATAGTAAAGGTATGATAAGACCGAGGGTCAAAAAACAAATTGGAAGACATTATACAATTTCAAAATAAAATGAAAAACTCTCAAGAAGAAACTATTAATGAGAACACTTCTATATAAGGAATCTATCTGTGAAAAGTAATATGCTCTTATGTCGTCACCAATTAGGATATGAGGTTACATTATAGATTGTATCATAACAACTAGCATTTACTGAGGAATTAATACATGCCAGAAGTTGATTAGACATATAACAGTCCTACAAGGTAAGAACTACCCCCATTTTCCAGAGCAGATGAGGCTTAATAAGCTTTAACTAAGGTCATTCAGCAAATGATGACATGGAGATGCTTCTTGGCTAAAAGTCTGTTCCACAGCCTGTGATATTCTAACTATCATCCTATAACTTTTTACAGAATTGCATATTATGGGATTTTTCTTTGGTGATTGTGCCAAAAATATAGTTTAGTCACTTTCATGGAGAGTGAGCATCTCATATAGGATTTTATTTTTATTTTATTTTTTTTATCTTTATATGAGTTTATTTATAACTTTCAAACACATCAACTCTCTGAAAAAAAAGAACCAGGTAATGCCAAGACCAGCAATGTCTCATAGAAAGAATGGTTGTCCCCATGCTCGTGGGGTAACAAATAATCCAATATTTTCTGTTATTCTAGTGATTACAACTCATGAAAATGTATTAATTGCTATGAAGCATCTGCTAAACTAGAACCACATCTCTGGAAACACAGAACTATGAAAAATATATGTGTGTGTATATAGTCCTTTAATATGGAAAAAAAATCATGAGTATAATAATCTATAAACAAAGAGGACAAGTGAAAATCACCATATTTTCTGCTCTGTAATTTGAACTATAACAGTTGTGTGTGACTTGCCCAATAATGAGTAAATTCTAATCAGAAACTGAAAATAATTCAAGGTACTGCTAAAGATTATATAACTATTTCCATTATTCTACAAAAAACAGAATGATTGCCAAAATAGCATTTGCAAATAGCCAACTAAGGGAAAATAGACAACTGAGGCCATTTTTACATTAAAGAGACTATAATCAATGGAGAAAAGTAATCACAAAGAATTTCCAAAAGACTGTAGAGTATATTAATGCTATTTGTCATGTGATTTTGGTTCTCTATCTTCTGGACATAGAAGTGCTGTACTTCCTGATCTCATAGCTGTGTTGGACCATGCAAACTTTGCTGATCAATGAATCAGGAATAGAGGTATCAAGTGAGTCACTTCCAGGCTAAAGCATTTCATTATTCATTCAAAACCCATGGACTTCTCTATC
>SJYW01005109.1:148891-178004 GCA_006410735.1 Raphicerus campestris
ACAGTGGAAACAGTGTCAGACTTTATTTTGGGGGGCTCCAAAATCACTCCAGATGGTGACTGCAGCCGTGAAATTAAAAGACGCTTACTTCTTGGATGAAAAGTTATGACCAATCTAGATAGTATATTCAAAAGCAGAGACATTACTTTGCCAAATAAGGTCCATCTAGTCAAGTTTATGGTTTTTCCAGTGGTCATGTATGGATGTGAGAGTTGGACTGTGATGAAGGCTGAGAGCTGAAGAATTGATGCTTTTGAACTGTGGTGTTGGAGAAGACTCTTGAGAGTCCCTTGGACTGCAAGGACATCCAACCAGTCCATTGTGAAGGAGATCAGCCCTGGGATTTCTTTGGAAGGAATGATGCTAAAGCTGAAACTCCAGTACTCTGGCCACCTCATGTGAAGAGTTGACTCATTGGAAAAGACTCTGATGCTGGGAGGGACTGGGGGCAGGAGGACAAGGAGACGACAGAGGATGAGATGGCTGGATGGCATCACTGACTCAATGGACGTGAGTGAACTCCGGGAGTTAATGATGGACAGGGAGGCCTGGCGTGCTGCAGTTCATGGGGTCACATAGAGTCAGACACGACTGAGTGAC
The DNA here is from genome assembly GCA_006410735.1 of Raphicerus campestris. Classification (NCBI taxonomy): domain Eukaryota; kingdom Metazoa; phylum Chordata; class Mammalia; order Artiodactyla; family Bovidae; genus Raphicerus; species Raphicerus campestris. The sequence continues at coordinate 149,492 of SJYW01005109.1, forward strand.
TGAACTGAACTGAACCATAACATAACCTATCTCAGAACTACCTAATAAACTAAAATATAACCTACATATGTAATTTTAAGTTTTCTAGTATCTGCATTAAGAATGCCAAAGGAGGGCTTCCTTCGTGGTCTAGTGGTTAAGAATCTGCTGGCCAGTGCAAGGGACATGGGTTCAGTCCCTAAACCAGGAAGATGGCTCATGCCATGGAGCAACTCAGCCCATGTGCCTCAACTACTGAGTCATGCTCTAGATCCCAGGAGCTGCAACTATTGAAGCCCATATGCCTCGAATCCATGCTGTGCAACAAGTGAAGCCATCACAATAAGAAGCCCGCAGACCCCAGTGGGGAGTAGCCCCTATTTACCACAACTAGAAAAAGCCTGCAGGCAACAGTGAAGATTCAGTGCAGTCAAGTAAACAAATAAAATCTTTAAAAATAAGTAATATAAATGCCAAAATAAACAGGTGATTTTGATTTCATTAATATTTAGTCCTACAAATACAAAATATATATAAATGAAAAAGAAATAGGTGAAATTAATCACCAGTCACATTTCCAGTGCTCAATAGCCAATCATAGCTACTGACTACTATATCAGAGCAGATTTCACTTATTCTGATGATACAGACAATATACAGTATCTAATTAATCACTAAAATTCCTTCAAGAAACACAGGAAGACAAATGGGTGAGAAATAGGAAAGTGAAAGTGAAGTCGCTCAGTCGTGTCCGACTCTTTGCGACCCTGTGGACTGTAGCCCATCAGGCTCCTCTGTCCATGGGATTCTCCAGGCAAGAATACTGGAGTAGGTTGCCATTTCCGGAAATAGTTGGTAAATTCTGGTTTGCTTTAAGATTGCAATGGTTTATCCTAGTGGATATGTCCTCTGAAAAGGGTGAAACTGAATAAAAAGGCAAAAAATATTAGGAATGTAAATGCAGTTCCAATTATCCTTNGAAACAGTTCATAAATTCTGGTTTGCTTTAAGATTGCAATGGTTTATCCTAGTGGATACGTCCTCTGAAAAGGGTGAAACTGAATAAAAAGGCAAAAAATATTAGGAATGTAAATGCAGTTCCAATTATCCTTCACTTGGCCAGTTTCTGAAAACAGAAGTGTTATAACTTGAAATATCCACAGTTGGTCCTCAAAAGACCAAATAGGACAAATGACTTTTTTTTTTTTAAAGTTTGAAAGACAGATCTGAAAGATCAAACATCTATAGCTCATAGGGTCTTAGAGCTGAGAAAAATATATAAGCAAGAGTGTTTTTAAATGTGTCTAAAGTAATCAAGAGTGAAAGAAATCCAACAACAGAGTGAAAGCTTTGGGTTTTTTACAAGAAATGATTATTAGCAACATTTGAAAGTGTAGCTTTGGTGGATTCTTGAGTTAAGGGACCAAATTAAAGGAAATTCAAAAGAAATCTAGTGAGGAGGAAATTGAAGCAATAAGTGAAAGGATATAGTAAGAGTAAGAGTAGAAAAGCATTTCTATGAAATAGAGCTCCATTTTAGTTGAAGAGCCCAGGGAAACTTAATAAGAGAAAACAGCCATTTGCAGATCTGTGTGAAGCTAATAATGAAATGCAGGATTTTATGAGGAGATGAGTGGCATGAGGGCAAAAAAGAGCAGTGGACTTAGATGAGGATCAAATATCCTATTTGGAGGCTTAGAGGAATAAAATGTAAGGTAGAGCTTTAGACTGGTTGCCAATCAAAGGTAAGATCTTTGATCTGTTGAGAATTACATGTTTAAATAATTGGTTACCTTGGTTCTGAATGAAAGGAGGCATGGGATTCATAGGTAGCTGGAAATTTAGCTAGGATAAAGAAAATGAGAACTTGACTGGCTAATAACATGATTTCTACAGTAATGTGCATGTATTTTTTTCATACTGGTAAAAATGAATAAAATTTTAGGAAAAATAAAAATGAATCAAACTGAGTCTAATGTAAACTAGAATAGCTTAAGAGTGAAGACAAATTTAAAGATGATAATTGATTTGTTTTCATAAAACTGAATACTATAAATACTTGTACTTTTAAACATCCTATAGAAAAAGCAACAATAGGAAATACCAGAAAAGATATTGCAATACCCATGACCATGATATTTTGCCTATATCCTCTTCTGTTTATCCAAGTTTCAAAAATCTTGATAAAACAAGGTCTTCAAGCACTATATTTCTATATATTTTTACCTATTTTCCCACATATGTCCTGACATTAAGGTGCTTGGAAAAATAACAGCAACATAAAAATGACGAAGACAAAATCCAAAAATTCTTTAGTTTACATGCTTAAACACAAAATGTATGAAATACATGTCAGTTTTAAGAAAATTAAGTGTCACAATATGTAATTTTTTGAATAGGCTAATATATGTTAAAACTGAAGAGCTATATAGGTCACAATACCAAAACAATAACAAGGATTTGGGAAGGAAGAAAAGAAAAAAAGATTTTGAAAGGTTCAAAAAAGCTGGAAAACTGGACGGTTATGTCAATTAAAGCAAAGCCCAAGACAATCAAAAATACTCCAAGAAGCTTAATTTTTAAAAAAAAGAACATCAAGCAGTGAGAAGAATTCAACTAAAATCAAATAACATTTTAAATATAATTATACACTAAGTAACTGACAAAAGTGATGAATTGTAAAAAAATAGTCTATGAAGTAATTATTTAGACTCTATCTTCAGAAATATAGCAAAAGAGCAGCATTTACTTAGCATCAAACTAGATTTACAAGTAAAAAGGTGAGAAATTAAAGAATCAGCAGATTAATACTTAAGTGACAATTAACTCAGTAATGTTTTCTCTGCTGATAAAAGACCAACACCAGCCGCTCTCAGTCAAAAGTGCTACAGTAAGAACCGATGAAATTCTGAGTTTGTTCTAAAATCTGAAAGTAGTCCAACTAAGCTCACTTCTGGAAATTACCTTCACAGATTTTGCCTATGAGATACTGCATATCTACTACTGCCCAAAAGAGAAGATTTCTTCCTTAAGTGAATTTAGCTTCTGTTTCATTCATTCCTCCTACCATCTCTCTTTATTATCCAGTATGACAGCACATCAAACCCAGCTGCTGCTGCTANTTACCTTCACAGATTTTGCCTATGAGATATTGCATATCTACTACTGCCCAAAAGAGAAGATTTCTTCCTTAAGTGAATTTAGCTTCTGTTTCATTCATTCCTCCTACCATCTCTCTTTATTATCCAGTATGACAGCACATCAAACCCAGCTGCTGCTGCTAAGTCACTTCAGTCGTGTCCGACTCTGTGAGACCCCATAGACGGCAGCCCACCAGGCTCCCCCATCCCTGGGATTCTCCAGGCAAGAACAATGGAGTGGGTTGCCATTTCCTTCTCCAATGCGTGAAAGTTAAAAGTGAAAGTGAAGTCGCTCAGTCGTGTCCGACTCTTCGCGACCCCATGGACTGCAGCCTACCAGGCTCCTCCGCCCATGGGATTTCCCAGGCAAGAGTACTGGAGTGGGGTGCCATTGCCTTCTCTGTGAAACCCAGCAGTGTCCATTATTCCTTCCCCCTCACTGCCCAATGTGGATGAATTGAGCTAGTTCAGAATGAGGAGGACACTCCATACATGGATGGAGGGCAATAGTTTGGGCTTTAGAGTCAAAACAGGCCTATGCTTAAATTACTTCAGATTCACTCACTGCTGCTGCTGCTGCTGTTGCTAAGTCTCTTCAGTCGTGTCCGACTCTGCCCAACTCCATAGATGGCAGCCCACCAGGCTCCCCCGTCCCTAGGATTCTCCAGGCAAGAACACCGGAGTGGGTTGCCATTTCCTTCTCCAGTGCATGAAAGTGTAAAGTGAAAGTGAAGTCGCTCAGTCGTGCCCGACTCTGTGCGACCCCATGGACTGCAGCCTACCAGGCTCCTCCGTCCATGGGATTTTCCAGGCAAGAGTACTGGAGTGGGGTGCCATTGCCTTCTCCAGATTCACTCACCACCTACTAGCAACTTCTTTACCCTCTATAATGTGCACTTTCTTGATTTATCAGATGGGGATAATAATACCCATCTCACAGAGTACTGTGAGGACTTAAGCTAACAATGTAAACAAAGCACCTACTGCATCTCAGAACACAGAAAGTGTTTAATAAATTCATTTCATTTTAAGATCTGAGCCCAAATCATGCTCTGCCATGAGAAGCTCTGTAGCTTAATTCTTTTTTTAATTATGAAAATATTTACTTATGATAATCATAAGTCAGTAAGTAAGACCAGCACAGACTGATGCGGCCTTACAACTCTGGAAGTATTTTTATTTTTAAAACACATCCACCAGAGGTGAGGTTGGTGGACTACATACAAGGCTAGTAAAACCTACCAACAGAACCATATAGACTATCCCACCTCAAAGCCAAGACTGAGCTGTGTCTTGAGACTGTAGCATGCACTTGAGAAGCTACTATTCCTACCTCAGAGCATTGCTGGGAGCATTAAATAAGTTAAAATATGTAAGGGTCTTATAATGGTGTCAAGTAAATGATAAGTGCTATGTAAGCACTATTATTATTATTATTATTAGGCTCATAATAAGTGAACTGGGAAGATCTGGAAATAAGTTCTAATGTATGGGATTTTGTATGTAATATAAAGGTTAAAGAGGTTAAACTTTCTATGAGAGCAGGTACAACTCAGAGATCAGAAAAGGGGTAAAGAATTCATCTTAAAAATTAGTGAAGAACAACAGATCAGACTAGACTATAAGTTCAGTTCAGTTCAGTCGCTCAGTCGTGTCCGACTCTTTACAACCCCATGAATCACAGCACACCAGGCCTCCCTGTTCATCATCATCTCTCNAGTGTGCAGCACATTAAATAAAATCTGACAATTCCATATAATGAAATTCTATGAAAGTTTAAAAAGAATAAGGTTATGCTGATGAACACATGATAGATAGATAATAGATAAATAGCAGAAACAAAGTACAGAAAAGTGTATATTATGTTGCTGACTCTAAAATGTATTTAAAAATCATACATAAAAACATATATAGATGTTTAGGATTACATAGAGTGTATGTAGAAGGAAAAGAAGAAAACTAATCACAGTGATTATCCCAAGGGTGGGGAAAAGGATGGCTGTATGACATGTGACACAGGAAGTTAATTTTTTCACTATATAATCTGTTGTACTTTTGAATTTTGTATAGTGAGTATAAATCTGCTCCTGAAGATAAACAAATAATTATTTTAAATATTTAAAGTAAGAGATATCCCTTCTCTCCAACGTGTTTCTTCCCACCTCTTTCCTAAGAAGCACCCTCCTGCTGTTCGTCCCCCTTCCTTCCTTTCCTTTCAAGCATTTTCAAAAGCGTCCCCTTTCCCTGTTTAAATAACAGAAATATTCATAGGTAAGTACTTCAAAAGTGCAAACAAATAAACAAAAATCCCTGCTATTATTTATAATGCTTTCTGCCATCTGTCTTAGTTTTTATTCCTTCATTAAAAAAATATTTTTAACTACCTATTCAATGTCAAACAGATTCCAGAGGCATAATAGTGAAAAAAGGCAAGGAGTGTTGTGGAACTTGCAGTCTAAGGGAGGACAACGAATCAGACAATAATGAAACACTGCGGTAAGTTTTACACTACAGAATATACAGACTATATGGGAACTTACAGACCATCCAGGACACACACTTTGGATGTCCATAAAGTGATTTCCAGAGAAATCAACATTTAAGCTACATAAGATACCTAGAAAGGAATTGGTCATGAGAGTGAGTTCCATTCAAGGAAAACAATCTGAGTGTACACAAATAAGAGATCAATTGCCCTTTAGGAAAGAAGTTTAAAGTGGTTGAAACTTCAACATTTACAAAGAGTGTGATAAAGAATGGATAAGTAGAAAGACTAAAGAGAGGAAAGCCAATTAGAAGACAATGGTGGTGAATGTGCATGTGTGTTAAGTCGCTTCAGTCAGGTCCAACTCTTTGCAACCTTATGGACTGTAGCCTGCCAGGCTCCTCTGTCCATGGGATTCTTCAGGCAAGATTACTAGAGTGGGTTGCCATGCCCTCCTCCAGGGGATCTTCCCAACTCAAGGATCAAACCTGAGTCTCTTATGTCTCCTGCATTGGGAGGCGGGTTCTTTACCACTGACGCCACAAGGGAAGCCCAAAAAAGGATGGCAATTCCATTCAAATAACACAAATTTGAAAAGATGGAGGAAATTGAATATATTCAATAGATTCAAAGGAGTTCAAATACATAAAACTGGACATTGGAGATGAGAAAGAGGAGTTAAGAATTATTCTATATTTCTCTGCTAGAGTGAACCAATATCATTGACTAGGTTAAGGGACACAGAAAAAGAACTAGAGAAAATCTTCGAAGTCAGTATTCTATACACTGAGTTCAGGATGTCTGAAATATTTCCCAGTGGTGCTGTCCAGTAAGCACTTGAATATGCTGGTCTGTAGCTTATGGAAGTTGACCCAAGCTAGAAGTTTAGATGTAGGAGTCCTAACTATAAAAGTTGAAACTTAAGCCATAACTCCTCTGTTCTCTCTTCGTTACTTCATTTAAGTCCCAAGCTAACAGTGGAAGAGCAAGACAAATGATGAAGGAAAAACAGGGGCCATGCAAATGATGAAAGGGTCAATACTTCAAGAAGACATACAATTCTTAATGAGTATGTACCTAACAACAGAGTGTCAAAATTAGTAAAGGCAAGAACTGATAGAACTACGAGGAGAAATAAATGCACTATTATAGTTGTAGACTATAATATCCCTCTATTAAAAATAGATCCAGAAGGTAGATAATCAGTAAGGACAGTGGTATACTCAACAGTATCATCACTTAATTAGATAAAACTGGCATATACGACTGGTATATCTAACAACAGATTAAACTTTTTTTTTTNTGAAAAGATGGAGGAAATTGAATATATTCAATAGATTCAAAGGAGTTCAAATACATAAAACTGGATATTGGAGATGAGAAAGAGGAGTTAAGAATTATTCTATATTTCTCTGCTAGAGTGAACCAATATCATTGACTAGGTTAAGGGACACAGAAAAAGAACTAGAGAAAATCTTCGAAGTCAGTATTCTATACACTGAGTTCAGGATGTCTGAAATATTTCCCAGTGGTGCTGTCCAGTAAGCACTTGAATATGCTGGTCTGTAGCTTATGGAAGTTGACCCAAGCTAGAAGTTTAGATGTAGGAGTCCTAACTATAAAAGTTGAAACTTAAGCCATAACTCCTCTGTTCTCTCCTCGTTACTTCATTTAAGTCCCAAGCTAACAGTGGAAGAGCAAGACAAATGATGAAGGAAAAACAGGGGCCATGCAAATGATGAAAGGGTCAATACTTCAAGAAGACATACAATTCTTAATGAGTATGTACCTAACAACAGAGTGTCAAAATTAGTAAAGGCAAGAACTGATAGAACTACGAGGAGAAATAAATGCACTATTATAGTTGTAGACTATAATATCCCTCTATTAAAAATAGATCCAGAAGGTAGATAATCAGTAAGGACAGTGGTATACTCAACAGTATCATCACTTACTTAGATAAAACTGGCATATACGACTGGTATATCTAACAACAGATTAAACTTTTTTTTTTCAAGATTGCTTGTCACAATCATCAAAGCAGACAACATTCTGTCCCATAAACACACACTATAATATTGGAAAAATAGAAATCGTACAAGGTCTGCTCCTAGGCCACAATGAAATTAAGGTAGAAACTAATAAGAGAAAGAAGCTGGAAAATCTAAAATACTTGAATAACAGAGATTAAACAATACATTTATAGATAATACATGAGTCAAAGGGAAAAATCTTAAAAATTTTAAAATATTTGAACTAAAATAAAAACATGATTTATCAAAATTTGTGGGATGAAGTAAAAGCACCACTTAGAGGGAAATTTATAGCATTGAACACATAAATTTAAAAACAAGAAAGATCTAAAAATCAATACTCTAAGCTTCCCCCTTAGAAACTAGAAAAAAAATGCAAATAAAGTCCAAGTAGGTAGAAGAAAAGAACAAAAACTAGAGGAAAACAATGAAAGAAGTTGTAAACATAAACTCAGGAGAGAAAAATCAACAAATCCAATTTATAAAGATAAAAAACTGATTAACTTCTAGACAGTCTAAAAATATTGACAATACCAAATGCTGGGGAGGGTGCTGAACAACAGGAACACTCATTCATTGCTGGTAGGAATGCAATATGGTACCAACAGTTTGCAAGACAGTTGGCAGTTTCTCATTAAAAAAACATACTCTTACCATGTGATCCACAGTTGTGCTCCTTAGTTTTATCCTCCAAGACTAAACCCTTATTTCGCACACACAAAAAAACCCATATTTGGATGCTTACAGAAGCTTTATTCATACTTGCCAAAACTTGGAAGCAATCAAGATGTCCTTCAGTAGGTGAATAGAAATATAAACCAATGTATATCCAGACAAACATAGAGACTGTATTGAAAAGCAGAGACATTACTCTGCCAACAATGTTCCGTATGGTCAAGGCCATGGTCTTCCCAGTGGTCATATATGGTTGTGAGAGCTGGACTTTAAAGAAGACAGAGCGCTGAAGAATTGATGCTTTGGAACTATGGTGCTAGAGAAGACTCCAGACAGCAAGGAGACCAAACCAGTCATCTTAAGAGAAATCAACCCTTCACTGGAAGGACTGATGCTGGAGTTGAAATTCCAATATTTTGGTCATCTAATGCAAACAGCTGATTCACTGGAAAAGTCCCTGATCCTGGGAAATATTGAGTGCAAAAGGAGAAGAGGGCATCAGAGAATGAGATGGCTGGATGCCATCACCAATGCAATGGACATGAACTTGGGCAAACTTTAAGAGATGGTGAGGGACAGAGAGGCCTGGCGTGCTGCAGTCCATGAGGTCACAAAGAGCTGGACCCGACTGGGTAACTGAAAAATACTACTACCACCACCACCTAGACAAGGAGCTGCTGCTGCTGCCGCTAAGTTGCTTCAGTCATGTCCGACTCTGTGTGATCCCATAGACGGCAGCCCACCAGGCTCCCCTGTCCCTGGGATTCTCCAGGCAAGAACACTGGAGTGGGTTGCCATTTCCTTCTCCAGTGCATGAAAGTGAGAAGTGAAAGTGAAGTCGCTCAGTCGTGTCCAACTCTTAGTGACCCCATGATTGCAGCCTACCAGGCTCCTCCATCCATGGGATTTTCCAGGCAAAAGTACTGGAGTGGGTTGCCATTACCTTCTCCAGACAAGGAGCAATGAGCTATAAAGCCTTAAAATAGTCTTCCACAGGAAACTTAAATGCATATTACTAAGTTAAAAAATTCCAGTCTGAAAGGCTACATATTATAAGGTTTCAATAACATGGAAAAGGCAAAACTGTGAGGAAAGTAAAAAGATTAGTGGTAACCAGCGGTTGGGAGAGGAGAGGAAGGAATGAAAAGGCAGAGCACAGAGAGTTCAGTTTCTTCCGTATGATACCGTAACGGTAGATAAATGTCTATTACACATTTGTTCAAACTCATAGGATGCACAACACCATGAGTGAATCCTAATATAAACAATGGACTTTGAGTGATAATGGTGTGTTAGTGTAGGTTCGTGTATAATAGCAAATGTACCATGTGGTGTGGGATATTGACAGTGGGTGAGACTATCACTAACTGTCAGTGTGGAGACCGGGCCTATATCAGAACTGTCTGGACCTTGTGATCAATTTTCAGTTCAGTTCAGTTCAGTCACTCAGTCGTGTCTGTCTCTTCATGACCTCATGAATTGCAACTTGCCAGGCCTCCCTGTCCATCACCAACTCCCAGAGTTCACTCAAACTCACGTCCATTGAGTTGGTGATGCCATCCAGCCATCTCGTCCTCTGTCGCCCCCTTCTCCTCCTGCCCCCAGTCCCTCCCAGCATCAAAGTCTTTTCCAATGAGTCAACTCTTCACATGAAATGGCCAAAGTACTGGAGTTTCAGCTTTAGCATCATTCCTTACTGAGAACCTAAAACTGCTCTAAAAAAATAAAGTTTATTCCCTAATTTAAAAAAAAAAAAAAACAGCAAAGCAATTTATTCAATTGCAGGTTTTCACCCATTTTATTCACTGGAAACATAATGATTTAAGGAATAACAGCTTTTTCTCTTTAAAACACAATGACATTCTTTGATATCAAATGTTTCCATAAATCTGTCATAAACGGATACAATAACATAAAATTATTGGTATTAGCTTAGCATCACTAGAATTTCAAATTTTCCCTCTACTTCCAAAGCACACACAAAAGTGCATTTGTCTGTGCTACAATTGATTTCTAGTTTAAAATAATTTAGTAAAGGCAAAAGCAGATGTTTAATCCTGCAAGTTTGGAATGATCTATCATATATCAACTATCAGTGACAATGAAAGTTTTATGCTTTGTCCTGGCTTCTTTAACATTCGTTTCCAGACAGTACCCACAGCATACATGCTACATACGATTTGTGAAAGGAAAAATCCTCTGTGCTCTCTCTAGGGCCTTCTCATCTCCTGCCAGGCCAGTGAACAAGATGAGTTTCTTTTTATAACGACAAGGCACAGAGATAATTCATCAACTGGAGAGCACAAACAATCCTTTATTCAGCAGAATGACAAAAGGTTATTTAGCTTCTGGCATCTAGTATAGTTCTTGCAAGAACCAGGCCCAAGAGCCAATATGATAATTAATAAATTTCCAACATCTGGGCAGTAAAACAATTTTTTATGAATGTTAAACAATGCCAGTGCCAAATTAAAACTCCCCTTCTCATATTTATCTATCTGAACCCTTCATTGTAGAGCCAAATTTGCCTGTGTTAAGGCTATAAAGTCGGGATAGTGATGACACAGTAGGAAGGTATTACACAATTTGGGAAATCCATATTACTAAGTGTCATTTAATCATATGGACAGTGATGATATCAGCCCCTGAGCCTAATGGAGAATAAACTTTGCCAAGAGTAGAGTATCAAGTTAAATGACAGGTGAGTGATATCAATCTTCACACTGAATAAAGGAAACATGTTTAAAGGCAGAATTAGAGTCTCAATTTTTCTAACTTTCCTCCAGCATCCCTTTTCCATGCTTTTTAAAAAAAATAAATCAAGTAGAAAAATACCTTTGTTTATGTAGTTATTGCTTGCATAGATTGAGAAAGGTGACCTTCAAGTCCTAAAAGCCTTCTCAGAAACTCAGAATCACCCAATTTAGCAGATCATCTAGTTCAAGCCTCTGTCCCTTCCTTAGATTTCCCATCAAAAACAGCATATGGTTATGACTGCAGGTATTTGAATTAAACAATGTATGTCATTAGAATCTTTAAGAAGAAATAAATGTAGTATTCAAAGTATTTGAGTACTAAATATTCAAGGTATTTTATAAGACAGTATCAACTTCATAAATCATAAATCCTAGGTAGACTATATTGCAGACTGAATAGATACAAATTTAAAACAACATGATCTGGAATTTTAAAATGGCCATATTTAATTGAATTAAAATAGATTCCAAAAAGGGGAATCTGTAGGATGCATGAGGGTTCCCTTTATTGTTTAATTAATGTGTCTGTATGTGAGAAATATCCCTTCCCCCACTTTGACTAGAAGTCAGCATTACATAGAAGTTGTATTTTTAGTTGAAATTATTCAGAATTTTACTTTAAAGATCAGTTACAATATAGTTGTAATTCTCTGTGAGAAGCAGAAAGCTCAACTGTGAGTGTGTTTACAAAAAGGGGTATGCATATGCTAGGGAACTGATAGACGATGCACAGAATTGTAAGAATACTTTAGTACGATAATAAAATCTAACTAGATGGATTATCATAAGAATATATATTTGAATGTATCATTTCAAACATGTTTTAATAATGAGGCTATGTGATCAAAAGAGCTTGGAGAGCAATGTTTTAGACAAGGCTCAGTAAGGTGCACTATCCACGGAAAGCTCTAGGTTATGTGATAAAAAGTCTATAGATTATGAGTTGGAAGAACAATTTATTCATTCATTTTTTTCATTCATGCAAAACATTTAGATTGAACTATTTGATATTACTAGTGTTTGCCTATTTCTGACTCTAGACGAAGGGCAATTTATGTGATTCAGTCTAATAGTTACCAAGTGTCTTTTATAGGGAAGAACCATGTTATCGCAAGGAACACAAAGATAGCTATGCTTCCAAAAGATAACAGAGATTTATAAAATCTGTACAGAAATAAATATAATATGCTAAAATTGTGCAGTACTGAGGAGAGAGAATGTTGAGGAATGACTCTAGTCTCATATTCTTCATTGCTTTCTTTTCTGGATTTAGCCATGTGATTTACCATGTTGTACATATTTATTTTTAGTATGGCTTCCCTGGTGGCTCAGATGGTAAATAATCTGCATGCAAAGCGGGGGATCCAGGTTCTATCCCTGGGTTGGAGAAAGGAATGGCTACCCATGCCAGTATTCTTGCTTGGAGAATTCCATGGACAAAGGAGCTTGGCAGACTACAGTCCATGGGTTTGTAAAGAGTTGGACATGACTGAGCAATTAACAATTTTTAGTATGAAGACAATTATTATATTTCTCAGACCTAACAATTAGAAAAGGCAGGAATTTATTAAAGTTCCACCATGGCAGCTGTTTTAGGGCTGAGTTCATAGCTATGTGGGAGCTTTAGACTAACACTGTGAAACATGGCTTTGTTCAAACCTTTTCTCTGTTTGATTTCTAAATATGCCTGTGATAAGCCCATAAAACAAGCTGAACCTCTTACAGGAGAGTAAGTACTATAATATCCTTTCCTAAGCTATTCAAAATCTGTTTGACTTATTCTCAAAAAAAAAAAAAACATTTTCAGATTTAGTCAATCAGTTTTGTCTGGAACCACAAACATAGGCAAGAAAGGGCAACTGAGGAATGCTTATCTGTGTTTAACAACTAGAAACCTCATGCCTCTGTTGACTAGATAGATTATAAAATTTAAACACGTCTTTGGGTGAAAACTATATTTAAACTATATTCTTTTGAAGTAATTATCTACTTTTTAAAATAGTTCCTACTACATAAAAGGCAGTCTTCTATCCACCTGATGTATATTTTTTTAAGTTTAAAAATAATTTTTAATTGCAGTATAATGGCTGTACAATGCTGTATAAGTTTCTGCTGTACAACACTGTGAATCTACCATATGTATACATATATCCCCTCCCTCTTGAGCTTCCCTCCCACCCCACATCCCACTCCTTTAGGTTACATCACAGAGTACCAATCTGAGCTCCCTGTGCTAAATAACAGCTTCCCCCTAACCATCTATTTTACACATAAAGTGAAGTGAAGTGAAAGTCTCTCAGTCATGTCAGACTCTTTGCAACCCCACGGACTATACCAGTCCATGAAATTCTCTAGGCCAGAATACTGGAGTGGATAGTCTTTCCCTTCTCTATGGGATCTTCCCAACCCAGGGATCAAACCCAGGTCTCTCACATTGCAGGGAAATTCTTTACCAGCTGAGCCACCAGAGAAGCCCAAGAATACTGGAATGGGAAGCCTATTCTTTCTCCAGCAGATCTTCCTGACCCAGGAACTGAACTGAGGTCTCTTGGGAAGCCCATAGTAGCATATAAATTTCAGTATTATTCTCTCGTTTCATCCCACCCTCTCTTTCCCCAACTGTGTCCACAAGTACGTTCTGGACATCTGCAACTCTATTCCTGCCCTGCAAATAGGTTCATCTGTATCATTTCTAAAAAGTTCATATACATCATTAAAATATTTGTTTTTCTCTTTTTGACTTACTTCACACTGAATGACAGACTCCAATTATCTACATTTAACTCAAATATTAGTTATCCCTAAAAGAGCCCCTTAGATAGTTACTTTCCTCTGACTTGACTTCACATTGCCCCCAAAAGAAATGCAAATATGACATGTATGCTTATAAACATTTTTTGCCTGTCACAATTTTTAGATTTAAAATTTTTATTATTTTTTCATCTAGCAAGATTGAATACAAAAATAAATAAATATCAAATAACAATTCATATTATTCATAAGCTGTTAATTGAATGCTAGGTCTAGCAACCATAAACCCCACCTCCTTTTCAAGAATCTCTTCATGAAATACAGATATATTCCTCTCCACACTCAATTTATCGCTGTTCCTCTGCACACATGTCACAGGTCTCATCTCCTGCCACTCTGTGATTTAGTTGTCTATACGTTTATTTGCCCTAGTGGGTTAGGAAATAGTGCAAATTCATACCTTATTCAATTCTGTTGCTCCATAGAAACTAACACAGCTTTTGCCAGATTTTGTCATGGAATAAATGTTTCTTGAACGAAATTATAAAACATTACTGAAGAAATAAACAGCTTACAACAAAAAACAGTTTAAAACCCCACAAAAAGAAACAAACAAACAAAAGGTGTCTTTCACACTGAGGCACAGAATAAAACCTAGGAGTGGATGGTGATGAAAGACCACCATGATATAATGAAGCAAACCTAGTCTGCTTTACATTTGGATCCCCTAAGTGAAGGATTTGCCTTGCTACACTGCTCCACATGTAAATTCCTATTACAGCTGAATGTGATTCCTGTCAAATCTTTCCCTATGACTAAACTCTGTTCTGTGTACTGAAACATCTTCCATATGCTTATCTCCATATTATGGATCATTTGAACCTTGAAGTTAGATTTACAGTAGTGTTTTTAAAGCAAATCCATTCTTCTAAGAGTAACTTGAGATGAAAAACATCTCAATACAATCAATTCATGATTCAGAGAAAAGTAAATTACACCACAGTATTTTCTTCATAGTATCTTTTAAATTCAATAAAGTACCACCACACGAACCTTATACTTTCATGCGAGGTACAATTCCCAAGTGCACATATTTACCTAAAATGTTTAGAACTGCTATTACACTACTATGATATCCTGAATTTTGCTTGCTATTGAAAAGAAAAATTCATGAATATAGAAATACTATTTATAATTTAAGCACATTTTTGACTGTAAAATTTGGCTTAAAATGCAAATTCATAAAGACAGAGTAATAGGAAAATTGTACAGTGAAAGCTTCACATGGGATGAAAATGAGCTTTTAAATCTTTCTTCAAAATATCTAAATGTTGAAAACATCAAGATTTGTCAAACTTACTTTTGTAACAGTAAGTTTTAACTCAGCTAGAGCTGAAGATTGAATTCGAGTTTTACTTTGTTTGGGGTGGTGGAGAAGAAAGGGAAGAAAACCTTTTATTAGCTAATATTAACTTCCTGTCTCCAACATTCTTAAATATGGGCCCCGCAGAAAATAAATTTGAATGTATTTCAGAAACACAATCTTTCTGATGGACCTAGGAAGATGGAATTATGACATCAGAATGCCAGGAAGATGGCAAGACTCTCAAGGAAAATTGCGAGAAAAGGAGTAAGAAGACATCCAATGGAGATGGCTTGGTTGATGTGGAGGAGCAAGATCAGGGTGTCAGAATGTGTTGTGCTCAGCCCCACCAGGACCCATCCTGTGTCCCTCAATGCAACCCTACGGCTGCTCTCTGCCTTGGAGAAAACAGTTTCATGTGACTGGAGAACTATATACCTGGGGGAGCGCACTATATACCTGTGGGCTTCTCTCTTAATTAGCAGGACAAGAAGAGGAGGTTACACAACACAGGAGACTGACAAACGCCCCAAAGCTCTAGCATGCTAGGAAGACAGGGACAGTAGAAGTAGTGACGCCCCACCCCCACCCCGCGCCAGATGTATGACTTGCAGAGCTGAGGGGCCACTGAGGACCACACAGGAAGGCAGCCCTAGACTACATTTGTTTATCCATGGTAGTTCCCATCATCTCAAAAGAGACAGAGCAGAAAAGAAGAAGAAAAGCCTCTGAACAACATAAAATCATCCCAAAAAGACAACAGGATTTGTGAGAAAAAAATAATCGCATGTTTCAAAGAATACTTCATTAGTTCATTGATCAAACTGAANCTGTCAAATCTTTCCCTATGACTAAACTCTGTTCTGTGTACTGAAACATCTTCCATATGCTTATCTCCATATTATGGATCATTTGAACCTTGAAGTTAGATTTACAGTAGTGTTTTTAAAGCAAATCCATTCTTCTAAGAGTAACTTGAGATGAAAAACATCTCAATACAATCAATTCATGATTCAGAGAAAAGTAAATTACACCACAGTATTTTCTTCATAGTATCTTTTAAATTCAATAAAGTACCACCACACGAACCTTATACTTTCATGCGAGGTACAATTCCCAAGTGCACATATTTACCTAAAATGTTTAGAACTGCTATTACACTACTATAATATCCTGAATTTTGCTTGCTATTGAAAAGAAAAATTCATGAATATAGAAATACTATTTATAATTTAAGCACATTTTTGACTGTAAAATTTGGCTTAAAATGCAAATTCATAAAGACAGAGTAATAGGAAAATTGTACAGTGAAAGCTTCACATGGGATGAAAATGAGCTTTTAAATCTTTCTTCAAAATATCTAAATGTTGAAAACATCAAGATTTGTCAAACTTACTTTTGTAACAGTAAGTTTTAACTCAGCTAGAGCTGAAGATTGAATTCGAGTTTTACTTTGTTTGGGGTGGTGGAGAAGAAAGGGAAGAAAACCTTTTATTAGCTAATATTAACTTCCTGTCTCCAACATTCTTAAATATGGGCCCCGCAGAAAATAAATTTGAATGTATTTCAGAAACACAATCTTTCTGATGGACCTAGGAGGATGGAATTATGACATCAGAATGCCAGGAAGATGGCAAGACTCTCAAGGAAAATTGCGAGAAAAGGAGTAAGAAGACATCCAGTGGAGATGGCTTGGTTGACGTGGAGGAGCAAGATCAGGGTGTCAGAATGTGTTGTGCTCAGCCCCACCAGGACCCATCCTGTGTCCCTCAATGCAACCCTACGGCTGCTCTCTGCCTTGGAGAAAACAGTTTCATGTGACTGGAGAACTATATACCTGGGGGAGCGCACTATATACCTGTGGGCTTCTCTCTTAATTAGCAGGACAAGAAGAGGAGGTTACACAACACAGGAGACTGACAAACGCCCCAAAGCTCTAGCGTGCTAGGAAGAGAGGGACAGTAGAAGTAGTGACGCCCCACCCCCACCCCGCGCCAGATGTATGACTTGCAGGGGCCACTGAGGACCACACAGGAAGGCAGCCCTAGACTACATTTGTTTATCCACGGTAGTTCCCATCATCTCAAAAGAGACAGAGCAGAAAAGAAGAAGAAAAGCCTCTGAACAACATAAAATCATCCCAAAAAGACAACAGGATTTGTGAGAAAAAAATAATCGCATGTTTCAAAGAATACTTCATTAGTTCATTGATCAAACTGAAAAAGCGTGTGCACTGGCTAACGCTGTCTATGAAATGAAAGCACTGCAAATCATAACACTAAAAATTATGAACCAAAATTACAAAGCGAGGAAGGAAAAAAAGAAGGCAATAATAAGGAAGGAGCAACAAGGTACAACAATTACTCTTTCAGCAGAGATATGCTAGAGATATACTTTACGTCCACTAAAAGTAGACAGGAGAGCACTCTAACAGATCTTTCATACAGGAAAAAAGCACAAAGGATTCAGTCACCCTGAAGACAGAATTTTTACAACACACTAATACTGTCACTACCATTTATTAGGTACCAGATATGTACCTCTCAACGCACATCTCCTATTTCATTTGCTTACTGAGGTAGTATTAATATCCTCTTTTTACAGTTGAGTAAGCTGAACTGCGGGTAAATAAATTGTCCATGGTCACAAAACAGTTGAACAAAAGAGCTAGAAATCAAGCCCAGATGTATTGCTTCAAGCCAGTGTCCTTCCAGACTTTACCAACACTTTACTCTCTTTATAGGTAATCTGAAAATCTCAGGAACAGTAGATCATAATTAACAGAATGCAATACTTATGGTCATAATAATTTTAGAATGCAGGCAAGATATGTTTCTGTGGATGTGGATGTGTATATCACATCAACAAACGTACTTTAAGAAGCAAGGAAAGATGTAATGCATTCAGAAGTAATTTCATCAATAAAATAATATGAAACAAAGTGTCTACATTTACAATTACAAAAACAAGTCAACAACCACCCACAAAATGCAGTAAAACAGTCTATTGCTAGTTTGTTTAAAGGCATTATTGCATAGTGGAAATACTGAGTGTGACTCTATTCTCAATAGCAATCACAGGATTCAAATATATTATCTCTTATTAGGGGATAATAATAAACATAAGAAATTAAAATTTCAGTTCAAACAACTACAAATCCTAGTTAAAAACAGAAAGGCACTGTGCTCCTATTTTCTAAAGTTTTAATTGAAGGTATCTGATGGTCCCTTATCAACCATGAAAAGATTCCTCAACCAACTCCTCCACCTTCAGTGGGACAAAATAATAAGAATGCTTCTTGCAGCCTCCTTTCATTTAGAACCATAGGCTTATGTAGCCCAGAATAGAGTGAGCCTGAGGTTAATTCTTTCTCATCATCAGCAAACATGTATTTATTCCCTATGGTGGAAGAGAAAAATTTAGCCCAAAAGAATGACTTCCCTGCAGAGAAGTGTGAAGTAGCAAAGAGTTCAGGAATTCAGCTCTACTTCCAAATCTCAGTTACAACTTGAAATAAGTAGAATTTGGATACAAAACAAGATAGGGATGGAAAAGAACATATTATGTGTTAAAGCAAGGAATTTACAAAACAGTGAAAAAAAAAGTTTTAACAACTAAATCCGAATGTAGAACCTGCTGCATTCTTTTTAAATTTTGACCCTTCCCTCGAAGACTGCAGTTTCCTTCTGAAAAAAATGTGATTCTGAATGAACTCCAAATGCAATGAATAACAAAACTTAAAAAGTAGAGTATTGTAGTAGTCCTTTACCATTTTATAATATGGAATCCTTGGAAATCTGGTAAAAGATAAATTCTTCTTCTCAGAATAACGTTTAAAAATTTATTTTAAAAACCCACAGAATTTCAAAGGATCAGTATATAGTCATCAATATTTTAAATGAATCAAATTTGTAAGGTAACATTTTATGTCTCTATTGGGGCATTAAGTAACAAAATCCAACTACCAATAATTTCAAAGTAGAGATTACTTAAAATGATATTTGAGATGCCTGCCGCAACTCAGTAAAAGTTTTTAATTTCTATAGGTAATGATGTCACAATTAAAGCTACTTCTAGTGTTTATAGTGCTTAAATTCATAATTAAAGGAAATGCTATAACTTAGCAGAGGATACTGAATTTGTCAATAAAGTCTTAAGAGTTTACTTTAAATATCTGGAATAATATGCTGACAAAGTGAATTAAATATAAGAGTTGCAGAAAATGTATTCAACCTCATTTTGTTAAAATCTGAAATGTATAGATTCTTACAGGAAAAAAAAAAATAACAAAAAAACTTCCTAGCTATAAAATGGTAACTATCAGCTTTAGTACACTGACATTCAAAGCATTCTATGCTCTCTTCTTTATAAATTGTATGCCTTAAAATCACAGAAAAATCCATTTGCCAAAACAAAAAATAACAAACATCATTTTACTAATAAATGGTATACTTAATAATCTGGCCAGGTTTCAATATTTATCTGGACTATTCTTTTATTTTTTTTTTCTGCTGACTATAGGTACAATAAATTTGCTTTTAGTTAAGAAACTGAAAAACAAACCAAAATGAAACAAATAACCAAAAAAAACAAAGTAAGTGTAACTCAGGGTTTCTCTGGTGGCTCAGACAGTAAAAAATCTGCCTGTAATGAGAGGTGTGCTTCAGTTCCTGGGATGGGAAGATCCCCTGGAGAAGGGAACAGCACCTGATGCAAAGAACTGACTCATTTGAAAAGACCCAGATGCTGGGAAAGATTGAGGGCAGGAGGTGAAGGGGACGACAGAGGATGAGATAGCTGGATGGCATCACTGACTCAATGCACATGCCTTTGAGTAAACTCCACGAGTTGGTGACGGACAGGGAAGCCTGGAACAATGCAGTGCACGGGTTTGCAAAGAGTTGGAACAACTGAGTGACTGAACTGAACCCACTCCAGTATTCTTGATGGAAAAATCCCATGCATAGAAACTGGTGGGCTACAGTCCATGGGGTCTCAGAGGTCTCAGACCTTGACCTATGATTTCTCATCTGAAGGTCTTCAGTTCAGTTCAGTTCACTTCAGTCGCGCAGTGGTGTCCGACTCTTACCGACCTCATGAATTCCAGCACTAGCCAGGCCTCCCTGTACATCAGCAGCTCCCGGAGTTCACTCAAATTCACATTGATCGAATCGGTGATGTCATCCAGCCATCTCATCCTCTGTTGTCGCCTTTGCCACCTGCCCCCAATCCCTCCCAGCGTCGAGTCTTTTCCAATGAGTCAACTCTTCGCATGAGGTGGCCAAAGTACTGGAGTTTCAGCTTTAGCATCATTCCTTCCAAAGAAATCCCAGGGCTGATCTTTAGGATGGACTGGTTGGATCTCCTTGCAGTCCAAGGGACTCTCAAGAGTCTTCTCCAACACCACAGTTCAAAAGCATCAATTCATCAGCACTAAGCTTTCTTCACAGTCCAACTCTCACATCCATACATGACTACTGGAAAAACCACAGCCTTGACTAGACGGACCTTTGTTGACAAAGTAAGGTCTCTGCTTTTGAATATGCTGACNCCCATCACCTCCAATAGCTTTGTTCGTAGTGATGCTTTCTAAGGCCCACTTGCCTTCACATTCCATGATGTCTGGGTCTAGATGAGTGATCACATCATCATGATTATCTGGGTCGTGAAGTTTTTTTTGTTTTTTTTTTACAGTTCTTCTGTGTATTCTTGCCACCTCTTCTTAATATCTTCTGCTTCTGTTAGGTCCACACCATTTCTGTCCTTTATTGAGCCCATCTTTGCATGAAATGTTTCCATGGTATCTCTAATTTTCTTGAAGAGATCTCTAGTCTTCCCCATTCTGTTGTTTTCCTTTATTTCCTTGCACTGACCTCTGAGGAAAGCTTTCTTATCTTTCCTAGCTATCCTTTGGAACTCTGCATTCAGATGCTTATATTTTCCTTTTCTCCTTTGCTTTTCACTTCTCTTCTTTTCACAGTTATTTGTAAGGCCTCCTCAGACAGTCATTTTGCTTTTTTGCATTTCTTTTCCATGGGGATGGTCCTGATCCTTGTCTCCTGTACAATGTCATGAACCTCTGTCCATAGTTCATCAGGCACTCTTATCTATCAGATCTAGGCCATTAAATATATTTCTCACTTTCACTGTATAATCATGTAGAATTTGATTTAGGTCATACCTGAATGGATTAGTGGTTTTTCCTACTTTCTTCAATTTAAGTCTGAATTTCACAATAAGGAGTTCATGATGTGAGCCATAGTCAGCTCCTGGTCTTGTTTTTGCCGACTGTATAGAGCTTCTCCATTTTTGGCTGCAAAGGATATAATCAATCTGATTTTGGTGTTGACCATCTGGTGATGTCCATGTGTAGAGTCTTCTCTTGTGTTGTTGGAAGAGGGTGTTTGCTATGACCAGTGCATTTTCTTGGCAAAACTCTATTAGTCTTTGCCCTGCTTCATTCCGCATTCCAAGGCCAAATTTGCCTGTTACTCCAGGTGTTTCTTGACTTCCTACTTTAGCATTCCAGTGCCCTAGAATGAAAAGGCCATCTTTTCTGGGTGTTAGTTCTAAAAGGTCTTGTAGGTCTTCACAGAACCGTTCAACTCAGCTTCTTCAGCATTATGGGTTGGGGCATAGACTTGGAGTACTCTGATATTGAATGGTTTGCCTNAGGCCATCTTTTTTGGGTGTTAGTTCTAAAAGGTCTTGTAGGTCTTCACAGAACCGTTCAACTCAGCTTCTTCAGCATTATGGGTTGGGGCATAGACTTGGAGTACTCTGATATTGAATGGTTTGCCTTGGAAATGAACAGAGGTCATTCTGTCATTTTTATGACTGCATCCAAGTACTGCATTTTGGACTCTTTTGTTGACCATTATAGTTACTCCATTTCTTCTAAGTGATTGTTGCCTGCAGTAGTAGATATAACGGTCTTCTGAGTGAAATTCACCCATTCCAGTCCATTTAGGTTCACTGATTCCTAGAATGTCGACATTCACTCTTGCCATCTCCTGTTTGACCACTTTCAATTTGCCTTGATTCATGGACCTGACATTCCAGGTTCCTATGCAATATTGCTCTTTACAGCCTCGGACCTTGCTTCTATCACCAGTCACAACCACAACTGGGTATTGTTTTTGCTTTGGCTCCATCCCTTCATTCTTTCTGGAGTTATTTCTCCACTGATCTCCAGTAGCATATTGGGCACCTACAGAACTGGGGAGTTCCTCTTCTGGTATCCTATCATTTTGCCTTTTCACAGTGTTCATGGGGTTCTCAAGGCAAGAATACTGAAGGGCTTGCCATTCCTTTCTCCAGTGGACCACGTTCTGTCGGCCCTCTCCACCATGACCTGGCTGTCTTGGGTGGCTCCCCATGGCATTGCTTAGTTTCATTGAGTTAGACAAGGTTGTGGTCCATGTGATTAGATTGACTAGGTTTCTGTGAGTATGGTTTCAGTGTGTTTGCCCTCTGATGCCCAGATGTGTATAAGAGACAGGCTCTCATCNCGGCCCTCTCCACCATGACCTGGCTGTCTTGGGTGGCTCCCCATGGCATTACTTAGTTTCATTGAGTTAGACAAGGTTGTGGTCCATGTGATTAGATTGACTAGGTTTCTGTGAGTAAGGTTTCAGTGTGTTTGCCCTCTGATGCCCTCTCACAACACCTACCATCTTACTTGGGTTTCTCTTACCTTGGACGTTGGGTATTCTTCATGGCTGCTCCAGTTAAGCACAGACGCTGCTCCTTACCTTGAATGAGTTGTATCTCCTCACTGCTGCCTCTCCTGACCTTGAACGTGGAGCAACCCCACCTGCAAGGAGCAGTGGCTGCGTGGGTGCAGGAGGGCCAACAGGAGCTACTCCACATTCTGAAGGTCTTAGACCTACTGTTTCCTACAACTGAATCAGCATTCCTTCCTATCATAAAGGCTACAAAGTGGAAGCATTTTGGTAAAATAAACTCAAAGGTGATTTCCTCCACAAAGTCTTCTCTAATTCTTTAGCTGGAAATTATCTCTGACTTATTTAAATAAATACTTTATATGTACTCCTCATATGGTAATTAGAGTCTAATTCCTATTGTCCTAGGGAGTTGGTGACTCAGTGGTAAACAATCTGTCTGCCAATGCAGGAGATACAGGAAAGGCAGGTTTCACCCCCGGGTCAGGAAGATCCCCTGGAGGAGGCAATGGCATCCCACTCCAGTATTTTTGCTTGGAGAACCCCTTGGACAAAGGAGCCTGGTGGGTTACAGTCCATGGATTCACAAAGAGTCAGACACGAGTGAGCACACACATCTACTGTCTCTACTTGTCTTATTGTTGAAATCAGAGNGGAGCCTGGTGGGTTACAGTCCATGGATTCACAAAGAGTCAGACACGAGTGAGCACACACATCTACTGTCTCTACTTGTCTTATTGTTGAAATCAGAGATCTCTGTCTGGTACCCTATGAGCTAAACCCAGTGGGCAAGTGAATTGTGCTTAGCCCAAACATTTATTTCATATAAAAAATATAAAATCATTTAAATCACGAATTTTTGGCTTCTCTTGGAAATACTGGGTCCAGATAAAAACAGTAGGCTGGAACTCAGGAGGGGTCACCCCAGTTTGCCTCTTAGGCCACTTCACTCATTTGTATTAAGTACCAAGCCCAGGTAGGCGTTTGAATAGAATGCAATACTTAGTCAAAACTCTGGTATTCTTGAGGCAGCATCAGTCTTAATCATCTTCACAGCCTGCAACAGGCATTTAGCAATTTGTAGCTGTTACTTCTTTCATGTGCCTTTCCACTCCTAATTTGGTCCTCCTTTTACATTGAATCTGACACCTCCTTTCCAGCAGGTTGCCAATATCCTGGGGCTGAATGCAACAGCAGCATCTGAGGTAATCAGGGTCAGGTTTCTGACTTCTTCCACATACCCTATAATGGAAATTTCTGGGTTTTTTGCTTGGTCAGCTCAGATCCTTTCCTCTTTCTTCTGACACTCCCAACAATCTTTTAGGAACTACTCACCCCCACCCTCAGTTCTTCTGGTTGTCTATCTGACCTTCAGGAGCATTCTTTATTTAAGCAAAATAGTACCTTTTAAAAGTTATACACTTTGATTTTTTTATAAACATTTATTAAGTTCCTACCATGAGCCTGGTTTTATCTTTTAAATTATTACTTGTTCATCTTATCATTCTTACATCAGTTCAGTTCAGTTCAGTCGCTCAGTTGTGTCTGACTCCTTGCGACCCCATGAACTGCAGCACACCAGGTCTCCCTGTCCCATCANGTTGCAAAGAGCTGGACACGACTGAGTGACTGAACTGAACTGAACTGAAGTTCTTACAAAATAATTATTACTAGACTTCTGAAGTCATCTTATTTTCAGTTCACAACTCTGAAATATCTAATTGGAAGAGTTAAACCTGGAGGACATCAGCTGAGAAGGTGGGTACATACTCAAGATTATCACTGAAATGCAACAGATATTGTCTTTGGTGTCCACCCCAAATCAAGCTTTGTAATTGATATTGGAATAAACAAGAACCTCCATGAGACTCACAGTACAGCAAGAAAATAACCTTCATGACAGTAACAGTATAGCAAGAAACAGAGACAAGGAGAGAACATAAATAAGGCTTCTGAGGGAATAATGACCAAGTCAGAAAACAAAAATCCTAGAACAGTACCCTCACAGCGCTATATAACTTTCTTTTTCTGCTATTTTGGAAGTGCTTGGTACTCTTCACTAGAAAAGATGAAGAAACAGAAAAGATGAGGGAAAAAAAAAAAAAAACCTGCTGGTAGAGTAACAGAAGCCCCAGGACTTCAAAATCTCAGTGTTGCATGAGGAAGGGATTTAGTAATTAATAAAGATTAAAAGACATCTAGTTAAAACAAGAAATCATGTTTCTTTAACTCTTACACTAATTAAGTATATATTCTGTTTAAACACGAGTAATATTAANTAACAGAAGCCCCAGGACTTCAAAATCTCAGTGTTGCATGAGGAAGGGATTTAGTAATTAATAAAGATTAAAAGACATCTAGTTAAAACAAGAAATCATGTTTCTTTAACTCTTACACTAATTAAGTATATATTCTGTTTAAACACGAGTAATATTAATAGCTATATCAATCTATTTTTACCTATCCTCACAAAGAAATATCTTTTATTCTTTCCTCTGCCAGCCACATTTATGGTCATATTTCAAACTCACAATCAAAACATCTCTGTTAATTGAGATGAGATAACATCCGAATGGCTAAACAATCTGTCCCTGACTGAAGAATCCACATAGTTAATCTCTCCACTGCTCACAATTTCAATGCATCACAGATTTTTCAATGTTTGGTTAAAAGTATTCATTTATTTGATATCTATCATCTAATTGGTTCCAATTTTCAGGAAAATAGAGAAAAATAAAATTTAGTACATGTGTATATATCTTCAATTTAGTCCTATTCACCTACAGTATATGATGCCTTCTTGATGAGTATAAATTTCAATATTCTGTATGCTTGCATAAAATTACATTTTTATTTGTATCAAATGGGAAAGTATTTATTGATCTAAACCTTATCTGTCCCCAGTATCCCAGAATACTCTGGAAGTCTGCTATTGAAACTTCTTGAACGAGCAGGCATTATTTTAAAGCCCATTATATAGAAACCCAGGCCCACCCAAGACTTTCTGAACCAAAACCTTCTTGTGACAGACTCTTCAGTTAATTTATATGTACATTAAAATTTATGAAAAACTGTTCGAAGAACTTTGTGAATATTGTTACAGATGAACAATTACCAAGATATTTTACAACTGTCTCCATTGCCAGGTTAGGATAACTACTGAAGGACTGCAAGCCGTGACAGTTATGGGCTAAAAAAATAAAATAATATTACAATGTCAATAAAGTAGGAAGTTTAGTTTAGCTCAAATTTTGTGTTAAATCAAAATTTACTACACAGCATGACAAAAAATTTTAAGTGAAGGTACACCTAATTATAAAGTATTTAAATAATTTATAGCAATTCAGTTCAGTAATTTGCTCTTTATTGCAAAGTATTAAGTTAAAGACTGGAGAGTGGTAAAGATGAGGGATGAAAGAGTACATATCCTACACAAGCAAAGATAGGAACTACATCTTTACATCTAGGTACTCAGAACAATACAGACACACCATAGGTGATTAATAAAGGACTGATTAATGAACACAGAATGACAAACATATGGTCTCTATTCTCAAAGAGAGAGAACAGAATCCTTTTAGGAAGAAACATAAGAAAAGACATGAAAATATAAAAGTCCAGGTATAATTGGTGGCACAAAATACATGGAAGTTGAGAGTAGATGAAAACAAAAGCAAAGAGATATCTGTCTACTAAAAAAAAAAGTCTAGAATTGTGAACTTTGAAATTGGAAGGAAACAATTAATTTTACACTGAGAATCTGCAACATGGAGAAATAACAAAATAGCAGAAAGGTAATTAATTAAGCAATGAAAACAAACTTTATTGGAATTCATTGTAAATTAGGAGGGAAAGTATGGTGAGGAGAAAAAAGGAAAGAGCAAAAGAGAAAGAGTAATAATAAGTAGGGCTGAACCAACATCAAACTGTGACAAGGAAAGACATTTAAAAGGAAAGATGGGGTAAACGTACAGTTGTCATAAATAATGTAGATACTACAAAAAGAAGCGATACAATATTTCTTAGTCGCTATCCAGAGATAAGGAAAAGCCTGCCATAGAATCCAGGAAAAGTTAATTATATACTCAAGTTAAATGGCAGGCAAAATATGTACTCTGTAACTAAGAAAATGTGCCTAGGTTTTTTGTAACAAGTATAAAGAAAAAGGAGTGCATGTAAAATTAAATAAAATCTCAATCACTGCTTTACGCCAAAGGTGGCTGTTCTAACAATAATAGAGTGGACTTAGGATCAATCTAGAATTCTGTTGATTCAGAAGATCATGCAATACCTTTGTAATTAAATTATCTACTGATGGCATAGACATAAAACATCTATGACACCAAAAAACCATCATCAACCCACTGATCTACCAGCAGTCTCAGAAGCAAGGCATAATTTTAGATTCTATATCAGATATAAAGAAAGTAGAGCCTGTGGCAGGGTCTCAATCCTTTGGTCATTTCTGGCTAGGTAACTATAAAAGAAATTATGACTGCACTTCACTGATAATAAATATATCCAGATAATGATTCTCCTCATTGTTCAGTTGCCAGAAAGGCAATGCCAAAGAATGCTCAAACTACTGCACAGTTGCACTCATCTCACAGCCTAAAAATGCTCAAAATTCTCCAAGCCAGGCTTCAGCAATACGTGAACCGTGAACTTCCACATGTTCAAGATGGTTTTAGAAAAGGCAGAGGAACCACATATCAAATTGCAAACATCCGCTGGATCATGGAAAAAGCAAGAGAGTTCCAGAAAAATATCTATTTCCGCTTTATTGACTATGCCAAAGCCTTTGACTGTGTGGATCACAATAAATGTGGAAAAATCTGAGAGAGATGGGAATACCAGAACACCTGACCTGCCTCTTGAGAAATCTGTATGCAGGTCAGGAAGCAACTGTTAGAACTGGACATGGAACAACAGACTGGTTCCAAATAGGAAAAGGAGTACATCAAGGCTGTATATTGTCACCCTGCTTCTTTAACTTACATGCAGAGTACATCATGAGAAACGCTGGGCTGGATGAAGCACAAGCTGGAATCAAGATTGCCAGTAGAAATATCAATAACCTCAGATATGCAGATGACACCACCCTTATGGCAGAAAGTGAAAAGGAACTAAAAAGCCTCTTGATGAAAGTTAAAGAGGAGAGTGAAAAAGTTGGTTTAAAGCTCAACATTCAGAAGACTAAGATCATGGGATCTGTTGCCATTACTTCATGGGAAATAGATGGGGAAACAGTGAAACAGTGTCAAACTTTATTTTTCTGGGCTCCAAAATCACTGCAGATGGTGACTGCAGCCATGAAATTAAAAGACGCTTACCTCTTGGAAGGAAAGTTATGACCAATCTAGTCAGCATATTCAAAAGCAGAGACATTACTTTGTCGACTAAGGTCCGTCTAGTCAAGGCTATGGTTTTTCCTGTGGTCATGTATGGATGTGAGAGTTGGACTATAAAGAGGGCTGAAGGGCAGAAGAATTGAGGCTTTTGAACTGTGGTGTTGGAGAAGACTCTTGAGAGTCCCTTGGACTGCAAGGATCCGGAAGTTGGCGATGGACAGGGAGGCCTGGCATGCTGCGGTTCATGGGGTCGCAAACAGTGACACAACTGAGACTGAGACTGAGTGACTGAACT
>SJYW01005110.1:2921-17795 GCA_006410735.1 Raphicerus campestris
TGAGATACATAGGGATTTTGTGACTTAGCCAAGGCCATGATGATGGTGAGGAGCAGTTCTAAGACTTGAACCCAGGCAGTCTAGCTCAGAAGCCAACTGGACCACCACACAAGGCTGTCTTTGTCCACAAAAGCTCAAGTATTTTGAACATTATTAACCCAAAGGAAGAGATCATCAGGTCCACTCCCTTTATTTCTTTTTCTTTTCTTTTCTTTTATTATTATTATTTTTTACCTTACAATACTGTATTGGCTTTGCCATAGATGAGGAAACAGCAGCAACGAGGGGAGAGATTTGCTCAGTGCCCATCGCTCAGTATACCACTCATCTTCGTTTAAGGACAAAGAACACTCACTGTCAATCAAATTAGTCGTTTTGCTTTTAATGGCTCCCAAAGGGCAAATCAAAAGTTTAAAACCCTGTCTTTCACAACCTTGCAGGAACTGTACGCCGGCTTCTCCAAAGTTGTGAGTGACAGGAGGCCAAGTGGTCTTGGAGGCCTGGTAAAGCACCTGATGGATTGTCTCCAGGGTCTGGGAAGCACGACGGTGCCAAGAAGCCGCTTAACAGTGGAGCAGGCGGGCTGTTCGGAGAGACGGAGCCCGGGACTTTAGTGTGGTCGTTCAGCGACCAGCAAATCTGATTCTGAGCCAGGTCTTCCTCTACTTTTACTGAATTACCTAGAATTAGAAACCTGTACTTTGGAAATATGATCTTTATGCTGCTCTATTTATGTCTCATCCATTTCAAAATAAGACTCCGATGGAAAACCCTTCATGTTCCCCAAGGCAGCGCAACACTGTGACCCTCCAGGGTCCTTCAGCAAAGGTGAGCACACACCTGCACCCTCTCCTCGGCAGGCCCAGAGTCCCCGTGGTGAAGCACAGTCAAAGTGAGAGACCCACTTCTGTCTCCTCAGGAGAATGACCTAACTGTAGACAGGCTGGTTTTCTTTTTAATCTATCATGAGGGTAAGATGCTGCAACAAGAAGTCAGTATTATTTAGCTCACTGAGCCTTCAGAGACCGTACATCTTAATCCCCTTGGCCTTGGTGGTGTTGACAAGTTCTGTCATTGATAAACTCAGACCTGCATTATAACAACTGTTGAAAACTGAATCAGATATTAGAAAAGAATGTCCCTTACTGGCTTCTAACCTTTTCAACCCTTATTTCTATTTTTATCCTAAGAATATTCTCAGTGCTTGTACAAAAAAAAGGCTGATGATGCATATGAGGAATCTGTCAACTTTTAAAGACGAGAACAAGAGTGAAAACAGAGGCAAGGAAGTATTGCACTGGTGTTGAGAATGCTGTTGACAAAGCTCCCAAAATAAGGTCATTTAAGAAAGACTCAAGTTGAGGAGCTGTGTCTGAGAAGAAAGAAAAAGAGAGAGAATTCTTTCCACCAGAACCCTAGTTGCTTTTAAATTAAGAGGGAGAATGTGCTTTACGCATAGAATGTATCTCTAGTGTGATGATCAGGGTCCTCTTCATGAAATTAGAAAAGAAGTAAGAGATTTGAAAATTAAAGTAGAAGGCCCAGAGAGAAGAAACACACGTTTAAGTCTTCAGACATCAACACGAATCCGAAAGCTCTCTAACACGCTCATCACCTTTCAGTTAAACTGCACTTGGCATGGAAAAGAAACTAATCAAATGTCTAGTGTTGCCAGAAAGACTTTAAAAGGGAGGCACAGATTCATGGTCCACCCCACCAGATGTAAGCCCAGTGCCTCTTTTCCTGAAGGAGGCTGGCTCTGGAGACCTCACACAACCAGGCAGACAGCTAACCTCAGCGTCCTTTCAGCCAAGCTGCAGGGTAAAGTGCAGAGTAGAAGGGGGGCTGTGGCCAGCTCACCCCCTGCCCTGGATGCTTTCCAGGGCCAACCACCCCGGCCCAGGCAGATGGCGCGGGACTTACCGCATTAAAATTGGGGAAGAGGTTGACTGCGGCCGCCGTGTCGAGAGGAAATGGGAGGAACGGCTTAATGTCCAGCGACGGTTGCAGAGGCGGGGGTGGCGGCCGGACCAGGGCTGGGAGGGCCGGGCTCTGGCATGTACCACCTGCAGAGAGGAGAAGAGAGGGCATGGTCAGGGACCTGGAGCATGGGGGACACACAGCCCACAGTCACCCAGGTCTCTTCTGAGACCAAAATACCAGCTTTCCGGGCCACTGGAGAAAGTGAGACATGGAGCGAGCTGACCCCACGGCCAGCGCCCTGCAGAGGTGCCGCTGTGCAGACGGAGCACCCTTGCTGCTCCCGGCCCTCTCGGAGCAGGACTGTCTGCCTACGTAAGTGATCGTTACCATTTCAAACATCTCACAGCCCACAGTCCACTCTTCTTTTCTGCCTTGAGCTCTGGATTGCATCACCAGCAAACCTGAAACTAAGATCCCTTGATTCAAAGGGAAAACCCTTTCGATGACCCCCTAACCCTCTCTGAAAACGAACTTTGGCTGAAAATATGCATCCAATCCGAGTGATTCTTTTACAGAACTGCTCGTTTCCACCACGTTCCAGACTCTGACAGCAAGANCGATGATCCCCTAACCCTCTCTGAAAACGAACTTTGGCTGAAAATATGCATCCAATCCGAGTGATTCTTTTACAGAACTGCTCGTTTCCACCACGTTCCAGACTCTGACAGCAAGATGACATGAAGCTGGCACAGGAAAGAAACTTCACCACAAACGTGGGCAGCCGTGCCTGACAGCCCTGGCGACTGGAGGATTAGAACCAGCAAATCCAGCTAAACTCACGGGGTCCCTGAGCTACTCAGCACCCCTGCAGCTTTAAAGATTCAAGACTACCTGCCCCCTGCCTTCCCAGTCACAAGTAGGTGGAACACGGAAGGCCATCAAGGAGAAGGCAATGGGGTGGGACAGCAACACAGACACCTCCTTCGCACACCAGTGGGCAAAGGCTGTCTGCAGGGGACGCACACCTTTGCCCCTGCTCTAGGATTTCACTGCGTTCGGAAGCGGAAAGGAGCCCACCTCCCTGTTCTGACTCTCATACTCTGGTAACGTTCCAAAACATCCATTTGTCGTTAATTAAAGGCTGTTTGAATCCTAGGAAACTGTTAAAAGATGCCAGCGTTCTCCTAATCTGAGAGGCAGGCATCAGACTGTGAAAACCTACTGGTGAGAATCCAAAGAAGCATCAGGAAAACAAAACACACTGGGAAAGAGTTCTGGGAGACAGAAAGAAGAAAGGCTCCCGCTTGCGCCACGTCCTTGCCTGCCATCTTGCTTTTAAAACAACCTGGGATGAGATCCCATCCAACTTATCTTTACAGATCTTGCCAGGTCAGCTGCACACAGACCACCCTCTTGCGCCCCATCAGCCACCTGAACAAAGATGAACATTAAATTAAAAAAATATATATATAATTCCCCCAGGCCAGATCCAACCCTATTGGACTGGAGGATCTACTAACAAGGTGGGTGACTTAACATCCCTAGCAGAAGCNAGAAAGAAGAAAGGCTCCCGCTTGCGCCACGTCCTTGCCGGCCATCTTGCTTTTAAAACAACCTGGGATGAGATCCCATCCAACTGATCTTTACAGATCTTGCCAGGTCAGCTGCACACAGACCACCCTCTTGTGCCCCATCAGCCACCTGAACAAAGATGAACATTAAATTAAAAAAAAAAAAAAAACAATTCCCCCAGGCCAGATCCAACCCTATTGGACTGGAGGATCTACTAACAAGGTGGGTGACTTAACATCCCTAGCAGAAGCCAACAGCACAGGATTCAACTGACCATACCAAAGAAACCATCAGGTCTCCTGGCTCCAGATATAAAATCAGCCGGAGCCAAATTAACACAACCAGTATTTTTCCCATTCTTTCTTACTTCCCTCTTGAAACGTTCTTCAGTGACAAGGCCAACAACATCCAGTTTGAAACAACAAACCAATTAAAGTGAAAAATAGTAAAGAGTCAGGAAATAGAGGGCTGATGTTAAAACAGAAGGAGATAAAAGCGAAATCCAGCACGTTGCAGTCACCAGAGCACACTATAAACTCACTTTATTGTCCAGCTGGTGGCATAGAGAGGCATCCGGAAAACGCTGGGGACAGGCCTGTCAGGAGGTTAGTACTGCTACCAATTTCTCTTTTGATGAAAAGTTAAAGAAGCAAAATAAAATTTTGGTTGGTGCCTCTTTAGAAAACTCAGAAGTAAAATAAGTTTGGGTTGAAATCTGAGGTGCATTTTAACATATCCATAAATAATAGTGAGCTTTAAACATATCATTTTAAATTATTATTATCTGTGTCCGAATCACGCTTTGCAAAAGGTATTCATTCATGTATATCCATTACCTTGTTTGACCCTAAACTCTCAGAAGTCAGGGAATGGATAGCATAATATTATGGAGAGAAGAAGTAAGGTGATCAGCTCTTTAGCTGTTTATGCTTCTTCCACAGAAACATTTCACTCTTCTAATTATAAGAACGCAATTTAGCAGGAACATATTCTGGAATTATTTCCTTTACGACTTCCCCTTTCGTTCAGGAGAGCCAAAGAGGTTCTGGAAAACCTCAGGCGTCTTTTTTTATCCACCATGCTGAGAGGAACAAAGAAGAAATACACACTGATTCTACCGCCAGGGAAAACTAACTCCTCTGGATGCATACCTCTCCTCCTCTGAGACATGGGTTTCATTTTCATTTTATTACACATATAGTTCAGGGCCCTCTCCTAAGGCTGCAACTGGGGCTTCCTACACAGGGGATAAGAAGACATCGAGGAAGAGTCGTAACACTGGAAGGGAGCTGTCGGTACCATCTGAGTTCAGCCTTTTCTACCTAATTGAAGAGAGAAAAGTGAAAGATCATTGGAAAACAGAGAACATGGCGTGACCGTACGTTCTTCAGCCACTTGCCACGCAAACTCAGGCGGGGTGGACGACAGAGGACGAGATTATTGGACGGCATCACCAACTCAATGGACATGGGTTTGGGTGGACTCCGGCAGTTGGTGATGGACAGGGAGGCCTGGTGTGGTGTTGTTCATGGGGTTGCAAAGAGTCGGACATGACTGAGAGACTGAACTGACTATAATATTAATATTGAGGCCCCAAATTAAGACTGTCTCTTAAAAATTATCTATGACTAACATTTCTGCTCTTAAAATTAGGATACATTCTGAAAATAGTTTTCTTGTTTCAATCTGTATATGCTCAGCAGTAAGAATACTATTGGAAAATAGTATGAAGTTAAAACCAGAAGTGGTGACTGCGGCCATGAAATTAAAAGACACTTACTCCTTGGAAGAAAAGTTATGACCAACCTAGACAGCATATTCAAAAGCAGAGATATTACTTTGCTGACTAAGGTCTGTCTAGTCAAGGCTATGGTTTTTCCTGTGGTCATGTATGGATGTGAGAGTTGGACTGTGAAGAAGGCTGAGCGCTGAAGAACTGATGCTTTTGAACTGTGGTGTTGGAGAAGACTCTTGAGAGTCCCTTGGAGTCTAAGGAGATCCAACCAGTCCATTCTGAAGGAGATCAGTCCTGGGATTTCTTTGGAAGGAATGATGCTAAAGCTGAAACTCCAGTANGGTGATCTCTGGGAGATGGTGATGAACAGGGAGGCCTGGTGTGCTGCGATTCACAGGGTCGCAAAGAGTCGGATACGACTAAGCGACTGAACTGAACTGAACTGAAAACCAGCAAACATAACATGTTTCCTGTAAAGCAGAATAAAAGGTGCTCCTTGAGAAAACAGCTATTTCATTTTTTCATTTTTTAAAAGAATTTATTACATTTAGGGCATGAATGTATGTTTACTATTATTTTCTTTTATAAAATTATCTTGACAATAATAAACATCAGGATACACATGAATGTGTAGGCAGGACTGCAGGTAGCAGAGCCGCCGTGTCGCCACCGTTCACCACAGTGCTGCTTCTTTCGTCAGAATGTCACTTCTGGAAATATCGACGCTCTTACTTTGAGAAAAGCATTTTGAAGCCTCCCTGGGTTGGGAACAGAAGAAACACAAATGCACGCCCTCTGTATGGAAAACTCTATGATACTATTTCTAGCATCACGTCTTTCATACACTATGCAATTTTAACTTACATAGCTTTTAAAAATCAAGCCTTAACAGAATATTCAGATTTCAGAGCAGTTACTGTCCCTCCATTCCAAATTTCTTTACATCCCATTATATTCAATAAACTAAAAACATTTATTAAATAAACATCAATTATTAGACCGATGCTGAGTAAGGTATTGAATAATGAAGGTAAATAAGGTAAATACGATGAAGCAAGTGACCTAAGCTCATAAAACTCTCTGGCCCTTCTTGAGGTTTGGTTCTGCTGGCCTAGAGTCATATTTAGAACTCAGAATTGAATTATAGAGCAAACACATGCTATAGCGCAGACTTTGGTCCATTCACAAGACAGCTAGCTCTGTATTCACAAAAGTGCAAATCTGTGAACTTAAAAAAACATTGGAATAATCTGTTTGTTTATAGGACATTTGTTAATAGAGATTATCTGAGAAAATAAGACATTATACACTTCAGCAATTTGCATTTTTGAAAACCTAATTAAAATGCCAATTTGGAAATATTCATTTAAATAATTTATACAGACAAATAGGAATTCTAAACCACTGGTTGTCAGCTGAAGCACAATATTAGAGAAAATGTAGGTAAAGTGCCTAGCAGAGAGCCTGACCAGGTGGTGCTAAGTGAGGCGGGTGTTTTTAACGAACCCAATAAATTCCAAAGGAATGTTCATGTTGGTGCAGATGCGTATCTGGGCCCCCTGGAGGAGGCCAGTCAAGACAGCTCTAAAGGCCCCTGCCTATTCTGCACTTGGCTGATTCTGGCCCCTGCAGAAGGACAGACTTCACAGTAAGAGGNGGTTGGTGCAGACGTGTATCTGGGCCCCCTGGAGGAGGCCAGTCAAGACAGCTCTAAAGGCCCCTGCCTATTCTGCACTTGGCTGATTCTGGCCCCTGCAGAAGGACAGACTTCACAGTAAGAGGTTATCTTGTAAATCAACATTTTGAAATATTCCTTGAGAGTAAAATAGTATTCTTCCATAATATAACACTTCTAACCTTGAACTTCTGCACTTGGTCCATTCATGGTTCATAAAACAGTCAGACGTCCTGCCTCACAGCTTAACCTACTACTTAATCACTCATTAGCCCAAATGGCAAAGCTGACGTTAAAAATGATCAGGGGTTGCTGCTGTTGAATATTCATGGCTGTGTATGCTGTAGAAAACAATATAATATATAATGTTCATTGTTAAAATACATTATTATCACACACGCACATATATATATAATATCTGTATTTATAGAAAGCAGAAGAAATCACTGATTTCTTGATGGGAGAAATAATTTCTAGCATATCTTTTCCTTTCAGTATAAATTTAATTATATATAATATATGTACACACACACACACACATATATATGTATATGTATATATATGCTTGTGTGCTGTTGCTTCAGTTGTGTCCAATTCTTTGTGACCCCGTGGACTGCAGCCCACCAGGCTCCTCTGTCCATGGGATTCTCCAGGCAAGAACACTGGAGTGGGCTGCCATGCCCTCCTCCANTATATATAATATATGCACACACACACACACATATATATGTATATGCATATGTATGCTTGTGTGCTGTTGCTTCAGTCGTGTCCAATTCTTTGTGACCCCGTGGACTGTAGCCCACCAGGCTCCTCTGTCCGTGGGATTTTCCAGGCAAGAACACTGGAGTGGGCTGCCATGCCCTCCTCCAGATCTTCCCAACCCGGGGACGGAACCTACATCTCCTGCCTTGCAGGTAGATTCTTTACCCACGGAGCTACCTGGGAAGCCCATATTTATGCTTACCTATACTGAAATATACACGTTTCAATAGCGTCAACAGTGAGCCAGAGTTAAGCTGCTAAACCTCTCCGAATATTTCATCTAGTAGGAAAACGCTGAGAACACTTTATGCATGAAGTCGTAAGTGGTTACTCGCAATAATCTGACAGGCGTGGGACGTTACTGACATCCAGTCCCAACTACTTCAGTTTGAATTTGCCATGTGTGCTGAGGGAGGGAAGGGCAAGACAGGGTTTCTGGAGCCTACGTGACCGAGGACATAGAGAATTATATCTGATACTATGAACAGGAAGTAGCAAAGAAAGGATGGATTTGAGGCATAAAAGCAAAACTTGACTTGACACAAAACAATGGCCATCAAACGCTGTTGCTGGTGAAACAGACCATCCAGGGTGGAAGGAAGTGAATGCTGAGAAAAAAGCTAAATTTTACAAATCCGTTAAGTAGTTGGTATGTGCTAGGCCCTGCTATGGGCCTCCCTGGTGGCTCAGATGGTAAAGAGTTCACCTGCAATAGAGGAGACCGGAAGATTCCCTGAAGAAGGGAACAGCTACCCACTCCAGTATATACTTTAAAATGCACAATAATTCTGCCAGGAATCTATTATAATGCCGAATTCACAAACTCAAAAGTCAAATCTATCACCTAAAATACATTGCATCTAAAAATCATACGGGAAATAAATGGCCTTCATCACTACGCTGAGTAATCTTAACAAGTTTCAGTGCACTGATACCAACAGCCTTTAAATTAAAACACAAGCGCGAACAAAATGGCAAAAGACCACTGGGAGGTCAGTTTTCCATACAAGGCAGGCCAGCCCCCTCGCAGCCAGAATGGGATGCACTAAATCAGAAGTCTTGTGAGAAAATTTTATTACTGCTCAAAAAAAAAAAAAAAAAAAAAAAAAGAGGAGANTACGGGAAATAAATGGCCTTCATCACTACGCTGAGTAATCTTAACAAGTTTCAGTGCACTGATACCAACAGCCTTTAAATTAAAACACAAGCGCGAACAAAATGGCAAAAGACCACTGGGAGGTCAGTTTTCCATACAAGGCAGGCCAGCCCCCTCGCAGCCAGAATGGGATGCACTAAATCAGAAGTCTTGTGAGAAAATTTTATTACTGCTCAAAAAAAAAAAAAAAAAAAAGGAGTACACTCATTCCTTGGGCAGAAGATGATAAGGAATGTTCAGTATTTATTACCAATATTCGTCTACGTGGGAAAATGCTGATCCTGCCCTATCTTTGAGAAAGTCTCCAGAAACACATGGGCTTCATATTAAATGTTTCAAAGCCCTCCAGTTTGCATTCTTTCACATCTACTTGCCAAATCAGAAAAGCAAATACGTGTTTGTCACATTCCCAGTATTTGGGCTGCCTCCCAAATACTCTAGGCTGCTGGCTAGGGATTACAATGGGCAGTCTATTGTTGAGGCTATCTTTTCTCCTTAGCTAGAAAAGCTGTATGTTTACCATATTCCCTTCAACGTCAGTGATCCAAACTCCCATTCAGTTCCCATCTTTGTTTAAACGTTGTTCCCAACGGAATGATACAATTTTGGATTTGGAGATAAAACTGAATTTGGTGTGACTTGGCCACAGTTTTTCTTTCACGGCTTTCATTTTCCCTCTGTTCTGAATTGTTGGTTCGCCTACTAATTGATCCAGCACCTTCTACCTGAGGATGAAGCTCCTTGTGGGCATAAAGCGCGTTGCCCTCGGCAGGTCAGTTTGGATATTAAAGCAGGGTCTGGCCCACAGGGGCAGCAGGCAGCGCTGTTCCTGCTGTGGGCCACTGCCCAGCCCTCTTCCGGTGACCACAGAGGGGAAGGAGGCGAGAAGGGGAGTGAGTTACGGCAACTCTAACAGTAACCTGGCAACCGTGATGCAGAAACGTTTGCCCAGGTTAACTGACTCACACTTTACCCATAAAAGAAAGCCCATGTGAGGGATCTGTTTCCCCTTGTTTAAATTCTTTATTTATTCATTTTAAGTCATGGAGTTTAAACATTCCAGGACATTCACTGGAATAGAACTCAGCTGTAAAAAGGATGGAATAATCCTTTTCATTTGCCCATACATGGATGGACCTAGAGATTATCACACTAAGCAAAGTGAGTCAGAGAAAGAAAAGTATATGACATCACTTATATGCAGTCTAAAATATGACACAGATAAACCTATGCACAAAAGAAACAGCTTACAGACACAGAGAACAGTCTTGTGGTCCACAAGGGAAGAAGAGTGAGAGGCAGGGAGCGGGAGTCCGGGACCTAAGCCAACAGAGAATGGGCGCGCTCTCATACAGAACAGGGAATTGCGCTCATTATAAGTCGTAATGGAAAAGAATACGATTAAGTAAATGTCCCAGTAAGTTGTATCAAAGCTCATTCTGGAAGACAGCTAAGAAAAAAGGACTAAATAGTGTTTTCTCTGTCAGCATCATTGAACTGGCACCAAAATCAAAATGCTGCTCTCCTCTAGCTGCCACATCTTCACCAGAAGCAAAGCAGACTCTCACTTACTTGCCCCACTCTCATGACAGTTCCTGGTGCCTGCAAAACACTATGATGATTCTAAGAGTCCCAGAGTGAGGATTCTTAGACATTTAATCTTATATATTCCTCTGCACTTCAGCCCCTCTGTTAGCACATGAGTTAAGACAAGGAACTTTCCTCAGGTGATCAAACACTTTTGCCTGGAAACTTCCTCTCAAGTTTGCAACAGTAAATGCAAAAATGTAAAATTTTTCCTCAAGAAGAACTCAAAAGATTTAATTTCACAAAATCATTTGTAACTAATAAAAAAGGTGATCTAATGCTGAGACGACCTGTGTGGTAATCTTTAGCTGTGCAAACTAAATAAAATTAAATGTTCACTTTCTCAATCACATTTCAAGTGCTTGACAGCCACAGGTGACCAAGGCTACCTCAGTGAATAGAATATTGCAATTAAAAAAAGGATGGACTTGGGAGGGATATGGGAGGGGGTACAGGATGAAGGGGAAGAATGCATGCCTATGGCTGATTCATGTCGATGTAGAGCAAAGACCAACACAATACTGTAAGGTGATTATCCTCCAATTAAAATAAATTAATTAATTACAAGAAGAAAAACATTTCCATCACTGCAGAGGGTTCCATCAGACTTTGTAGCTTCAATGCAAAACCAACGGTCCCCAGTAAGGAATCATTTATAGACAAGGTGCCTGATACAGTCTGCTGTCTGTTCCAGAAAGCACTGCTGATAGGAGAGAACTCTTTGCTGTCCCGCAGGTCCGTCTCCTTTGGGGGATGGCCAGGAGAGCTTTCCCAGAGGCAGACTCGGCCACTGTCAGAAGGCAGATCCTGCTAGGATTGGGTCAGCAAGAATTAGTTCTCCATTCCTGGAGAAGACAATGGCCAGTCTAGAATCTTTTGTGATCAATGATGATTATCCTCAAAGGAGAACTTAATGTAAAAAAAAAAAAATTCATGCTGAAATCAGTATTAATGAGTAAGGAGTGCCTTGAATAAAAATGACAACATTTCTGCAAACCAAAGATGCAAAAAGGGCCAGTCCCGGGGCAAATGGTATTTTTTTTTAATTTTGCTCATTCTTGAGAGTGCTATCAGGAAGCTGTATTTCACCAAAGTGGGTCACAATCTAGTTTCACTAATAGCCAAATGTTCAAAGCTAGCCAAAGTAGGCAGTTAAACTTCCCTAGATACCTCTGAACCACCCTGAGGAGTAATTCTGTTCATAATAACCAGGCTTTAGTCATCTGACCTTTAAAGAGAGAAAAAGATGCCGTCATCTTGTGACATGGTTTGTTTTGCATAATCTGGGCTTTGCAGTTGGGCCTTGCCCATGTGAACGTCTCTGTGCCAGCACAGCTGGGCATATAGTTCACTGTTCCCCACACCCTGATAAATATTTTTCTGCCTCCATGTTCTTTCCATTTGGTATTACTGTGATACATTCTTTGCTTCCTCTCCAAGCATTGCCAATCTGTGTAGGCAATCAGTGCAAACCAAGGTATTAATGAGACATTTCCTAAGCTTAAATGGTTTAAGGTGGGTTTCCCAATACCAAAAAGGTAAGTTAGGTAAACATCATGCAAATCAGAGAACACCTTTCTTCATCTCCCTAAAGTGTCTTCAAGATATAGATGGNTAATGAGACATTTCCTGAGCTTAAATGGTTTAAGGTGGGTTTCCCAATACCAAAAAGGTAAGTTAGGTAAACATCATGCAAATCAGAGAACACCTTTCTTCATCTCCCTAAAGTGTCTTCAAGATATAGATGGTGAGGGAGAGCAAGTCTAAGAGGAGAAGACAAGCTGGGAGTTTTGGCATCCTGAGGCTGAGGTCTGAGTGGAAGTGGGTCGTAGCACTGAGAAGACAGCTCTGCACAGACTTCCTGCAGAGGGAACACTGGAGAGTCCTCACACAGGAACTGAAATCATGGACGTGAAAAAGGTCTCCTTGGGAACATGTAGAACAGAGACACCAGCCTCCTGCACCTGGAGGCTCATCAGCCCAAGGAAGGAGACTGGGCAGGACTGAAATAAAAGATACAGACAGGGAGAATGACCACCAGAGGCAAGAGAGAGCGTACGTTTACAAAAGGAAACAGTAAGCGGTCAGCACTGTCGAAGGCTGCTCATGGCAGGACCAATTAAGAGGTCAACTTCGGTGAGACGTCATGTCGTCGGGATTTTTGGTGATCTTTATCAGTTATCTGTTCTTGTTGTTCATCACTGAGTCATGTCTGACCTTTGAGACCCCAGGCTTCCCTGTTCTTCACCATCTCCCGGAGTTTACTCAAACTCATGTCCATTGAGTTGGTGATGCCAACCAACAAACTCATCCTCTATTGCCCCCTTCTCATCCCACCTTCAATCTTTCCCAGCATCAGGGTATTTTCCAATATGTCAGCTCTTCCCATCAGATGGCCAAAGTATTGGAGCTTCAGCTTTAAAATCACTCCTTCCAATGAATATTCAGGACTGATTTCCTTCAGGATGGACTGGTTTGATTTCCTTTCTGTTCAACGGACTCTCAAGAATCTTCTCCAGAACCACAGTTTGAAAGCAGTTCTTCAGGGCTCAGCCTTCTTTAAGATCCAACCATCACATCAGTACATGATTACTGGAAAAACCACAGCTTTGACAATATGGACTTTTGTGTTATTTAGTGAGTAAACTCAGTTCAGTTCAGTTCAGTTCATTCGATCAGTCGTGTCCGACTCTTTGTGACCCCATGAATCACAGTACACCAGGCCTCCCTGTTCATCACCGACTCCCGGAGTTCACTCAGACTCACGCCCATCGAGTCCGTGATGCCATCCAGCCATTTCATCCTTTGTCATCCCCTTCTCCTCCTGCCCCCAATCCCTCCCAGCATCACAGTCTTTTCCAATGAGTCAGCTCTTCTCATGAGGAGACCCAAGTACTGGAGTTTCAGCTTTANCCAGGGAGCACTGTCCCTGTGAGGAGCTGCCTGCGGGTGCGGCCAGGCTGCTGTGACGTGGGTCACAGCCCCGGACTCGGCAACAGGCCGCCCCGTGCATGCCTGTGTGCGCCGCGTCCACACGTCCCACTTCCGGAGCCTCAGGTTTCTCCACTGGAAGACGATGTGAGTCAGCAACACGGCAGGATTCTCTCAGGAACAGGGTTCCTTCGATGGGGTAGGACTGTGTGGATGTGAGGCACTGCTCCTTTTGGGGGTCTCTTTTCTACCTTCCCCTCCCCTTCCCTTCCCTTCCTCTCCTTTCAAGAGTGGGTGGGCTGGTCCCTCTGTTTCTGGGGACTTCGCTGAGGCCTGAGTCTGGCTGACTGTCAGGCCCCAGGTCCCACACCTTGGGGCCCCTCACAAGGGAGATGCCTTGGTGGGGATGTGGGGTGGGGAAGGATCCATGCAGCCCCTACACTGGGGGGCTGTATGTCAGCTCTTGCTGCCTGCGTCCAGCTGGTGTGTCCGGCCACAGTGGGCAGCACAGACCAGTGAGACCCCAGTCTTATCTTGCCATTAGTTCCAAGCCCTTCTCCCCCATTTTAATAACCATCACAGTAAATGACATGCAGACGGCTGGTTGGTAAAAGCTCATAAAACAAAACAGAAATGACCCAAAGTAGGTTAGCGCAAGGGTAAGGAACAGCAGCTCCGAAATAATTCTCAAACAGTGTATGCTTTGGGGATTTGGCCAAGGGAGCTGATAAACTAGGCCATTCAAATATATTATGCCAATATTTTCTCTGGCAAGAGATTGCTTGTCGGATTTGCATCCAGTTTCACTTCAGGACTTAATTCCTCTTTAGAAAAAAAAAAAACAAAACTGGAGGAAAATTTTCCACAAGCTGTATTTTACTTAGACCCAGATCCAAAGCCTGATCAATGTGTTATTACAATATATAATTAAGCATAATTACATTAAAATATTAAACCACCATCAGCTATTAGAAATAATGAAATTTCTTGCATAAAGCCATCGCATGAATTACTCTGATGATTGTCAGACTCCCTCATCAAAAGGCTCTGCCCGAAAAGGCAGGCACTTCAATTGCCAGAGTGCTCCAGCACACATCTGCAAACCTGCGGACCTGAGCAGGATCAGGGTTGGGGCGAAGGGACGGGTCCCCCTAAAGCTGCAGTGTTACAGGAAGTCATCCTCTAACGATGTCCCTCGGATGGACACTTCTGTGGCATGAACAGCTGAATTCCAATAA
This sequence comes from Raphicerus campestris, assembly GCA_006410735.1. NCBI lineage: Eukaryota > Metazoa > Chordata > Mammalia > Artiodactyla > Bovidae > Raphicerus > Raphicerus campestris. The sequence continues at coordinate 17,504 of SJYW01005110.1, forward strand.
TAATAAACGTTGTTCTAAAGCAATTAAAGTACTAATAGAATTTTAGGCTATGTGATAATAGACAAGGCAGTAAAAGTAATTCTACGGTAAAAGCAATTGTCAGAGGGGCCCTGGATGATCTCCTCACAGTGCTGGCTGGTATCCTGCAAATTCTTGTTTTTGTAATCGAGAATGTAAATTATATTTAGCTCAAGGCAGCATTTGAATTTAAATCCTAAAAAAAAAGTCTAGTTTCTATAACGCAGTTTAAAGCCATCTTGCTCACAGTACTCATCTGCTTGGCTGACTCTCT
>SJYW01005112.1:8913-68434 GCA_006410735.1 Raphicerus campestris
GTGTTGAGAGCCCTGGGCCCACGCCGCTCAGACCACCCTCTGTATGTCTAAGCCGACAAAGGAGCAGGCCCGTCAGCACTGCCCAGCCCAGGACCTTCTGAGAGGCACAGTCTGGCCTCCCTCTCCACTGGCAAGGACAGAAAGGAGCCAGTGTTTGCTGTGTGTGGGCACACAATGGGCTGTGCCCTGGACCAGAGCGTTTCCATCAGCATCGGTTAATACCTCTCAGCCCCCAGTCCGGCTGGGAGCCAGGAGCAGCGCAGAGAGATGGCATCTTTGTCCCTGACAGTCCTGGGGACAGGCGGGACCAACAGGGAGTGGCCTTGCTGGGAAGGAGGGCTCTCCTCGGGAGTTCCCTGGCCCTTCACGGACGGCCCCTCTCAGCAGCAACCCCTGGCACTTTCTCTCACTAATCCAGTAAGTCCCCTACACTGAACCTTCAAGAAGATGCCAAGGTACCCCTGGCTCCAGCAAGGACCTGGAGCCCGTGCCATCAGCGCCAGGCGTGCGAGCCGCTGCGCCCTGCCCTCCCTCTCCTCCTGCTGACGCTCCTTCAGCTCCACCGTCTCCCACCTCCTCGGCCCCTCCAGTCAGTCGCCCTTCTTGCTTCTTCACTCCTCACCAGCCCCTGTATTCACCACTGCCCTTTTCAAGGTACTGTACGTACGATTAAAAAGGCTTTATTTTTCGTGTTTGTTTTAAAATATATTATCTGGGTGAAAGGCATTATAAACCTATCACAGTACAGTACCACACAGCCAATGGTGTTAACTGGGTGCCGAGGCTAACTTTGTCGGACTTACGCACAAAGTAGGCTTACGAACGTGCTCTCGGAATGGAACTCCTTAGTAGGTAGGGAACTTATGGTAGATGACGTGTGTGTTAGTCGCTCAATCGCATCCAACTCTTTGCAATCCCATGGACTAGTAGCCCTCCAGGCTCCGCTGTCCATGGAATGTTCCAGGCAAGAATACTGGAGTGGGTAGCCATTCCCTTCTCCAGGGGGTTTTCCCAACTCAGGGATCGAACCTGGATCTCTCCCACACTGCAGTCAGATTGTTTACCGTCTGAGCCGTCAGGGAAGGCCAGGAGATGATAATTCACTGCTATTAAACGCCCACTGCGTACCAGGATCTGGGGGAGCCCTGTGCCCACATCAATGCACTCCCTAAAGACTCTTCAGGACAGGGCTAGGGCTACTGTCCCCAGTTACAGAGGAGGCAGTTGAGGCTTCCGGAAGTGGCCCGGCCAAGGCCACACAGCTGGTGGAAGGCAGAGCCTGCCTGCAGGGCTGCTGTGCTCGCCCTGCGCCCGCTGGCCTGTAGGCGGGGCCTCCCAGCCCTCCCCTGCTTTCCCTGAGGTCTCTGAGGAAGGCTCCCCTTTTCCAAGGGGGAACAGAGGAAGAGAAATCAGGAGGCCGGTGCCAGCCCGTTCCGCCACGCCCACAGCTCGTGGCAACCCCAAGGCAGGCCGGCAGCTCCTGCTGGGTCGCCCGCCGGTGCTCCTCTTATCATGGCTGTCAGGAAGAGTCCAGCCTTCCAGGATCAAGGGCAGCAAGTGCTCACTTTGCGTCTCTCTCTGCACGATGCGGGGCCGCCCCGACTCCTCTGACTGCTCCCGCAGCACACTCTGCCGCCATGATGAGCCCTGGAGCTCAGGAGAAGCTGGCAGCAGCTGCGGAGCGGAGGCAAGTGGCCTCTTTCAGGGTCCCCATAGGCTACAGCAGCATGATGCCTCTACCCAGGCACCAAGAGTGCCCTTGCTGCCCCCTCCACGGTGCCCACCCCCAGCCCACGCTTGGATCCTCAACTGCCTACCCCAAGAAACATCCTGGCTGGGACTTCCTTGCTGGTCCAGTGGTTAAAAATCCACCTTGCAATGCAGGGGACACAGGTTTGATCCCTGGCTGGGAGACTAAGATCCCACAGGCTTCAGAACAACTGAGTCCGCGTGCTGCCACTGCTGAGCCCTGGGGCCACAGCTAGAGGGAAGCCCACGCCCTGCATAGTGACGATCCCCGACACAGCCAAAGATAAAAAAGTTTTTTAAAAGTCTGAAATGTCAAAAATAAAACCTTCCTTTAAAAGCAAGCAAACAAACAGAAAACACCCTGGCCGTGGGGGCAATGTGGCTCCTGCCCGCACCTCCAGCCTCCTCTCCCCTTCTCTCTCCAGCCTGAGCCACGCTGGACTTTTCTAAGTTACCCAAGTGCATCACCACCCCTCTCACCCCAGGGCCTTTGCACACGCAAGTCCCTCTGGTTGAAATTCCCCCTTCAGCACACTCCTAAAGAGCTCCTCTTTATCCCGTGCGTTTCAGCTCAAGCATCCTTTCTCAGGCAAGTCCTCCCTGACGCTGGGACAAGGTCAAGTTCCCTCTTACTCCCACAGCAGCACGCATTTCTTTGCAGCCCTTGCTGGCTACACACTCATACGTTTCATTACAAGAAAGCCATGGAAGGAAGACAGGGTCTTTTCTGCTCACCGTGGTTTCCTGGCTCCTAGCACTATCCCCAGTGTGTCGTGGGTACTTGATAAATATTTATTGTCTCTTGTGTAAGTGGAGGTGGAGCTTGCCCTGCCCATCTCATAATAGTGACAGGAAGACCAAGAGAGCAAACAGACATCCAAAGACTCTGCAAACCATGAACAGTCTGGTGACCCTAGGAACACATGCTCAGATCCATTAAGGTGGGGAAGTTAAGTCATGAGTACATGGAAGGTATGTGAATTTTTTCAGGGCTGGATGAAAGGGCCCAGCTCACTTCCCCCTGGACCAGGGAAGCTTTTAGCTCTCTTTGGATCAATCTAGGGAGGCTTCCTGGAAGAAGGACAGTGGTTTCCTTGATGATGCAATCAGTAGTACAACCAAGAGTTCAGAGGGTAGAGGAGGGGTCATTCCTGCCTCTACCAGGTGAGCAGGTACCTGCCCCCACGAGGTGAGCGCAGACCCCTGCCCTGCTCTGCAGCTCCTGGCCACAGCCCCCACGTACCTGCTCATCCACTTTGTGGGCGATGAGGGTGGCTCCTTCTTCCAGCTCTGCCACGCTGATGGGCCGGACCCGGAGCGCCACCTGGGAGGGAAGGTCAGACCCCCAGGATTAGATGGAGAGGGCTGTGCCGGGGCCCCGAGAGAAGGATGAGAGGACCCCAGGATGCTTCCCTCAGACAAGCCCCGTGGGTTCCTCTCCGATCAGCCAGCCAAGCCCAGTTCATCTTGAGGAAAATTTGGTGGTTCAAGGTGACCATCCAGGGCGAGGGCATCAGGTCCACAGCAGGAGGGCTGTGTCTGTCTATAATTTCCCAGGAGCCTATGCACCAGAGGAGAGCCCCAGAGAAGACAGCTGTCTGCTCCTCCCGGCTGCATCAGTCACACACCCGAATTAAGCACCTGCAGCTCCCCTGGGCTTTGAACCTGGAGCCCTTGGCACCGGGGCAGCCTGTCTGCGTGTCTGTGAGTGACGCGCTGCACGTGGCGGCCGGGTAGTGGGATGGAGGCCCAGGGAACCTCCCTTCCTCGTGCTGACTACATCCCTACCCAAGGACAGCACCGTCAGGGGCTCCCTCCTCTCTCAGTCCTCCGGCCAGAGAGAGATGGTGGGTCCCCACCCTGGGCATGGGTCTCCGCAAAAGAAGGGGGAGCTGTTTCTTCTTCTGATCACGGGGAAACACCTGCTGGGCAGGTGGGTATAACTAGCCATCCGCAGGCCCAGTAAGAAGCCTTCACTCTCAGAGGCACTTCATTGTCAAAGTGCCCTCCTGCCTCCTCAGTCAAACTCCACGGATGGGAGGGGTGGCCCCTCTGTCCACACCTGCCAAGGCAAGCCATCTGCAAAGAGGCAATTCTAAACTGCCAGACAGGATGTTCCAGAGCCCTGAGCTTGCTGGGGTTGCCTTATCCTCCGGTTACATCATCACCCACCCACTGGTGGTGGAAGAGCTTCCCCAGATCTCAGAAGTTAGGGGCTGGGAGGGCGCGTCGGCCTTGGGATCACTGAGTGTCCCCGACCCCGTCACTCTGGCCTGGCCCTGTTGATAATCAGGAATTTGTCTTGGCCTCCAGCTGCTTCTTGGACCCCCATTCACACCTCCTCCTCTGCCCCAGTCCCCAGGGCCCTGGGGCTCCATCTCGGTGGCTTCCAGCACTTCTTTGAAATATTTAGAATCCTGACACGGACAGCACCTCAATAACAGCCACCCTCAGTCCTGTGCCCGCTCCTCTGGCACGTGGGGACTCTTGCCCACCTATGGTCCTCAAAACGCTCTAACCTCCTGACCCCATCAGTCCCAGGTACCCTGGTTCACTAGGAAACCTCCTTTCCTTTTCCGGAAGATGGGTCAGGCGCCCCCTGCTCCTGTCTCTTTGGGATCAGAAAGCTGTCTGGCGGCAGGGTGTCCCCTGGTGAGAAGGTGTAAAGGGGGTTGGCACTGAAGCTTGGCCAACTTGTCAGGTCTTAGCAGGGTGGCCAGGATGCCTTCCTTCTTGATATCCACGACTTGGCAAAGTTGCTCTGGACCGTCGCAGCCCTGGTCTTAAGTGTCCTCTTAGTGGAAACGCCCAATACAGTTTGGGGGCCGCCGGCAGGGTCTGGGTTCTGGGGGCCGGAGATGGGGTCGAGGAGGAGGNTATACAACCTGGATTTAGAAAAGGCAGAGGAACCAGAGGTCAAATTGCCAACATCCACTGAATCATAGAAACAGCAAGGGAATTCCAGCAAAACATCTATTTTTGCTTCACTGACTACGCTAAAGCCTTTGTGTGGATCACAACAAACTGCGGGAAATTCTTAAAGAGATGGGTGTGCCAGACCACCTGACCTGCCTCCTGAGAAACCTGTTTGCAGGTCTGGAAGCAACAGTGAGAACCGGACATGGAACGATGGGCTGGTTCAAGATGGGAAAGGAGGATGTCAAGGCTGTATGTTGTCACTCTGCTTATTTAACTTCTATTCAGAGTACATCACGTGAAATGCTGGGCTGGATGAAGCAGAAGCTGGAATCAAGATTGCCTGGAGAAATATCAACAACCTCATGCAGATGACACCACCCTTATGGCAGAAAGTGAAGAGGAACTAAACAGCCTCTTGAAGTAGGTGAAAGAGGAGAGTGAAAAATCGGGCTTAAAACTCAACATTCAGAAATGAAGATCATGGCATCTGGTCCCATCACTTCATGGCAAATAGATGGTGAAACAATGGGAACAGTGTCAGATTTAATTTTCTTGGGCTCCAAAGTCACTGTGGAGGGTGACTGCAGCCATGAAATTAAAAGACACTTGCTCCTTGGAAGAAAACCTATGACAAACCAAGACTGTATTAAAAAGCAGAGTCATTACTTTGTCAACAAAGGTTCATATAGTCAAAGCTATGGCTTTTCCAGTAGTCATGCATGGATGTGAGAGTTGAACACAGAAAAGGTTGAGTGCCGAAGCACTGATGCCTTTGAACTGTGGTGTTGGAGAAGATTCTTGAGAGTCCCTTGGATTGCAAGGAGATCAAACCAGTCAATCCTAAAGGAAATCAAGCCTGAATATGCATTGGAAGGATGATGCTGAAGCTGAAGCTCTAATACTTTAGTCACCTGATGTGACGAGCTGACTCTTTGGAACAGACCTTGATGCTGGGAAAGATTGAGGGCAGGAGAAGGGGCAGCAGAAGGTGAGATGGTTAGATGGCATCACTGACTCAAAGGACGTGAATCTGAGCAAACTCGTGGAGACAGCAGAGGACAGAGGAGCCTGGTGTGCTGTGGTCTACGGGGTTGCAGAGAGCTGGACTTGACTTAGTGACTGAACAATGAATGTGGGCTTCCTGGTGGCTCAGCAGTAAAGAATCCACCAGCAAAGCAGGAGATGAGGGTTTGATCCCTGAGTTGGGAAGATTCCCTGGAAGATGTGTATAAGAGACAGGTCTTCTCTTTGGATCCTGCTTCTGTCCTCTGGCTAAGGTATGCTGCTGCTGCTGCTGCTGCTGCTGCATCGCTTCATTCGTGCCCAACACTGTGCAACCCCATAGANCTTTTCCAGTAGTCATGCATGGATGTGAGAGTTGAACACAGAAAAGGTTGAGTGCCGAAGCACTGATGCCTTTGAACTGTGGTGTTGGAGAAGATTCTTGAGAGTCCCTTGGATTGCAAGGAGATCAAACCAGTCAATCCTAAAGGAAATCAAGCCTGAATATGCATTGGAAGGATGATGCTGAAGCTGAAGCTCTAATACTTTAGTCACCTGATGTGACGAGCTGACTCTTTGGAACAGACCTTGATGCTGGGAAAGATTGAGGGCAGGAGAAGGGGCAGCAGAAGGTGAGATGGTTAGATGGCATCACTGACTCAAAGGACGTGAATCTGAGCAAACTCGTGGAGACAGCAGAGGACAGAGGAGCCTGGTGTGCTGTGGTCTACGGGGTTGCAGAGAGCTGGACTTGACTTAGTGACTGAACAATGAATGTGGGCTTCCTGGTGGCTCAGCAGTAAAGAATCCACCAGCAAAGCAGGAGATGAGGGTTTGATCCCTGAGTTGGGAAGATTCCCTGGAGGAGAAAATGGCAACCGACTTCAGTATTCTTGCCTGAAGAATCCCATGGACAAAGGAGGCTTGGTGGGGGTGGGGGGGCGACAGTCTATGAGGTCGCAAAGAGTCAGACATAGCAGGCGCGCGCGCACACACACACATTCCACATTCCTAATTTTATCCACCCCCCCTTTTGGTAACCATCTTTGTTTTCCATGTCTGTGAGTTGGTCTCTGTTTAGTAAATCACTTTATTAGTATCACTCTTTTAGATTCCACGTACGGTATTTGCTAAATGGTTTTCACAGGTATTAGCTCAGGTATCCTAAAACCAAAACTCCCCCTCCCAAAGAAAAACTCGCAAGGAGGGAGCAGCAATGTCACCGCTGAGACGGGGAGAATGAAGCAGAGAAAGGTTACATAAGCGGCTTGAGCACACTGGGGGTTCAGAGGCAGTCCACCTGGCGGGGAGCTGCATTCCTTCCAGCTAACCGCGCTCCACTGCCAGTTCATCGGTCATCCATTCTGTCTTCGCAGCGCGCGACACACAGACACGCGTCACTTTCCACCCACTCACTCTTCTCCAGCGAGATGAGACAGACACTCAGAAAGTTCAAGCAGCTTGCTAAGGCCCATGCAGGGAGCTGGTGGCAGCGCAGCTAGGGATGCAAGTGCCGGGGCGCACTGTTCTCGCCCCCGGGCCTTGGTGCTGGGTCCAAGCTCGCCCTGGACCACAGTGCATGCGGGCGCCCGGGACCACGCAGCATCCTGGCGCCCCGGGCGCACCTCACCTGCGGCGCCCCCGGCCCGCCGGCCCGACACCGCCCCCTGGCGCCCGGTGGCCGCCAGCGCAGCGCTCGCCCGGGCGGGTGCGGCGCGCTGATTGGCCGGCGCGGATTCGGGCTCCCGGGGGCGCGGGTCGGGGCTCGGCGGGCAGCCTCGCTTCTCCCGGGCTCGGGGCCGCGGGCGCGCTCTCCGGGGGCTTCCCCTTCCGTTCCGTGCGTCCCGGTTCTGAGTCCCAGGTGCCAGGATGACCATCCGACACCAAGGCCAGCAGTACCGGCCGAGGATGGCGTTTCTGCGGAAGGTGAGCTCGGTGCGGTCCGCCGGGCCCGGGAGGAGCGCGGGGACCACCTCGGGGAAGTGCCGGCGGGGACGTGGACAGGGCTGGGGGCGGGCCTCGTGGGGTGGGGGGTGTCCCTTGCGGTCTTAGTAACCGCAGTATCTAAGCTTNCCGCCGGGCCGGGAGGAGCGCGGGGACCACCTCGGGGAAGTGCCGGCGGGGACGAGGGCAGGGCTGGCGCGGCCCTGTGGTCGGCTAGCGCCCCTGGATGTTACTGAGTGGCGGTTTGCCGTCCGTGTGTGTGTCTGCCTCTATTGGGTAGGTTTCCTTGTAACCTGTTTATAGTGGAGAGTCTGGAGCGGGGCGATCGATGGTCGGCTGGAGGCTGAAAACAACCTGTTACTCGGAAGAGGAGGCGCGGCTGGGTCGTTTCTGAGACAGTCTCCAGACGTTGTTGGAAGGCGCCCAGAGAGTAAATGAACGTGTTTACAGTTTTCTGATTCAAAGCGGCAGTAAAGTGAGCGTGTGTGTGTGTGTGTGGTTAGTGTGTACACACAGAAATGGTGTGATTGGTAAGCTAGAGAGACACCCTGCTTCCAGCATCCCTAGGTTGCTTGTTCAACTGTGTGTCTTTGTGGCCCTCGGCTCTCTGGGCCGGCTGCAGAAGTCAGGACCCTCCGGTTGCAAGGGCTTTTTCAGACCAGGTGGCCAGGCACTGGGTGTCCGTCTGGGGACTTGTGCCAGGTGGAGTGCATCTTGTGGGGTGATGTATTTGGGGACGAAGTGGCTCATCTTGTTCAGGGCTCTTGAGATAACTGGTATCAGAGGAGGCTGGTGGAGGCTTCTGTCCTGGGTCACTCGCCTGCGCCCGCTCCCATCTGCAGTGAAGTGTCCTCTGTCCTAGGCTTATCTTGAGGAGAATTAGCTGAATCCTTTGTGACACTAAGAGCTGCCCTGAACCCCTGGAGCTCAGCAAGCTATTGTTGTCAAAACCGCCCTGATTTGTCTTGCGGTGTTAAAAGCTGGGCAGTTTGGGCTACACTGGGACACTGGCCACCCTTGGTCCACTTAGCTCAGTAAGCTTGCGCGTCTGCCAGGTGTAGCGGTGTGAGGTGCACAGCAGAGGCGCAGCGCCGTCTCCCTGGGGAATGCTGAGCATCTGTTAGAGAGCTGTCGTTGAGTCAGTGTCTCCCCGTGTCCGACTCCTTGCGACCCCATGGACTGCAGCATGCCAGGCTCCTCTGTCCTTCACCGTCTCCTGGAGTTTGCTCAGACTCACGTCCGATGAGTCGGTGGTGCTCTCTGGATCCCCAGGTGCTGAGTGGTCTAGACTCCCCCTATGAATGAAGGAAACCAGGGTTCGATCCCTGGGTCAGGAAGATCCCTTGGAGAAGGACATGACGACCCACTCCAGTGTTCCTGCCCGGGAAGGCCCGTGGACAGAGGAGCTTGGAGGGTTGCAGTCCGTGGGGCCCAAGAGTCGAACCCCACTGACACACACGCAGTGAAGAGCGGCATCTAGGGAAGCCCGGGGCTCGGACACGGGAGTCGGGCGGGGCGTGGGGAGCCTCAGGGAGTGGGCAACGAGCTTGGGCCGAGAGAGGCTGATGCTGGAAGGGCTGGTGGTGAAGGGCAGCTCAGGGTCAGCACCCATCTTGTGGAGGTTGGGGATTTGACGCTTTCTGTGTTCAGTGAGGAGCTGCTTGACAGTTTAAAGTTGGGGAGGAATAAAACCCGTATGTTCCCGCGTTAGAAAAACGATTCTGGTTAGAGGGGAGGAGGGCCTCTCTACTGTGGTGGCACTTTCAAAACCATGGCCATCAGATCACCAGCCTTAGAGTTTCTGATTTACTTAGGAGGCCATTAAGTCGTTAAGTCTGTGGAGCCCAAACATTGGCGTTTCTGAGAAAGAAGCAGCAGCAGCTTCCCAGGTGATTTGAATACGGTGCAGAGAAAAGGCCACAGGACATTGAGTGACATCTGGGGACGCTGTGGGGAGGGGGCTGCTCCTGGCATCTCTGGGGGAGGCAGGTGCTGCCAGACCCCAGGTGCACAGGGTCTCTGGCCCCGCATGTCAGCAGCAGCAGTGCTGGAGGGGGCGCTGGAGGCTGAGGACCTGCCAGGCACAGGCAGGGCCGGGCAGCCAAGCCTGGGGGTCGGGGGAGGTGACACGTTTCCCGGGGGCCACGTCCACTGGTGAGTGGGAGACTCGGCAGAAGAAAACGCAGAGCCCACAGCAGCTGGCGGGGCCCGGGGGTGCCTCCTGGGCGCCTGTCCGGTGGGCAGAGCAGGAGGGGCCTGTCCGGGAGTGGTGCCCCCGGGGGTCGGAGAGCCATGGGCGATGTGACCAGCTGTCTGCTGGCCCCTGGCGGGCGAGCTCCTTCGTCCCCTGTTGGCGGACAACTCCGTGGTGCTGTTGACTTGCCCGCTGTGCAGCAAAGGGCTGATGATTATCCTACCCCGGGGAACCTTCTCGGGCTGGGAGGAAAATTCCAGCCTGAGATCTTGCCCCGTGAGTGACAGCTCCCTCCTGCAGGAACGGTGTGGGCGTGGGAGGTGGGCTGCGGTNCAGCAAAGGGCTGATGATTATCCTACCCCGGGGAACCTTCTCGGGCTGGGAGGAAAATTCCAGCCTGAGATCTTGCCCCGTGAGTGACAGCTCCCTCCTGCAGGAACGGTGTGGGCGTGGGAGGTGGGCTGCGGTTCCCGCTCCTGGTGACCCTGGAGTTCCCTGTCACGCCTGCAGTCACGCCCAGCATGTGGCCTCCAACACCCCCATCCTGCCCCCAGCTCGGAGTCACCCGGGGTCAGGCGAGGCCCGGGTCCCCCTCCATCCTCTTGCTGCCCAGGATCGTGGGGGGCTGAGTCTGGGTGGTTGGAGGGGGGCTGACGTCTGGGGTGCAGGCAGCCGTCTCCCACCCCTCCCTGGTCTCTGGGCTCCCAGACACAGGGAAGAGCAGAGGGCAGTTGGCAGCAGTTGGAGCTGAAAGGTGGGGCCTCTCACCGCTGAGGACCTGGGGCGCAGCTCAGACGGCCCCATCTGTGATGGGCACAGGGCCTTCCTGCCGGAGGCAGAGCTGGAACCCGGGTCTGCACGGCTCTGCTGGGCCACGACTGCAGAGGCGGGGCCCGGAGTGCACACCCCTGCCGAGGTGTGCGCAGTGGTCCCCGGGCGGCTCTGTGGGCCGCGGGCCGTGCCCTGCTGGCGTCCTCACGTGGCGCCCCCTCCCCCGCCTGGCGTGTGTCAGTCGCTCGGTTGCGTCCGACTCTTTGCAACCCCTTTGCACCGGGCTCCTCTGCCCATGGGTTGGAGTGGGTTGCCGTTTCCTTCTCCAGGGCATCTTCCCGACTCAGGGATGGAGCCTGTGTTTCCTGAGCATCTCCTGCCTTGCAGGAGGATTTGTTACCGCCTGAGCCACCAGGGAAGCCCCTCTGTGTGTCTGAGTCCTTACGTCGTCTCCTCAGTGGACCCAGCCAGGCCCGCCCTGATGACCTCCTTTTAACTAGGTCACCTTTGCAAAGACCCTGCCTCCTGATCCAGTCACATTCTGAGTCCTGGGGCCAGGACCTCAACCGATGGATATGAGGGGTGGGCGCCATGAGAGTCTCTTGGAGGTGGGACCAGCAGGCAGAATCCTGTGGTTTCCTCCCTGGAGAGACCCTGGGGGGACTTCCCTGGGGAACATCTGAGGACGGTGGACCCCAACCCCGAATGTTCTCGAGGTCTCTTTGCTGCTCCCCCTCCCACCAGCTCCCCTTTCTGAGAAGTGTGACACCTGCCAGGGAGAAATCTGACTCCCCTCACTGTGTTTTTAAAATAACTCTCATTATTCCTCCTCTGAAGGTTATTTTCAAATCCTTTGTAACTAGATTTTTCTTTCTTTCTTTCTTTTTTTTTTTGATGCAAAGAGAAGGAATCAACCCCTCTGACTTTCTGCTGGAGACACTCAGGTTTCTAACTCATAACTTGGGTTTCTATTTCTTCTCCAATGTATGGGTGCTTGGATTCCATGAAATGCTGCTATTTCATCTCATACAAGTTTTGGGATAAACGTGGACTTTCTTCTGGGAGCTAATGTGGGAAATGGGGCCCCGGGCTCTCACGTCCAAATGGCTGGCAGCCCTGGGAGGAGCAGGTGCATCCCAGGCTCACGGGCGGGCATGAGTCCAGAAGTGGTGCCTCCTGCAACCCGAGGCCCCTCGGTCCCCACCCGTGTCCAAGAGAAGCACCCCCTTCAGCCTGCTCCCGGGGCGTCTCCTCGCTCCCCTCTGCTGCGAGCCTCTCGGCCGGCCCAGTGGCCTGAGACGGCAGTGGGCTCCTGGCTGTAAGCGCCCCATGTTCCTCTTGGCATCTTTTGCTCCCTTGGTGCCACTCAGCTGACCCGAGCGGTTCTGTCTTGCAGATCGAGGCCCTTGTGAAGGACATGCAGGACCCAGACACAGGGGTCAGGGTGCAGAACCAGAAGGTCACGGTTGTCAGCATCCCTCACGCCATGACAGGTAAGGTGTCTGGCAGTTTGGTCTTGGCCTGAACAGACCACACACAAGTGTTGGCAAACTAGAGCCCGCAGGCCAGACAAGGCCCCTGTTCTGTATTTGCAAATAAAGTTTTATTGGAATAGATGCACGTCCCCATTTCTGTATTGTTGGTGGCTGCTTTTGCACTGCAGTGGCAGAGTTAGCACCCACACACCCACACACACNTGAAACCTTCCCTCCCCCTCCTGCCCCCAGTCCATGGAAAGGCTGTCTTCCATGAAACGGGTCCCTGGTAGTGAAAGGCTGGGGACCACTGGTGGCCCACACTTCATGTCCCGGCCTTGGGGGCCTTGCAGCCTCATAGACACAGCGTGCAAGGAGGCACCCGGGAAGAGCGGAGGCCAGACTGGGACCACGTCCCGCGGGTGGAGCATTCCGTGGGCTTCACCGGCCGCCCCGAAATCCTGGCTTTCCTGGTCCTCTTCCCGCCAGGTCCCGAGCCCCGGGGCACCCTTGCCCCTTCCTTGCTCCCGAGACCTGCTGGCCTGTGAGTTGCACTTGAAACTACCCCACGGGACGTGCCGTGAGCCTCTCTGCCTGCCTGATGTGGCAGATCACGTTCTAATAGGGATTCCGGAGAAGCCTTTTCTCTGCTAAGCCTGATTGCCTGGATGTAACACACCCCGAGGAGAGGGGGCTGCTTTTAGGCCAGAAGCAGCGGGTGAGGAAGTGGGCTGGGCGCCATCTAGTGGCCTGCTGACGAACCACACCCTGAGTTTTTCCCATCCACTCCTTTCTTGGCATCAGTGAGAATTCATCTCTATGATTTCCTGGCTGTTATTAAAAAAAAAAAAGAGCGCTACTGATGATCTCTGGATGACATTCCCACGGCTTCTGGTACAGGCAGAACAAGTAATCAGTCCATCTCATTAAAATTTTAAAAATTGAGATATGCTTCCTGCTTCCAGCCCATGTCATCCACCTGCCCTTTTAAAGCTTGCAGTTCCGTGCTCTGTATTAGACTCACGAAGTGGCGCAGCAGTCAGCGCCGTGTAGCTCTAGCACACTGTCAGTGCCCTAAGAGAGGAACCCCAGCCCCCTGCCCCAGTCCTTAGGCGACCACTGATTTTCTATTTTCATGGATTTGCCTGTTTGGGACATCTTGTATAAACGGAATCATACAATATGTGGCTTGCTGTCTTCTTTCACTTAGGATAGTATTTTGAAGGTCTTTCTGTGTTGGAGCATGTAATAATGCTTCATCCTTTTTAATGGCCAAATAATATTCCATTCGGGCTTCCTTGGTGGCTCAGCAGCAAAAATCCTCCTGCCAGGAGATGTGGGTTTGATCGCTGGGTCGGGAAGATCCCCTGAGGAAGGAAAGGGCCATGAACTGCATCTAGTATTCTTGCCTGGAAAATCCCTGGACAGAGGAGGCTGGCGGGCCACAGTCCGTGGGGTTGCAAAGGAGTTGGACACGACTTAGCACCAAACAACAGCCGTGCTCCCTTCTGTGCATACACCAGGTTTTGCGTTCCCAGTCCGCAGGTGGTAGACGTTTGGGTCGTTTCCGCTGTTTGGCTGTTGTGAGCGGCACTGCTGTGACCATCCATGTACACACTTCTGCGTGCTCATTTTTTTACACTGATAGAATATTCATAAGACTTGCCATTGTAGCCATTCTAAGTGTCGAGTTCAATGAAATTCACTGTCACCACCATCCATCTCCAGAACTTTTTAATCTTTCCAAACTGAAACTGTCCCCTTTAAACATGAACTCCCCATCCCCTGGAAGCCGTTCTGCTTCCTCTCGGTCTGAGTGCTCTGGGGCCTCGTATAAATGGAATCATACAGTATTTGTTCCTTTGTGTCTGGCTGGTTTCACTTGGCACTGCTTACTTCAGGGTTCACCCCACCATGGCCTGTGCCCAGATCCGCTCCCTCTCTGGGCTGAGTGGCGCCCACATCCTTCAGGGTTCACCCCGCCGTGGCCTGTGCCCGGATCCGCTCGCTCTCTGGGCTGAGTGGCACCCACATCCTTCAGGGTTCACCCCGCCGTGGCCTGTGCCCAGATCCGCTCCCTCTCTGGGCTGAGTGGCACCCACATCCTTCAGGGTTCACCCCGCCGTGGCCTGTGCCCGGATCCACTCCCTCTCTGGGCTGAGTGGTGCCCACATCCTTCAGGGTTCACCCCGCCGTGGCCTGTGCCCGGATCCGCTCGCTCTCTGGGCTGAGTGGCGCTCATTGCCCGTGCCACCACGTGTGTCTGTCTGCTCTTGTGCTGGTGAACGTTTGGGTGGTTTCCACCTTTTGACTTTCGTGGATGATTGCGTGTTTCACTCCTAAGCAGTGAACTGTCTCTTGCGGTGGGCAAGGGGGTCTCCAGGGCCCTTGATGAAAGGCCGGTGGCTGTCACTCCGGAGCATCCTGGCCTGTCGGCTCCTGCGGGTGGTCTTGCGCCTAAGGACTCCCTGGATTTTATGCCAGAGAGGAAGGGTCTCTATAGAATTAGGGGACAGAGTCTACTCGCTTAGGCTCCTACAACCTTCTCTGGTCTGAAATGCCCGCGAGGCTTCCAGGGAGCGTGGAAATGGGGCAGAGGGATGGGGTGGTACATTTCCCTACGTGGTGGTGTTCCGTGACTCACTCCCCCCCCACACGGGCACACACACTAGTCACAGACACATGCACACACGTGTCCACACACACAGACACAGGCTCTTGCTTTCCACTGCTGTGACCTCCTTTATTTTCTCAGGTGAAGCTGCCACCTGGGGTGATGTACCGGGTGTTCACACTCACGGGTGCGGGGGCACCAGGTAGAGAGCATCGGGCTGGAAGGACACAGGAGGGGGCGCCTGGCTTTCCTTCTGGGCCCAGAGGGNTAGGCGACCACTGATTTTCTATTTTCATGGATTTGCCTGTTTGGGACATCTTGTATAAACGGAATCATACAATATGTGGCTTGCTGTCTTCTTTCACTTAGGATAGTATTTTGAAGGTCTTTCTGTGTTGGAGCATGTAATAATGCTTCATCCTTTTTAATGGCCAAATAATATTCCATTCGGGCTTCCTTGGTGGCTCAGCAGCAAAAATCCTCCTGCCAGGAGATGTGGGTTTGATCGCTGGGTCGGGAAGATCCCCTGAGGAAGGAAAGGGCCATGAACTGCATCTAGTATTCTTGCCTGGAAAATCCCTGGACAGAGGAGGCTGGCGGGCCACAGTCCGTGGGGTTGCAAAGGAGTTGGACACGACTTAGCACCAAACAACAGCCGTGCTCCCTTCTGTGCATACACCAGGTTTTGCGTTCCCAGTCCGCAGGTGGTAGACGTTTGGGTCGTTTCCGCTGTTTGGCTGTTGTGAGCGGCACTGCTGTGACCATCCATGTACACACTTCTGCGTGCTCATTTTTTTACACTGATAGAATATTCATAAGACTTGCCATTGTAGCCATTCTAAGTGTCGAGTTCAATGAAATTCACTGTCACCACCATCCATCTCCAGAACTTTTTAATCTTTCCAAACTGAAACTGTCCCCTTTAAACATGAACTCCCCATCCCCTGGAAGCCGTTCTGCTTCCTCTCGGTCTGAGTGCTCTGGGGCCTCGTATAAATGGAATCATACAGTATTTGTTCCTTTGTGTCTGGCTGGTTTCACTTGGCACTGCTTACTTCAGGGTTCACCCCACCATGGCCTGTGCCCAGATCCGCTCCCTCTCTGGGCTGAGTGGCGCCCACATCCTTCAGGGTTCACCCCGCCGTGGCCTGTGCCCGGATCCGCTCGCTCTCTGGGCTGAGTGGCACCCACATCCTTCAGGGTTCACCCCGCCGTGGCCTGTGCCCAGATCCGCTCCCTCTCTGGGCTGAGTGGCACCCACATCCTTCAGGGTTCACCCCGCCGTGGCCTGTGCCCGGATCCACTCCCTCTCTGGGCTGAGTGGTGCCCACATCCTTCAGGGTTCACCCCGCCGTGGCCTGTGCCCGGATCCGCTCGCTCTCTGGGCTGAGTGGCGCTCATTGCCCGTGCCACCACGTGTGTCTGTCTGCTCTTGTGCTGGTGAACGTTTGGGTGGTTTCCACCTTTTGACTTTCGTGGATGATTGCGTGTTTCACTCCTAAGCAGTGAACTGTCTCTTGCGGTGGGCAAGGGGGTCTCCAGGGCCCTTGATGAAAGGCCGGTGGCTGTCACTCCAGAGCATCCTGGCCTGTCGGCTCCTGCGGGTGGTCTTGCGCCTAAGGACTCCCTGGATTTTATGCCAGAGAGGAAGGGTCTCTATAGAATTAGGCGACAGAGTCTACTCGCTTAGGCTCCTACAGCCTTCTCTGGTCTGAAATGCCCGCGAGGCTTCCAGGGAGCGTGGAAATGGGGCAGAGGGATGGGGTGGTACATTTCCCTACGTGGTGGTGTTCCGTGACTCACTCCCCCCCCACACGGGCACACACACTAGTCACAGACACATGCACACACGTGTCCACACACACAGACACAGGCTCCTGCTTTCCACTGCTGTGACCTCCTTTATTTTCTCAGGTGAAGCTGCCACCTGGGGTGATGTACCGGGTGTTCACACTCACGGGTGCGGGGGCACCAGGTAGAGAGCATCGGGCTGGAAGGACATAGGAGGGGGCGCCCGGCTTTCCTTCTGGGCCCAGAGGGCCGGGGTCTCTGGCTCAGGAGGCCCCGTGCTTAGTCGCCCGCTGCCAGGCCTTCCCGGAGAGCCCGTCCTTCATGGCTGCAGCCTCAGCAGCGCGTCTGAGGGGCTCTGGCGCGAACGCGCCCTGCCGGGGCNTGCCACCTGGGGTGATGTACCGGGTGTTCACACTCACGGGTGCGGGGGCACCAGGTAGAGAGCATCGGGCTGGAAGGACACAGGAGGGGGCGCCTGGCTTTCCTTCTGGGCCCAGAGGGCCGGGGTCTCTGGCTCAGGAGGCCCGTGCTTAGTCGCCCGCCGCCAGGCCTTTCCGGAGAGCCCGTCCTTCAGGGCTGCAGCCTCAGCAGCGCGTCTGAGGGGCTCTGGCGCGAACACGCCCTGCCGGGGCTCGCAGCGGCGGGGTCTCTGCGCCAAGGAGGCACCGGTGGCGGCTCCCTGGCTTCATGCCCTCTCCTGGGCCCTGGCCGGAGCACCCGGGAGCCCGTGGTCCCACCTCCACCCCCGCGCTCGCGGCCCAGGCGGGATCCACGCCTGCTGACCCCTTCTCTTCGTTCCCTCCCTCCGCCTCCCACCCGGGCTCCCGTCTGGCTGTCCATGGCGTCTACCTTCTGCCCCTCGCAGGGGAGAACCTGGGCTTCTGGGAAGCCTGCGAGGACCTGAAGTATGGCGACCAGTCCAAGGTCAAGGAGAAGGCGGAGGAGATTTACAAGTGAGCATGAGCCCCGCGGGTGCAGAGGGCCCCCACCTGGCTGGTCCCCGCCCTGCGCTCGAGGTCAGACTGGACGGAGGCCCCACACTCCTCGGGTTGGGCAGTCAGGGCACCTTGCGTGTGGACGCCTCGCCCCGGCTCTGGGGGGCTGGGGGGCACCCCACCCACTGTTTGCTCTCTACGAGGTTGGGAATTCCGAAGTTAAGCACGTTTCACATTCCCAGTGCTGGCAAGGAAGTCTTCTTGCTTCTAGGAAATGTTGCTTAACAAGCTGTTCAGATGCTTGAGTATTGTGGAAAAGGACCCCTTTCACCCCAGGGTTGAGGGGGGAGTGAGTTATGTCTGCCAGCCCCTCTCTCCCGAGCAGCTGGGAAGGTTCCATTCACTGACTTGGTTTGGCTACTTTCTTTTTAAATTTTAAATTTAGTTTTGGCCGCGCTACACGGCCTGTAGGATCTTGGTTCCCTGACCAGGGATGGAACTCACACCCCCCGCAGCAGTAGGGAGTCTTCGCCACTGGACCACCGGGGAGCGCCCGGGCTGGCTACTTCGGCTGACATTCTCCTCCCGGTCTCAGGCTGTTCCTGGCCCCCGGGGCGAGACGGTGGATAAACATAGACGGCAAGACCATGGACATCACGGTCAAGGGGCTGAAGCACCCCCACCGCTACGTGCTGGACGCGGCGCAGACCCACATCTACATGCTCATGAAGAAGGTAGGCAGGGCTGGCCGGGAGTGCGCCAGGAAGTCCTCCCGTCCCTGGCTCCCGGATGCGGGGGAAGGGGCGTGTGTGGTCACGGCGGAAGTCCTCCCGTCCCCGACTCCTGGATGCGGGGGAAGGGGGGGGGGCGTGTGGTCACGGCCGGAAGTCCTCCCGTCCCCGGGTACCCGGATGCGGGGGAAGGGGCGTGTGTGTGCACGGCCGGAAGTCCTCCCGTTCCGCGTACCCGGATGCGGGGGAAGGGGCGTGTGTGTGCACGGCCGGAAGTCCTCCCATCCCTGGCTCCCGGATGCGGGGGAAGGGGCGTGTGTGGTCGCGGCCTTGCTGCTGTTGGGTGCAGAGCTCTCCGCTGTGTCTTCCACCTGCGGCAGGGCTGGCCCCTCCCTCTGATCCTGAGCCCTCTGGCCAGGAGGAGCAGCTGCTGCGGCTGAAGCCCTCTCAGGGCTTCTCACTCTGCAGTTGAAGGGCCGTCCTGGCAGAGTGACTGCACCAACTTCCATTCCCACCGCGCATGCGGGAGGGTCCCCTTCTCTCCACATCCTCTCCAACGGTGTTTGCTTGCAGACTTTTTCATGATGGCCCTTCTGACCGGTGTGAAGCGGCACCTCGCTGGGGTTTTGCTTTGCATTGCTCTGATAATAGTGATGATGGGCATCTTTTCCTGTGACTGTTTGGCCATCTGTCCGTTAGTTCTTCTGCCCACAGTTCTCGTGACTTTTGCTGTCACTGCTTAGTCTTTAGAATGGTACCGTCTCAAGAAATTAAAATCAATTCCCCATTGGTTGTTGAGAAATTCTCCTGGTTGTTGCTCTGGGCTTTCTCCCGGTTGTTGCTCTGGGCTTTCTCCTGTATTTGTTGGGATTGAAGTTTGCAGCTGGTTTGGGTGAGGCAGCATTCAGGAAGTGACTTCTCTGAACCTGCCCAGGGTCCCAGGAAATAGCCACACAAAGGAGTCTGGGCTTCCCTGGTGGCTCAGACGGTAAACAACCTACCTGCAGTGCAGGAAACCCAGGTTTGATCCCTGGGTCAAGAAGATCCCCTGGAGAAGAAAATGGCAACTCACTCTAGTATTCTTGCTTAGAGAATCCCTTGGACAGAGGAGCCTGGCGGGCTACAGTCCACGGGGTCACAAAGAGTCAGATACGATTGAGTGACTCAGCACAGCATTGTAAGTGATCAGGTGAAATGGATGCTGCCGGCCTGGGGACCACATTTGAGATCCCTGGCTTTCAATGCAGATCTGAATGCCTTGAGCACAAGGAAACAAATCCTCTCAACTCCTGCCTCGCTGCTGGGGGGAGGCTGGGAAAAAGGCAAGTGTATTCTTTTGCTGGACCCTTTCCTTCTCATAATTTTCCTTTTTCTCTTGTTCCTGCCAGGACTCTTATGCTCGCTACTTAAAATCCCCAATCTATAAAGAGATGCTGGCCAAAGCGATCGAACCCCAGGAAACTACGAAGAAGAGGCAAGTGGAATGGGCTGAAATCGCTCATGGCCTGCTGTTTTGTTTACAGGGAAACGAGGATCTTTTTCAGCCAAATGGCTATTATCAAGGTAGTTTCTGGATGAAAATATTGAGACTAGGAGGCATTCTTAGGGTCTGATCACCTTACTGGCTTCATCACGCTTTGAAAGCATGCTGGCGAGATGCACGTGGCCATTACTGCCAGGGAGTTTTGTTTTCCTAACGCTGGGTTGAAAGAGTTTTGATTATCAAATGGAATAATGACCTTTATTACAGATGGAAGCATTGCACTGGCCTTTTAATTGGCACACTTCTCCACTCTAAACTGGTGTTTAGGAATTAATTTAGCTGCATCCTGGTAACGTCCTCTGTGATGGCTCAAGACTGTGGGGATGGGCAGATCACTCCTGAAGGAAAACGCTGGACTTTCCGGAACGAACAGGGGAGCTGTTCTTGCTGACCACAGGGGGCTGCCTTTCACCACGCCCCTCTGTTCCTTTATTCACGCTCACCTTCCTCACTGGAGAGGCGAATATCCATCTGGCAGCCTTTGGGCAAAGGATGAAACGTCCTGAGGGGCAGTTTGAACTCTTTGGGGGTGAAAAAGAAAATGCTAGAAGGAGTTAAGGTTCCCAAGAGTAACCAAGCAACCGCTTGAGCAAGGATTCGGGACTTTGGCAGTTTTCCCAGCCTCAGGGCCTGTCCTCCCTGCCCCCCACCCCATGGATGTTTCCCATTTGTCAGCTCAGCCCCATGCAAGGCGCTTTTCCAGCGTCTCCAGTCAATCCAGAGGAGGGGGTGGTTGGACGAGAGCCTTTATCAGGGGAGCTTTAAAAGACCCCAAGTTGATTTCATTTTTGAGGATAACGGCCTTTTTATGAAAAGAAGAGAAAGGAGGTCTTGGCGGTGCTATTCTTCTAGGTTTACGGGGTAAGGACGGGAGTTCAGTGTCCCTGGGGACCTGAAAGCTCCTTCTTTAAGCCACAAGAAATGGCCACAATAGCTCCAGACATCCTGCCAGAAAGCAGTGGGGGAGGGAGGGGAGCGTTGCGCGCCTCTGTCCAGATGTTTTTAGGTTGGCACAGACCTGAGAACTCAGCCGGGATTTCTTGTGGGGTGCCTGGGCGCTGGTCTGGGGCGGCGCTGGACCGCGGGCGCAGCACTCGGCTTCAGGGTCGAGGATCGCGGTCTGGGGATGCTGGCGGAGGTCTGGGGATGCTGGCGGCGCTCTGGGTAGCAAGCGCACCCTCGGGATCCGGGCAGCCCGGCCGGTAGCTGTGCGGGGATGGCAGGGGCTGTGAGTGTGTCCCATGATTGTCAGGCGTGAGTCACACAGTGCACGAAACGGACGGTTTCCAGAGCAAGTTAAGTGGAGCTCCAAGCAGGCAGGGCTGGGGCGGGAGACCGAGCCTCAGGCCGGGTCATAGGTGGGGGCGTGGTTCTAGGGGTTACATGCTCCCGGAATTTGGAGAGGTCCTAGGTCTGAAGTCGCCCTTTGCGGCTGAAATGCTGCTTCTCCAAGCCTGCTCACGGTCGCCTCCATCACATACCCGGAGCTGTGTCCTGGCGCCCGAGGCGACGGTGGACGGTGTGGTTTTGGAGATGCGCGGGTGACGGGCCGGCGCATGCGCACAGGGCCGCCAGCGCATCCCGGTCCTCCGGCCCCTTCCCCTTCCCCTGCGGTCCCGTCTCGCTCTGCGATGGCCTCGCACTTTCCTTCCTTACCAGAGCCTTGACTTTTGAAAACAAATGCTCCAGTTCTCCCTGGGGGGCGAGAGCCCTTGG
The DNA here is from genome assembly GCA_006410735.1 of Raphicerus campestris. Lineage (NCBI taxonomy): Eukaryota > Metazoa > Chordata > Mammalia > Artiodactyla > Bovidae > Raphicerus > Raphicerus campestris. The sequence goes on from SJYW01005112.1 coordinate 30,298, forward strand.
GCTTCCAGTACCCAAGCCCCCTTGTCCCTTTCTTTCCTCTAGGAAGCTAAGGGGACACGCTGGTGTCCAGACACTGTGGCGGGTGGCCTGTGCTCGGCGCTGCCCAAGCCCTCTGGCGGCCTCTAAGGGCTGAGGGCACTGGGCCTCACTCAGGCCCCATCCTCCCGCGGCTCGGGGGCCTCCGAGGGTCCCCCTTGAGGTTCCCCGGGAGGATGAGGGGCCTCGCCCCTCCAGGCGTCCAGTGCTGCGCTCCGCCGACCACCCCCTCCTCCCTTCCAGCTCGAGCCTCCCGTTCCTGCGGCGGCACCTGCGCTCCAGCCCCAGCCCCGTCATCCTCCGGCAGCTGGAAGAGGAAGCCAAGGCGCGGGAGGCGGCCACCACGGTGGACATCACCCAGGTCATGAGCAAGCTGGACCGCAGGAGCCAACTCAGAAAAGAGCCGCCTCCCAAATAAGCCACAGCGGCTTCCTCCCGGGGTGGGGGCGGCAGGGCTGGAGGCGTCCTTTCCGCGTCCGTGGGGCGGTGGGCCGCTCGGGTTCACGCTGATTCCTCAGACCCCCGTCCGGGCTTCCCCTCCCCTTCCGGCTCGCCAGCGGCCTCAGGGGGGCAAAGGCAGGGGCTTGGGCACGTGACTCCATAGCTGCGACACCTGCCTGCTTCCCCCGGAGCCCTTGGGGTGAGAGCCAGAGGGAAACGCCGCCTCCTGAACCGCCACTGGCCTCGGGTCGTTCAGAAGGGCCCTCCCACCCTCCGCACGGTTCTTTCAGGCAGGTTCGCTGTTTGTTTCCAGCGGCTTCAGGAGGCGCCTCCAGTCTCTCCAAGTTAGCCTTAGTCTCTAGAGCAGTTGGAGACCCGCCCCCCCTCCCGCCAAGGGGCTGCTTCAGGGCTCCTCCTCAAACCAGCCCAGAGCGGCCCTGCTGACAGCTCTGCTGAGCTTGTTTTCAGTCCTGAGCTCTGAAGGCTGCTGGGGTTTCTCCGTTTTTGCCTCCTCGCCCCCTGTTACACGATGCCAGGGGAATTAGTAGCTTGTAGGAATGAAGGACTCAGGCAGGAGGCCTCAGGATGCTCCAGGCAGCACGAGCATCTTTCTGGACAAAGGATAAAGGTGCTGACGTCTTCATTCGTAGAAGGAATGATGGTTGGCGGTCTGTGACATTTTCAAAGTGAGTCAGGGTCAACGAGAGTTCTCTTCAGGTTATTTTCTAGGTGCTGGAGCTGCCCTTCTTTGTAGCTTTAGATGAGGTGAGCACGTGGCGGGGCAGTACTCTGTTGTTCCCAGTCAGAGACCAGCTTACACTCTGAAAGAGCAACGAGGGGCACTTTGCTCCTCTCTCCTTTGAAGAACGCTAGAGTCCTCCTGGGGGGGGGGCACCTCAAGGAGAAATTTCAGGTGATGAACCTCTTGTAAACGGACATGAGGTGGGACAATACCTTACCGTCTGGAGTCTAATGCTGTAGGTCTAATCAACTCTGCATAAATGCATTATGTGAGTGGATGGATGGATGACTTGATGAATGGGTGGATGGATGTGCGNCCTGCTGTTTTGTTTACAGGGAAACGAGGATCTTTTTCAGCCAAATGGCTATTATCAAGGTAGTTTCTGGATGAAAATATTGAGACTAGGAGGCATTCTTAGGGTCTGATCACCTTACTGGCTTCATCACGCTTTGAAAGCATGCTGGCGAGATGCACGTGGCCATTACTGCCAGGGAGTTTTGTTTTCCTAACGCTGGGTTGAAAGAGTTTTGATTATCAAATGGAATAATGACCTTTATTACAGATGGAAGCATTGCACTGGCCTTTTAATTGGCACACTTCTCCACTCTAAACTGGTGTTTAGGAATTAATTTAGCTGCATCCTGGTAACGTCCTCTGTGATGGCTCAAGACTGTGGGGATGGGCAGATCACTCCTGAAGGAAAACGCTGGACTTTCCGGAACGAACAGGGGAGCTGTTCTTGCTGACCACAGGGGGCTGCCTTTCACCACGCCCCTCTGTTCCTTTATTCACGCTCACCTTCCTCACTGGAGAGGCGAATATCCATCTGGCAGCCTTTGGGCAAAGGATGAAACGTCCTGAGGGGCAGTTTGAACTCTTTGGGGGTGAAAAAGAAAATGCTAGAAGGAGTTAAGGTTCCCAAGAGTAACCAAGCAACCGCTTGAGCAAGGATTCGGGACTTTGGCAGTTTTCCCAGCCTCAGGGCCTGTCCTCCCTGCCCCCCACCCCATGGATGTTTCCCATTTGTCAGCTCAGCCCCATGCAAGGCGCTTTTCCAGCGTCTCCAGTCAATCCAGAGGAGGGGGTGGTTGGACGAGAGCCTTTATCAGGAGAGCTTTAAAAGACCCCAAGTTGATTTCATTTTTGAGGATAACGGCCTTTTTATGAAAAGAAGAGAAAGGAGGTCTTGGCGGTGCTATTCTTCTAGGTTTACGGGGTAAGGACGGGAGTTCAGTGTCCCTGGGGACCTGAAAGCTCCTTCTTTAAGCCACAAGAAATGGCCACAATAGCTCCAGACATCCTGCCAGAAAGCAGTGGGGGAGGGAGGGGAGCGTTGCGCGCCTCTGTCCAGATGTTTTTAGGTTGGCACAGACCTGAGAACTCAGCCGGGATTTCTTGTGGGGTGCCTGGGCGCTGGTCTGGGGCGGCGCTGGACCGCGGGCGCAGCACTCGGCTTCAGGGTCGAGGATCGCGGTCTGGGGATGCTGGCGGAGGTCTGGGGATGCTGGCGGCGCTCTGGGTAGCAAGCGCACCCTCGGGATCCGGGCAGCCCGGCCGGTAGCTGTGCGGGGATGGCAGGGGCTGTGAGTGTGTCCCATGATTGTCAGGCGTGAGTCACACAGTGCACGAAACGGACGGTTTCCAGAGCAAGTTAAGTGGAGCTCCAAGCAGGCAGGGCTGGGGCCGGAGACCGAGCCTCAGGCCGGGTCATAGGTGGGGGCGTGGTTCTAGGGGTTACATGCTCCCGGAATTTGGAGAGGTCCTAGGTCTGAAGTCGCCCTTTGCGGCTGAAATGCTGCTTCTCCAAGCCTGCTCACGGTCGCCTCCATCACATACCCGGAGCTGTGTCCTGGCGCCCGAGGCGACGGTGGACGGTGTGGTTTTGGAGATGCGCGGGTGACGGGCCGGCGCATGCGCACAGGGCCGCCAGCGCATCCCGGTCCTCCGGCCCCTTCCCCTTCCCCTGCGGTCCCGTCTCGCTCTGCGATGGCCTCGCACTTTCCTTCCTTACCAGAGCCTTGACTTTTGAAAACAAATGCTCCAGTTCTCCCTGGGGGGCGAGAGCCCTTGGGCTTCCAGTACCCAAGCCCCCTTGTCCCTTTCTTTCCTCTAGGAAGCTAAGGGGACACGCTGGTGTCCAGACACTGTGGCGGGTGGCCTGTGCTCGGCGCTGCCCAAGCCCTCTGGCGGCCTCTAAGGGCTGAGGGCACTGGGCCTCACTCAGGCCCCATCCTCCCGCGGCTCGGGGGCCTCCGAGGGTCCCCCTTGAGGTTCCCCGGGAGGATGAGGGGCCTCGCCCCGCCAGGCGTCCAGTGCTGCGCTCCGCCGACCACCCCCTCCTCCCTTCCAGCTCGAGCCTCCCGTTCCTGCGGCGGCACCTGCGCTCCAGCCCCAGCCCCGTCATCCTCCGGCAGCTGGAAGAGGAAGCCAAGGCGCGGGAGGCGGCCACCACGGTGGACATCACCCAGGTCATGAGCAAGCTGGACCGCAGGAGCCAACTCAGAAAAGAGCCGCCTCCCAAATAAGCCACAGCGGCTTCCTCCCGGGGTGGGGGCGGCAGGGCTGGAGGCGTCCTTTCCGCGTCCGTGGGGCGGTGGGCCGCTCGGGTTCACGCTGATTCCTCAGACCCCCGTCCGGGCTTCCCCTCCCCTTCCGGCTCGCCAGCGGCCTCAGGGGGGCAAAGGCAGGGGCTTGGGCACGTGACTCCATAGCTGCGACACCTGCCTGCTTCCCCCGGAGCCCTTGGGGTGAGAGCCAGAGGGAAACGCCGCCTCCTGAACCGCCACTGGCCTCGGGTCGTTCAGAAGGGCCCTCCCACCCTCCGCACGGTTCTTTCAGGCAGGTTCGCTGTTTGTTTCCAGCGGCTTCAGGAGGCGCCTCCAGTCTCTCCAAGTTAGCCTTAGTCTCTAGAGCAGTTGGAGACCCGCCCCCCCTCCCGCCAAGGGGCTGCTTCAGGGCTCCTCCTCAAACCAGCCCAGAGCGGCCCTGCTGACAGCTCTGCTGAGCTTGTTTTCAGTCCTGAGCTCTGAAGGCTGCTGGGGTTTCTCCGTTTTTGCCTCCTCGCCCCCTGTTACACGATGCCAGGGGAATTAGTAGCTTGTAGGAATGAAGGACTCAGGCAGGAGGCCTCAGGATGCTCCAGGCAGCACGAGCATCTTTCTGGACAAAGGATAAAGGTGCTGACGTCTTCATTCGTAGAAGGAATGATGGTTGGCGGTCTGTGACATTTTCAAAGTGAGTCAGGGTCAACGAGAGTTCTCTTCAGGTTATTTTCTAGGTGCTGGAGCTGCCCTTCTTTGTAGCTTTAGATGAGGTGAGCACGTGGCGGGGCAGTACTCTGTTGTTCCCAGTCAGAGACCAGCTTACACTCTGAAAGAGCAACGAGGGGCACTTTGCTCCTCTCTCCTTTGAAGAACGCTAGAGTCCTCCTGGGGGGGGGGCACCTCAAGGAGAAATTTCAGGTGATGAACCTCTTGTAAACGGACATGAGGTGGGACAATACCTTACCGTCTGGAGTCTAATGCTGTAGGTCTAATCAACTCTGCATAAATGCATTATGTGAGTGGATGGATAGATGACTTGATGAATGGGTGGATGGATGTGTGGATGGGTGGGTAGATGGAAGCATGCATGAATGGATGGATGGAGGGATAAGTTGATGGATGAGTGGACAGAGCCTTGGGTCTGGAGAAGGCCTCCTAGGCTTTGGTCCTCATTCTCCCACTAGCCATGCAGTCTTGAGCAAGTCTCTTCACCTCTATGCTTTGTGATTTGTGAACTGAGGCATTGGGGCCAGATCCATGCTTCTTAGAACAGACTCAGTGAATTCCAGGAGGATACCCAGCCTGGGGCATCAGTTTTACTTGAAGATTTAGAATGGGAGGAAAGATAGATAATTTTTAAAATTTCACATTAAAATAATCATGAATATATTATGAATTAGACTGCAAGATGTACATGAATTTTTAAGATGAAATTTGAGACATCAAAAGCCATCTCATGCCTGGCTATGGCAGATTCAGGCTCTGCCCTCAGACTCCGGGGACAGCGTGGNCATTAAAATAATCATGAATATATTATGAATTAGACTGCAAGATGTACATGAATTTTTAAGATGAAATTTGAGACATCAAAAGCCATCTCATGCCTGGCTATGGCAGATTCAGGCTCTGCCCTCAGACTCAGGGGACAGTGTGGCTCCCGGGCTCTCCTGCTGTCTGCCCTAATTTCAGGGGAAAGTTTGCGAAGCATGGTCTGGAGGTGTTTGCCACCCCTGTAGTTGTCATGTGTGAGCTGAGGTTGTTGTGCACCCAGAAGAGTAGGGGTGGCTGGTGGGCGTGTCGAAGTGCACCTTGGACCTTCAGGTCATGGAGTGTGTCTTGTTCATCTTTGAACCATTCACCTGCCTGTTCCTCACTTGGGAGACATGTCTGCTTCACATGACTCTCATCCTCCAGCAGAGTACTGGGGGCCCCAGGTCAGACACGTAGTAGGTCTGGCAGAAATGCTGCTGGAAACCTCATGTCAGACACACAAGGACCCCACAATCCAAGCAGAGGCATGGGCATGTCAACAAAGTAGGTTACCATTCTTTACTGGACACGTGAGCCCTGTCTGAAGGAAGGCAGATGACAGATGTCTTCACTTCTGGGTGGCAGCAGTTACATTCCACACACGTCTTTTGTTTCTATTCTATTACTGTTAGAGTTAGGTTACAGTATTAGCTTGCCTTCATGTGTACAGCATAGTGACTCAATATTTTTATAGGTTACACACTCCCTGGTGACTCAGACAGTAAAGCGTCTGTCTACAATGCAGGAGACCCGGGTTCAAGCCCTGGGTTGGAAAGATCCCCTGGAGGAGGAAATGGCAATCCACTCCAGTACTATTGCCTGGAAAATCCCATGGACAGAGAGCCTGGTAGGCTACAGTCTACGGGATCGCAAAGAGTCGGTCCCGACTGAGCGACCTCACTTCGATTTCACGTCATACTCTGTCTAAGGTTACTGGCCGTGCCCCAGTGCTGCGCACTACGCCCTGGCATCGGACTTACACCAAGTAGTCTGTGCCTCTTAATCCACATCCACCAGTGGATTTTAAGCACTTGCTTTGTGTGGCAGCCTGCAGTAGGGGCTGTGGCCCAGCTGCAAAAGTGGACAGATGGTTTCTGCCCTCGTGGGGCTGACGAGGGCACGGACAGGCGCAACACAGGCAGAGAGTGTCGCAGCTGGGCGGCGTGCAGCACGGGCACGCTGGCCGAGCACGGGGTGGGAGCGCTGCCTGGCCCGGGGAGCCGAGGGGCCCACCGGGAGAGCCTCCTGTTCCACAGGAAGAAGCCATAGGTCCCTCCCCGGTTCTGAGGTCTCGGAAGCATGCCTGCTTCTGGACTCCAGCCGCAGACCCCTGCCCTGCCAGCTTTGCCCCTGCTCGCCATCCCTGTTAGCCCCACAGGGCCTCTTTGACTCTCAAATGATACAAAACCAGTATTTATCTGGACAGTATTGTTGCTACATTTAAATTACTGTCATACTCCTTATTATGCCCTGTATTAGGCACCATCTCAATTCTGTTAATACCGTATTTTAAACAGTTTGAGTTTCTCTACCCATATGGGGTATATCATGCTAGAAGATATGTTATGCTAGAGTGCCAGGTTTCTCTCTGTTGAATTCCAGTTTGAGGCTTGGCTTTTAGAGAAAAGACTGCTGCTGTTGTGAGCGCTGAGTGGGAATGCACGGGCTAGAGAGTCGAGTAGAGTGCTTTGGAAAATGCCCGGCGGGAGTGCTCAGCAGATGCTGGCCGCTGGGAGCAGCGTCGCTTCCATTGTTAGATTACTGTCCTCACCGTCATCCTCACCACCCGCACCACCGTCATCACCTCCACCGTCATCACCTCCACCGTGACCACCTCCGTCCTCCCCATCACCACCTCCGTCCTCCCCATCACCTCCGTCCTCCCCGTCACCACCGGCCCTGGAAGCTTCATGCTCTTGACGCACGTGCTCCCTTCATGTCTGTGCTGCCCAGTACAGTGACTCACCGTTCTTTGTTATTTAGGGCATTTCCTGAAGTGTAGGAAGTGAAGGCTTTAAAAAAGCCTTGTTGACCCAAACCGTCTCGCCCCTGTCCTCGCTGAGAATCCGGCTCTCCAGGGACCGCTAGGATACGTCCGAGGGGAGGAGGGCGAGTGGCGATGTCCTGTGGTCCGTCTGCAGCTCCTGGGAGAGGGCTGACCAGCAGCAGGCGCTGCCTGAGCAGGCCGCGGCAGGAAGGCTGACGGCGGTGGGGGCGGGGGAGTGACCCACCGAAGCTGGAAGTGGGCCCATGCGGCGGCGCCCCCGCGGGGTCGAGCATGCGCACTTGCTTTGGGGGACACCGCAGCCGGGGACAGGGTGAGGGGCGGGAAGCGGGACCGGTGCAGAGCCTGCAGCCCCAGAAGGCGGCCCCCTGCTCCCACCCGCTCCCAGGAAGCGGCCGCAGGGTCTCCTCCAGATTCCCAGCTGGCTTCTGGACAGGACGTGAATGGCATCCCTGTACCATTTGCTTTGCCTTTCATTAAAGCCTGAGCTCGTGTGCTCATGTCAGCGGCCCGCTCCATGCCATCGCCTTCTCCCGCGAAAATAAACAGCAGCACAAAACGGAGCTGAGCTCCCCATCACTGCGTCTCTGTCGTGTCATTTCTCTGCCATGCACCTTGCACGCTCTGCTTTGCCATTTCACGCCTGCGGTGGGTGTGGCCTGGGCTGCCGGGGCTGTGGCGAGGGCGGATCGTGGTGGGAGCCGGCGGAAGAGGCATCTTGCTTGAGGGTCCAGGGCCTGTTGGGCTGTGTCCAGGGCTGTTCACCCAGAAGGAAGGATCTTCTCAGAACAGGTGAGTGAAGCTGGACGGGAGCTGCCTCTTTACCTGTCCTGTCGTTCATCCTGGGGAGGAGCAGGTGCTGGGGGAGAGGGGTGGGCTAGGGGAGAGCCTGGAGTCAGGTGGGAGAGTGTGCCATCAAGTCCCCTGGGTCAGGCTGCCTCATCTCCTCCCCTGGGTCAGGCTGCCTCATCTCCGTGGGCCTCAGTGTTTGAATCTGTGAAGTGGGGTCACAGCAGGAGTTGACCACAGGCTGAATGCGTGAGCTTTAAGGAGATGCCCTGGGGTGCGGGCGTCCTCTGAGCTGGAGGGAGAAGAACCTTGCTGGCCCCCATCTCTCTGAACAAAGCCTGGTCTCAGTTTGGCATATTGGCCCAGCACCCCAAGTCCTGCCCAAACCCTGTAGACCACGGGCTGGCAATGTGAATCAGTAGGCAAGAGGGCTTTGAGGGTTACACGGACCTGGGATCAGACTCTCATTCGGTCACGGTATGAGTTAACAATCGCCGAGTAGCAAGTTCGCACCAACAGCCACTATTTATGAGCTCACAGCTGGCCGGGTGAGGCTTGGCAGGATTTCCGGGCACACGGTCAAGGTGTCTCTGCGCTGTGTGAGTTCTTACTGGGGGCTCAGGAAGGGTCTGCTTCCAGGTTGTTGGAAGGATCCCATCTCTTGTTGTAGGACCCAGGGCCCCATTTTTTTGCTGGCTGCTCTCAGCTTCCAGAAGCTGCCCAAACTCCTTGCCACCTGCTCCCCACTCTCCATCTTCAAAACCAACCATGGAGAACCCCAGCTTGTTGGATTTTTGTCACGAGCCTCTCTGACTTCTGTCTCTGGCTTCTAGACTCAGGATTGAAGGGTTCAGGTGAAGAGCTCAGGGTCACCAGAATGATTCAGAGTCCCCTGTGCCATACTTCATGGCATGATCATGGCGGTGGCCGCCCAGCGCATGCCCAGCACACACCCATCCTGATGCTCTGCATTCCGCCCAGCGCGTGCCCAGCACACACCCATCCCGAGGTCTTGGTGGCCACCTTAGAGTTCTGCATTCCGCAGTCAGCGGTTTGCAGTGGGAGCCTGGGGATGGTACCAAACCGCTTCGGTCCTCAGCATTCTGGTCTCTAAAATGGGGCAGTTGTAGATTCCCAGGGAGCTGGCACAAAGTAGGTCTTCATAAACCGCAGGGCCACACGCCTGACAGTCGCCTCCCAAATCCTCCATCAAGGCCATTCCCTGCAGACTGTGTCCTGCAGGGGAGATGTGAGTCCCTGTAGGAGGTGGCNCACAAAGTAGGTCTTCATAAACCGCAGGGCCACACGCCTGACAGTCGCCTCCCAAATCCTCCATCAAGGCCATTCCCTGCAGACTGTGTCCTGCAGGGGAGATGTGAGTCCCTGGAGGAGGTGGCATCAGAAGCACAGGGCTCAGCTCCGCACACGACCTGGCTCTTGCTTACTTGCAAAGCAGCACCCTTGGTGTTTGTGAGACCCCCACCCTCAGGTTCCCCTCTGGTGGGTCTGGGGTGAGTCTGGGGTCTGCATTTATAAGGAACACGAAGTGTGATGCTGACCTGTAAGCATCCACTGGGCATCACACATGTAAACTGTGGAGCCGGTGAGCCTGTTTGCAAAGCCTGCTGACCATCCTTGTGTTCCTGGGCTTGGCTCCTGGAAGCCTTAGCTTTCTCATCTGTAAAATGGGCATAGTAAGTGTTAGCTGCTCTGGAGGTACCTGCAATAATTCACATCAAGTTTGCAGTCCAGAAACTCGAATTTCTGAGCTTCTCAAGCATGTTAACAATAATCACACTGGTGATTAATAAGCATAATGACCCAGTGGCCCTGGGTCAGGACCTGGGCTCTGGGTGGCAGGCCTGTCTGAGCAGTGGATCAGCATTAGTGGCTCTGAGCTGCTCTTTCAGAGTCTTGCTTGAGCTTCAGGGAGCAGGTGGGGAAAGGTGAGGCCCCCACCCCACCCCCAGGGCTAAGTGCTGGTGGTCTCCAGGCCTTGCTTTTCTTCTGAGGGCTGCTGGGGGCTCTGCCTGCCCATCCTTCCCTCTTCAGGCTGGGGCCGNTGGGGAAAGGTGAGGCCCCCAGCCAACCCCCAGGGCTAAGTGCTGGTGGTCTCCAGGCCTTGCTTTTCTTCTGAGGGCTGCTGGGGGCTCTGCCTGCCTACCCTTCCCTCTTCAGGCTGGGGCCGCACCCTCCTCAAGCGCATGGGTGCCCGCAGCCGCCCTCCTTTGGGCCCAGGCGATGCCCAGGCCCCCAGGGCAGACGCCCCTCTGGGCCCCGCGGCTGTGGCGGTTTCACGGAGGGCTCGCGCTTCCCTGAGGCCAGCCCTGTCTTGGAGGCAGTGATGGTCCAGCTCCCCCGGGGCACGGCCCCAGACCGGCCCAGCCCCCAGCCTCGACCACACCTGGCTACAAAGTGCTGCACAGCTGTGGGGCAGGCCCTGGGGGACACAAACCCGGCGGGGGAAAGGTGCAACAAGCGAGCCTCCCTGTCCAGGACTGGGATCCTGATGCCCCCATCTGCTCGCTCAGAGCTCTCGGGCTCCTTCAGCTGACGGTGCCCCGGTTCCCTGCTCCTGCTCCGCTGGTCGGGGACCTAGGGCGAAGCCACCCAGGGCGGTTGCCTCAAGGAGCCGCCTTATCTGTGTTTCCAGTCTCCTCCTCCGCCGGGGGGGCCCAGGCGCCGCTTTGGTGCCCGTGGGAAGCGCAGGACAGGGGGGCGGTGGACGTGTGTCGGGGCTCAGGGCGCGGCGGCCGGTGTCAGGCTTGGAAGGGTCCGCACAAGCCAGGGCTCCTTGCGCCACCTCCAGAGCTCTTTGGAAACGGTTTTACATGCCTGCGGACCACAGGTGGCACCAAGGACAGAGCGGAGACAGGAAGATGCTCGGTGGGTGGAGCCTGTGCTCGTGGAGGGTGGAGTTGATGGACGAGGGGTTAGCTCCCAGGCCTGGAGGAGCCTCCAGCTGTGCCCGGCGGAGGCGGCCAGGGCTTGGGGAAGCCTGTGCAAGGCTGTGCCATCCTCCCAGGGGGCTCGGGGCCGAGTGGGCAGGGGGCAGCCCGCGGCGGGGCCAGCTGCGCCCTCACTCCCTGTCTCTCTCCTTCTCTGCAGCCCGGCCAGCGCCTGGCCCCCAGCCCCCACCTCGCCGTGTACACCGGAACCTGCGCGCCCCCCTCTCCCTCTAGCCCCTTCTCCCCGAGCTGCCGCTCCCCCGGAAGGCCCTTTCGCTCACCCAGCCGCTTCATCCGGCGGCCCAGCAGCACTGTCTGTCCCTCACCCATCAGCGTGGCCCTGGAGGGCTCCCCGGGCTCCGAGCGGGCGATCGCCGGGACCTCCATTGACCAGCCCCGGCCCCGGGCCCAGACCAAGGCGCGCATGCGCCTGTCCCTCAGCCGGTTCCTAAGACGAGGCTGTTTGGCCTCCCCGGTCTTCGCCCGGCTCTCCCCGAAGTGTCCCGCTGTGTCTCACGGCAAGGTGCAGCCCCTGGGGGATGCCAGCCGGCAGCTATCACGACCGAAGTCCCAGAGAGCAGCCAAGTAAGGATGGAGGAAGTGGTGTGTGTGTGTGGATGCGCGCTCATGGGGCGTGTGTGTGTGTGTGCACTCGGGGATTGTATGTGTGCACACAGGACTGTGTGTGTGCGCAGACAAGGAGTGTGTGTGTGCACACAGGATTGTGTGTGTGCACGGGGATTGTGTGTTCACAGGAGATTGTGTACACATGGGGAGTGTGTGCATGCACACGGGGAGTGTGTGCACACTGGAGAGTGTGCACATGGGAATTATGTATGTGCACACATGGGGAGTGTGTGCACATGGGGAGTGTGTGTGCACATGGAATTGTGTCTGTGTGCACACATAGGGAGTGTTTATGTACACATGAGGATTGTGTGTGTTTGCACATGGGGATTGTATGTGTGGACAGGGGGATTGTGTGTGCACACATGGGATTGTGTGTGTGTGTGCACACGNTCTGTGTGCACACATAGGGAGTGTTTATGTACACATGAGGATTGTGTGTGTTTGCACATGGGGATTGTATGTGTGGACAGGGGGACTGTGTGTGCACACATGGGATTGTGTGTGTGTGTGTGCACACGGGGACTGTGAGTGCACACGTGGGGAGTGTGTGCACATACATGGGGAGTGTGTACACACAGGGATTGTGTGTGTGCACACGGGGATTGTGTGCATGCACATGGGACTGTGTGTACATATAGGGAGTGCGTTTGTGCATGTGGGGATTGTGTGTGTGCATGGGGAATGTTTGTGTATACTCGGGATTGTATGCATGTGTACACGGGGATTGTGTGTGTGCACACGGGGATTGTGGGCATGCAGTTGGGACTGTGTGTGTACACATGGGAAGTGTTTGTGTACACACCGAGATGGTGTGTGTGCACAGGAGGCTGACTGTACACATGGGATTGTGTGTGTACACATGGAGAGTGTNCCCCACCCTTTTGGGCTTCCCTCCCACCCCTTGAGGCCGTCACGGAGCACCGAGCTCACCTTCCTGTGCTTTACACGTGATAGTGGACACACGCCAGTCCCAGTCTCCCGACTGACCCACCCTCCCCTCCCCGAACTGTGTTCACAAGTCCGCTCTCGACATCGGCGTTGCTACTCCTGCCCTGCAAAGAGGTTCATCTGTACCATTTTACTAGATTCCACATACATGTGTTAATATACAACATTTGTTTTTCTCTTTCTGATTTACTTCACTCTGTATGACAGACTCTAGGTCCACCCACGTCTCTGCAGAATGACCCTATTTCGCTCTTCTCAGTGGTGAGTAATATCCACTGTGTATATGTACCACTTCTTTATCCATTCATCTGTCATTGGACATTTAGTCTGCTCTGCCTAGGTGTATTTTAAACAAAAGGTGGTGCTTTCTACACACGGTTCTGCGTCTTGATTTGGTCTGGTTTCACACAGCAGTCTCGGAAACTCTCACCTAAGGGGCTGCCTCATTCGTTCAGATGGTGGTAGTGGTGGAGTGGTGGTAGTCAGCATACGGGCGTAGCAGACTTGCTGGAACCAGACCCTACGGATGGGATTAGCGTGCTCCCAGTCTTCGGCTAGTGCACGCCTTGCTGCAGCGACTATCCAGTGCTCCCACACACGTGTCTGTGGGCTAAGCTTCTGTCACACTGCTGTCCTTGGAGGTTATTCCAGGCAGACTCCCAAGTGCTTGGGACAAGGGTCTTTTTTGCTCACAGTGCAGCCAGATCACGGATGTCTGGTGCTTTGGACCTTCTCCACACAGTATGAGTCGACCACACATGTACTCAGCTTTGCAAATTTGCTTTAGTCTCTCCTGAGACCGACTCTCTCCTCCCTTTCCACCCACCAGGCCTGCCTCTGAGGTAGGGACCACTTATCTACTGGTCATTTTATCGCTCTGTCCCTTATTTAGCTCAGAGCACAGAGGGCATTATCCCCACGGCATGGAGTGATGGGTGAGGGGTCCCCTTTGGAAGCACCCATCCACAGGGGTGACAGAGGTTGGCCAGGCGCCTGGCTGGCTACAGAGGTACCTGAAAACATTGATGGTTTTAGCTGAGGGGGCCTCGTCTGTCACCTCCATCGCATCCTCGTCGTCAAAATACTCCTGGTAGATGTCGATGGCGTTATTCTGCTTGATACAGTGCTCCATGACCTGCGGGGCACACAGGAAGAGTCCTTAGTGGTAAAGGGAGGTCCTTTCAGCCTGACCAGGGCTGAGATGAAGTCTGGGAGGGATGAGAGGCATCTTGCAGTCTTTTCCCATCCTTCCAGGCCACGAATTTTCAACGGGGGCAACATCTACCCCACAAAAGGCTGGAAATTGGTTCCAATTGTTTTCAAATTGCTTCTTGGGGGTAAAATAATATCACCTTTTTTTTTTTTTTTTGTACAAAGCACAGACATACATTTTGTGGTTGTTGTTCAGTTGCTAAGTCATGTCTGACTCTTTGCAACCCCGTGGACTGCAGCATGACAGGCCTCCAAAATATACATATAGTATGTAAATATATAGTACACCTTTGGTATTACATTTTCACTGGGGTGGGGGAATGTTTAAAAAGGCTTGTTGAGAGACAGCAATGAAAAAAAAAGGTGAAGAAGCAGCACAGTTCCAACCGAACAGAATTAGTAGCCACGCGGTGTTCTTGCTTGGAGAATCCCAGGGACGGGGGAGCCTAGAGGGCTGCCGTCTATGGGGTCGCACAGAGTCGGACACGACTGAAGAGACTTAGCAGCAGCAGCAGCCCCTGTATATGGCATCCATCTCCTGTTTCCTCCATCCAGAAGGCCCTCCCCTAGTATTCCAAATGTCCAACAAGGAAAAACCCAAGCTCAAGGGCCTCCTCCTCCAGGAAGGCTCCTCTGATACCTTCAGCAGGAAACCAACTCTCCCTCTTCACGATAGTGAAGCATTTCTCCTCGTACAGCCCTCCTTTCAGTGTGAGATTGTGTGGTACATGCGTGCTCAGTTGTGCCCCACTCTGAGACCCCACGGACTGTAGCCCACCAGGCTCCCCTGCCCATGGGATTTTTTTCAGGCAAGAACACTGGAGAGGGTTGCCATTTCCTACTTCAGGGGAATCTTCCCGACTCAGGGATTGAACCTATATCTCTTGTGTCTCCTGCGCTGGAGGTGGATTCTTTACCTGCTGACCTGCCTGGGGCTGCTGCTGCTGCTGAGTCACTTCAGTTGTGTCCGACTCTGTGCGACCCCATAGATGGCAGCCCACCAGGCTCTGCTGTCCCTGGGGTTCTCCAGGCAAGAACACTGGAGTGGTTGCCATTTCCTTCTCCAATGCATGAAAGTGAAAAGTGAAAGTGAAGTCGCTCAGTAAGTGTCCAACTCTTTGTGATCCCATAGACTGCAGCCTACCAGGCTCCTCCGTCCATGGGATTTTCCAGGCAAGAGTACTGGAGTGGGGTGCCATCGCCTTCTCCCAGCTGCCTGCGGAGCCCCTGTTAATACTGTGATATCTCTGTTTTTGTCTTTGGTCTCTGGTGGCTCACAAACTCTTTAGGGTGCGATATATGTGTATTTCATTTTTGCAATCTCTACTGCACTTGGTAAAGGCTAGAAGCTCCATCCAAATGCGCTGAATGAATGAATGAATGACCCCTATTGGCAGGTAGCTGCTGGCCAGGGTTCCTTGGGGGTCTCTTTGCCCAGAGGGTTTCCCACTTTCCTGATTCCTCCTAAAACCTCTTCAGTCCTTGGACTTCCCTGCCTTACCCTTGGGTCTGCTGTGTGGACCTGCCTACCTGCTCCCAGACGGAAGGTTCCATGTGGTACCTGGTGTCCTGCCTCAAGGAGCTAGCTGCTGAGCCTGCCAGGCAGCTGGGCAAGCAGTCATGGCTGAGACCCCGCCCGCGCCGAAGCGAGCCTTACCGAGCCCAGCTGCATGATGGCGTTGATGTAGTTCTCGTCCTTTTCCACCTTCTTCCGGAAGCGGATCGTCTGCTCCAGCTCCAGGGGGTTCACATCCTTGGGCCAGCCGCCCTCGATGTGGTTAATCCCCCGGGTTTCCATCTCAAAGCGCTCTGTGTTGGCCTAAACAGAGAGTCACAGGTGAGAAGAGCCCAGCCCTGGTGGAAGCATGTTTCTGCAAACCAGAGTCCCAGGGCTCCCGGGTCCCTGGGCTCTGAGTGTTCAGGGAGGGCCTCGTGAGTTACCCTTGACCAGAGCCACAGCGTCTTCAGGTGCCAGCAAGGAACCTTCCTCAGGTGGTCACAGGCGGCCATGAACATGCCAGCCTGGGGAGTTAGTAACAGCCACTTTGCAGCTGATGCCAGTGGCCGGGAGAAATCCAGTTCTGACCTGACCTCAACCCTAAAAACCCAGAGGAGCCCACCCACCTGTCTGCTCTGTGAGACCCCAAAGAGCAGAGTGGCTAATCCTACCATTTTTGGTGAGACGGGACTCAAGACATAGAAACACTGGAGAGTCTGGATTTGCTTTGCTCGTCCCCTGTTGCAGCGAGGATGGCATAGATGCAGGTCTACCTTTAAACTTCCCTCTCTGCCTCCTTTCCAGTCCCCTCACCCCGCATCTTTCAACTNCCATTTATGGTGAGACGAGACTCAAGACATAGAAACACTCGAGAGTCTGGATTTGCTTTGCTCGTCCCCTGTTGCAGCGAGGATGGCATAGATGCAGGTCTACCTTTAAACTTCCCTCTCTGCCTCCTTTCCAGTCCCCTCACCCCACATCTTTCAACTGTGATCAAACACACACGTGCTTGCCTGGTGGTTCAGATGGTAAAGAATCCGCCTGCCAATGCAGGAGACGCAGGAGACCTGGGTTCGATCCCTGGGTCAGGAAGATCCCCTGGAGAAGGGAATGGCTGCCCCACTCCAGTGTTCTTGCCTGGAGAATCCCATGGACGGAGGAGCTTGGCGGGCTACAGTCCCTGGGGTCACAGAGTCAGACACGACTGAGCGACTAACACTTTCACACAGTACACGTAACATCGCGTCTACCGTTGGGGACCTGCCTGGTGGCCCAGTGGCCGAGACTCCGCAGTCCCAGTGCAGGCGGGGGGCCTGGGTTCAACCCCTGGTCAGCGAACCAGATCCTGCATGCCACAACAAGACCCGGTGCAGCCAAATTAACACACAAATATTTTAAAAAATAAAATCTACCACGAAGTGAGGTGAGGTGAGGTCGCTCAGTCGTGTCCAACTCTGCGACCCCGTGGACTGTAGCCTACCAAGCTCCTCTGTCTATGAGATTTTCCAGGCAAGAGTACTGGAGTGGGTTGCCATTTCCTTCTCCAGGGGATCTTTCCTACCCAGGGATCGAACCCGGGTCTCCCACAGTGTAGGCAGACATGTTACCATCTGAGCCACCAGGGAAAATCTACCATTCTGACCATTAAAAAAATTGCTCAAGTTAGTGGCATTAAGAACATTCACGATGTTGTGTAATCCTGAGTACTATCTAGTTCCGGCACTTTCTCAATACCCCAAATGGAGACTCCACACTCACTGAGCTCTCACTCTCACTTCCTTGTCCTTTATAAGCCATTTCTCACGAAAGCTAGACGTCTCAACAGGGCGGAGTCACTGGCCTTGGAGGCCCCAGCATGGCATGGAATTCACGGCTGTCATCTTGTTTAGGAAGTTCCCATGAACCAGACTGCTCTGGCCGCAGTGATAGCAGCTCACCCTGGGGAAGCAGGAGAGTCAGTGTGTTTGAACTAGAAGTTATTGGAAGCACTCATAATGTGTTTTGGCCAAATCAGCGTGATTTTCATGCCGTTGATTTAAGAATATGACAACAGGGTTATCTATCCCCTCAGTCTAATCTTCTCCCGGAAGTTGTTGACATAATCAGGAGCTGATCACCTGCTTTGAACAGACCAGGAGAAATCTGGGGTTTTGAATAGCAACGCGACCCTCAGTTCTCTTATCTTAGAGGCACCTCTGACCAGAACTTTCCATGGGACCGTTTCTTCTTCACAAGCTGGGAGATGTGAATCCCTGGCCCCTCAGATGCCGCTCCCAGCTGTTGTTGTTCAGTCACTCAGTCGTGTCTGACTCTGAAACTCCATGGACTGCATGCAGCGCGCCAGGCCTCCCTGCCCTTCGCCATCTCCCGGAGTTTGCCCAAGGTCATGGTCATTGCTTCAGTGATGCCGCCAGCCATCTCATCCTCTGACGCCCTGTTCTCCTGCCCTCGGTCTTTCCCAGCATCAGGGACTTTTCCAGTGAATCGTCTGTTCATATCAGATGACCAAAATACTGGAGCTTCAGCTTCAGCATCAGTGCTTCCAATGAATATTCAGGGTTGATCTCCCTTAAGATTGACTGGTTTGATTTTCTTGCTGTCCAAAGGACTTTCAGGAGTCTTCTTGAGCACCACAGTTCAAAAGCTGCACCAAATGCCTGAAACAACTCTAGTAAGAGTCTTAGAGGGGAGGCCAGAGAGAGGAGATCTTGATTTGGATTCCCCTGGCCCAGGGTATGGTTGGTACTGGGGCTTGTCCTGACCCTGGGCATCAAGCTAGGATTAGGGGTAATTCTGCCTTCACACATCCAGCATCCACACTGGTCCACTAACTGGCTTCCCATGGAAATGGAGTCCCGCAGTCTCACTTACCAGCTCTGACCCACAACTCTGCCAGACCACACCTCCACTGCCCTGGCCCTTGGCTCAGGGACCTACCTCATGTTCCGACATGCTGGTGGAGCACTGGATGCCTGTGTCCACTGGGTTCCGCTCTACAAACTGCTCGGCCAGCTCAGGGTTGGGCGGGATGTCGATGTTCAGCTCTGCCTGGCGGTCGGAGAAGTTGCATTGCTTCCCAAACTCACTGCGTTTCTTCACGTATACATACACAATCTCCATGGTACCGGCTGCTGCAGGGATGGGGAAGGGTATGTGGTGAGGGCCTCCAGCTGGCTACCTCTTGGTCTCCAGGAGCCCCACCACTGCGGGCGGCTCCGTGTTTCCTCTCTGGTTGTGGGGGGAAGACTCCTAAGGGATTTGTCCAGATGCTGAGCTGCATTTGAAAAAAATAATCTATGGAGTGATGACTACAGGCTAAGCGTTATCTCGCTTGGTTCTTACAGTTGCCCTCTAAAGTGGACAATGAGATCACCAGTCCACTTGGGAGGAACCCGATATTCACAGGTACCCAGAATGCCTTGCCCAGGACCACAGAGCCAAGAAGCGTTGCTGCT
Organism: Raphicerus campestris; assembly: GCA_006410735.1. NCBI lineage: Eukaryota > Metazoa > Chordata > Mammalia > Artiodactyla > Bovidae > Raphicerus > Raphicerus campestris. The sequence continues at coordinate 49,075 of SJYW01005112.1, forward strand.
GGTCCACCCGACTCCAAAGCTCTAACTCACCAAATGATACAGTTTTTGCTGAGCTAATATGATTATCCAGAGGCAAGGAAGAACTATTGATGGTGATTATGTTGAACTAAATTCCCTGCCGCACACTGGACCTGACAATGATTTCACTTACTTTGTCAGAAGACATTCGTTAAAACCATGAATAAGGACTTCCTCGGTGGACCAGTGGTTAAGACTTCGCCTTCCAGTACAGGGGGTGTGGGTTTGATACCTGGTCGGGGAGCTAAGATCCCACAGGCCAAAAACCCAAAACATAAAACAAGCAATAATGTAACACATTCAATAAAGACTTTAAAAATGGTCCACATTGGAAAAAAAAACCTGAATAGTCAAGACACAGTGATATGCTGGCATAAGGACAGACACTTAGATCAATGGAATGGAATTAGAGCTCAGAAATAAACCTGTATATCTATGGTCGACTGATTTTCAATGAAGGTGCCAAGAACACAATGGGGAGAGGATGGTCTTTTAAACTAATGGTGCTGGGGACGCTGTACATTCACAGGCAAAAGAATGACCCCAGGTTCCTACCTCGCGCCATACAAAACGATGACTCAAAATGGATCGCAGCAGGGCGTGCAGGTTCAACCCCTGATCTGAGATCCCACAGCCAAAACAAACAAACGAAAATACAGTAGTGATTCTCAACCTTGGCTACAGACTTAGAAACACCTGGAGGGCTCTGGGAAAAAACCCACGATGCTCGGGTTGAACTGCTGCAGCCAAGGATGAGAACCACCGATTCAAAGTGAGGGCTCTTAATCTCCCAGCCAACATTCCTCAAATCTGGAAATTCCCTTCAAAACATAGAGATGCCCAGCCCCCCTCCTGTAAACACTGATTTACATGCCTGAGACGAGTGTTAGACGTTTGTACGGTCACTCCAGATGACTATCAAGACCAGATACGTGTCTGTCCTTCTTCCCCCAACTCCAAGGCTCCAAGGAACTAGACGGGTGGGTCCAGGCTGCTGTCCCCCGAGATTTAGGGCCAAGAGCTCTGCGGCAGCCTAGAGGCATGTGCCTGGGTGGCCTCCGGCCCTGGAGCAGCTGGGCCGGGGGTGAGGGCGATGAGGTGAAAGTTAACTACTAGGCCACTTTGGATCCACAGGCGTTGTTTGTTGGAGGCGATACCACCCTCCCAACCACCTACTTCTCAGCCCCAGTACAGCTCATCCTGCATCAGACTTGCAGGGAGCAGTATTTTTCGCTATTTCTTGTGGTTTGGAAACTTTTCTACCCAAGAAGGGTAGGAGCAATGGCTTGGAGAAGAGGATGGGGACAGAAGCACAAATGACAGCAGGTTGCCCGAAGGGTTTATTTTTCATGGACAAGAGAGAGCCTCGTGGAAAAGGGGGCACACCCAGTGAGCGTCGCTCTGGCCGCCAGCACATCGCTGGACTACAGCAGGGGTGCGCCTGCCCCCTACCTCCCAACGCTTGCCCCCAAGGACTGCAGACTCTGTTAACTACAAGCTGCTTATCCCTCCCTCTGTTAAGAGACAACTGCCACAAGACGGCTGGCTCCTAGGGGACACAAGGGGTCTTAAGAGCATGAGGAAAGCCTAGGAAGACAAAAATAGCCTCTTTAGCCCAGATCATATTTTTAACAGCTTTGCTTTCCTTCTTGGTGCTTCCCAAGGCCAAGCCAGGAGCGAGAACAGAGGCATTGTTTTCTATCTGGAGGCAGACAGAGGGGACATTTAAAGGCTGGCTGGGTGATGGAAAGACAGCTCATTCAAGGACCCAGAGCGGGCTCTTTCTCACAAGCTGGTGGAGCATGAAGATGAATGGTGAGGTCAGAGCTGGCAGGGGTGGTCTCAGGAGGTCTCTCCCTGCCCTGGTGAGACAAGTCTCACAGGCTGGGCTGCGCCAAGCAGCGCCTAAGTAAGGCTGCCTGTAAAAGGGGCTTCCGGGGGAGGCAGAAGCCGCCTCTCTGCCCTCTGGGACTTTGGGGGAGGAGATGCCACCCGTGGGAACCTCAGCCCCACAAGCATCTCAAACACAAGACCACATGGAATTAGAGACAGGCTGATCTGAATGCCAAATATGCAACCGCCTCCTACATCCTGGGGCAGTCAGATCAGAACCTTCACCAAACATATAAACAAGACTCAGCTTGTGCAATGATAACGAGCGAAGTGATTCCTGGAAAGAATCTCCTTTGGCTTCAGAGAAAGGGAGAGATGAGGGACTGGTGGGGGGTGGCTGAGAAGTTCAGTGGAGGAGCTTCACGGGCAGGCAAGTGGAGGGCGGCCACCTTCCTCCACCACTGGACTCCCTGGTGTCACACAGGTGACTAGGCCTCTCCTTCGTCCTGTCCCTGGGCCAGGCTCCAGCCTTTGTGCTGTGTCTGGCTGGACAAAGGTCTTAGGTGGAGGGACTTCCGGCCCTCTTTTTTCTGTCTACGCACCTTCTGGAACTTGCGGTCATAAGGGACTCACTCGCCTTCAAAAGTGGCTGATCTCCCTGGGAATTCCTTCCTCTGCTCCACACTGGGGTCAACCTGGGATGAGCTCCAAGAGGTGGAGGATGAAGACAGCCAGAGGTGGGAGGAGGTCCCCCAACCCGGAGGGTGATGTGGGCTGGGGTTTCCCCGCTCTGCCCACTACAGCACTTTCTCCTTGAGCCAAGACTATGGTTTTTGTGGGGGTTTTTTGATGTGGTGCTAATAGTCACTGGGCTTCCCTAGAGACTCAGTGGTAAAGAATCCACCTGCCAATGCAAGGGACATGGTGAGGAAGATCTCCTGAAGAAGGCAAAGGCAACTCCAGTATTCTTGCCTGGAAAACCTCATGGACAGAGGGTGAGCTACAGCCCATGGGGTCACAAAAGAGCCAAACACAATTTAGTGACTAAACAACAATAACAGCGAATGTTCATGAATAATGACAGTCCATGAGAGAAATGGTTCCCAATTAGAAGACTGTGGTCTTCTATTCACTCCCATCCCCAGTGCCTGGCACAGAGGGGGCCCCCCTCCTCCCTTTGTCACATGCTGAATGTGTGATGTGACCCCAATCCGCCAGGACGCTCCCCTAGAGGTCTCTCCCCTACTCCTCCTCTTCTGATGTGAAAAAGTCCAGCAAGTTAAGGATGTAGAGGGAAACACTGGGTCCGAAAGCTGGGAGAAGAACGTACTTGTGTGGTTCAAGAGACATTAACTGTGAACTTGTTGCAGGAAGAAGGAACTAACCCTGGGGTGTGACCTTCAGCAGATACCCTCAGGGCATCCGGATGGATGCCCACTCCGGGGCTGAGGAATAGGTGGAACGCTGCAGAGGACCACCCCGGCAGAGGGGCTCAGCAACCCTAACGCCCTTCCCTCCATTCTTACCAGAAAGCTCTCCTCTTCACCCGGCCGGGCTGCCCACCACCCCAGCCCCAGGTTGTAAAAAGCTTTAGGTCTCCCATCCCCCCACCAGGACACGGATCGCGTCAGCAAACGGGGCAAGAGGCAGGGTGTTTGTAACTTGCTGGGTCCTGGGACTCCGGGAACATCGAGGGCAGCGAGGACTGATGGGCGGGGGACCCTAGGAGCGCTGGTCCGCGGAGTCCATCTCCCGGCAGAGCTAGCCCGGAAGGACGCCCCACGAGGAGCTTCTTGCACTAGAGGTGTTTCTCACCCTCTGGGGCTTCCTTTCACTCTCCAGTCTTCTCTTCAGCCGCGGACACCCTCCCCGCTTCCGCACCTTAACGTCTGTCGGCTCCTACTGCCGCTGGGGAAGTCCCCGAATCGCGGAGCTGGCTCCAGCGCTTCTCAAACGGCTACGGAGTTTTACTCGTTGCCTAGCAACCCTGGCCGGGCCCAGGACGCTGGGCTGCGCGGCGCGGAAGGAAACCTGGAGCACGTGATCCTTCCATCCCGTTAAGCCACGTCTCCGGTCCCTCCTAAATTAGTCAAGCACCGGTAACGATAAACGTATGTAGGATCTCTGCCAAGGCGCTTATCCAAGTCCACAAATATGCATTTGGCAAGATTCTCAGAAAATGCAAAATGTACTACTCAGCGCTCCTTGAAGTCCTGAGCCCTGGGTGAGGCTGTGTTATGGATTTGCTCATGATCCAGAAAGTCAATTCTATCCCTTCCTTCAGTTTCCTTGTGTGCTAAATGGGAATTAGGCCCCCTAGTTTCCTCTCTGTTACCATAGCCCCTGCACATTGAATAGTAAGCTCAAGTCTGAACCTCTCGAATCTTATAGGAGAATTCCTATAAGATTCTTATAGGAGATTCCTATAAGGTAGGGGCTGGGTGTTTCCACAGCTTAGCTCTTGGCTGCCCATGAATGAACGAATAAAATGGAATTTCTCCTTAGTTAAGACAATGAGGTGAAGCAGCGTAAACTGAAATAACCCAACGTGGGGCTAGACAGCATGGGTTTGAATCCCAGCCAGGTGGTTCAGATGGTAAAGAATCTGCCTACAATGCAGGAGACTTGGATTCCATCCCTGTGACAGGAAGATCCCCTGGAGAAGGGAATGGCAAACCACTCCCATATTCTTGCCTGGAAAATTCCACAGACAGAGGAGTCTAGTGGGCTACGATCCATGGTGTCGCAAAGAGTCGGACACAACTGAGTGACTTTCACTCACTCACTTGACTGTTCACTAACCGAGTGATGCTGGGCAAGTTGCTTTCCTTCTCTGACTCCTGGTTAGTCGCTTGTGTGTGTGTGTGTGTGTGTGCGTGTGTGTGTGTGTGCGTGTGTGTGTGTGTGTGTTGCTTGGTCGTGTCCGACTCTTTGTGATCCCATGGGCTGTAGCCCGCCAGTCTCCTCTGTCCATCCAGGCAAGAATAGTGGAGTGGGTAGCCATTCCCTTCTCCAGGGGATCTTCCCAACCCAGGGTCTCCTGCATCGCAGCTGGCTTCTTTACAGTTTGAGCCACCAGACTCCACAGTCCTCATTGGCCAAGGGAGGGGGCCGCTGCAGTACTCAGGATAACTGGGAGGACCAGCTGAGCTGACGTGGCAGTGTGCCCAGGCTGGAGCTGACCTCAGAACCTGCAATGGAGACCAGCTCTGTGCCTCCCACAGCCGAGGATCTAACTTGAGTTCAGAGATGGCTGTTGGAGATCTGGACCTGGGCGGACCATGTATCATACAAGAAGTGGGATTTGGGGTAGGAATGGAGCCTTGACAAATGGTTATGAGCTGCAGGGGGGAAGGAGAGGGGGTCCCTGCCGGGGGCCAGTGAGAGAAGAGTTTACAGAAGTCAGCTGGAGCTAGTTTGTGGGGATCTGAGAGGCACTGTAGCTCCTGGCCAGCTTCTGGGGATTCTGTGAAAGGACAGGAGGAAAGCAAGCATCCCTCCCTCAGGCGCCCCAACTTCTCTGTAATTGTGTTTCACTACTGCCTGGCCCCTTGAGATGGCGCTTTGCCCAATGGCACCAACCAAAGGCAAGCCCATGGTGACCGCTGCCATCAGCTGCCCCCTGGACTCCTGAAACCAGTTTCTCTGAGCCGAGGAGTCCCTCCGAGTGATGGGAGCTGGGCGCAGGAGCGTCTGAAAGCCCTGCTGAACCGGCTTTGTGTGGTCAGAGGCGACTCAGACACAAAGCATCCAGAAGTGGGTCGGCTCCACCCTGGGGCACTGGCTGGTTGGGGCTGTGATCACAGATTCGCTCCTCACCCCTCCCCCAGCTCTGGGACGTTGAGGCTCCCTGCACACACGGAGGTGAGGGGGAGTGGGCAGAGAGAAAGAAAAGTCGAGAAGAAAACTGCAGCCTTCCTTCCCGTATCACTGCGATGACTTATAAAAACTGCAGCGTCTTCCAGATCTCCACTCAATCACAGCAGATCTGGCAGCTTTGTATTTTTGTTAAATGTCCCAGTAACTTTAATCACCATCCAGATTCCTATTTATTTGGGTGTGTCGTGTCTTTCTGTGGCACGTGGGATCTTCAGTTGCAGCACGTGGGATCTAGTTCCCGGACCAGGGACTGAACATGGCCCCCTGCGTCAGGGGCTGGGACTCTTAGCCACTGGGCCACCAGGGAAGCCNGCGAGGGGCGCTCAGGGCAGGGACACAGGTGTGTGCCTGGACTTCTGCAAGATGGTCCCGGGGGTGTGCATAAGGGGGATGGAATCAGACAACAGACAGAGGGGTGGGAGGAGAAGCAGGGAGCAGGTGATGGGGTCAAGGGAGACGCAGGTGATGGGGCCAGGGGAGACGCGGCTTCTCGGGCCTTCGACCTGCCGTGCAGGCTTGAGGCAAAGAACCTGACATCTGCAGTGGCTCTTCCTTGAACAGATGCTCTCAGGCGGGCGGGCGGGGCCCTTCACTCAGGCATCCCAGCTGCAGCCAGGGGCCTAGCTGGCTTCGGATGCCTTCCTCCCCGACCCTGGCCCCCTAGACCCAAACATGCCCCCGCCTGCAGATCCAGCTCCCCCAAGGCCAGGAAAAGCGCCGCCGCCCCAGCCCGGGACATTGAGGGGAGGCCCCGGGAGCCCCGCCGTACATGTACTCTGAGACGGGGGCGTTGGAGATGGTCTGGGCTGGGTGCAGGCTGCCCTGGCTGCCCAGACCGCTGCTGTAGCTGCAGAAGCTGCGAAGCTGCCCCCGAGGCGGGTTGTGGGTGGCAATGCGCCGGGCCTGGGGGTTGAAGGGGTCTTCGTCATCAATGTCGTCATAGTTCCTGTCCCTAGGATGACATGCAGGATACAGCCGTGAGAGGTGGGGGAGGGGCGCCAGGCAGTGGGGTCCCGGCCTACTTCCCAGTCTTTCCTCCCAGGACTCCTCCTCTGGCTGCAGGTGTCTCCTTGAGGTTCTCTGAAAGTATGGTCTTCAGCCCCGCCTTATACATATTATTCTGCTCCGTTCCCAACTGCACACCCACCTCCTCCAGGCAGCCCACCCTGCTGACCACCTGCACACTGATCCTCCCTACCCTGCCTCCTTTTCTGATGACTCTCGAGACACTGAAATGCTGTCTTGTCTGTCTCCTCCATGAGACTATAGGTGCCCTCTACAATCTGCTCCTTCTGGTATTCTGGGGCACCCCTCCCAGCAGCAGCATCCCCCCGCAAAGTCCTGCAGAGGAAAAGGGGCAAGCTAAGGAGGCCAGGCTGTGGCACGACGCCCTCATCATCCTTGGCCCTGCTCTGGCCCCTCAGACCTCCTTCTGGGATCCTGCCTGGACTTTCAGGGAAGCCGCAGCAGAAATCCGGCCAGCCTGCTGGGGCTGAATGCCCAGGCCCCCTGCTGCCCTTCTCCAGCCCAGGTTATCAGTTCTCAGCTCGGCTGGAGAGCAGGGCCTCCCGCCCCCTTCCCCAGGAAGCCCACCTGGTGGCACAGTGCTTCCAGGCCCCCGGCCCCAGGCAGATCATGATGGAAAAAGCCAGGGCAGCCAGCAGGGAGAAGAGGCCGAGGTACAGCAGGCCCTCGAGGCCGTCGTAGCAGATGCCGGTGAGGGCGTCCAGGTAGTCCTGGCGGAGGAAGCGGGGCACGCAGCTGCAGGGGCAGAGCGGCACTGCCGGGGGGACAGCTGGTCTCTGGAAGCCCCTCTCTCCCAGCCTGGACTGGGATCGCCTCCCCTCCGCACTCCCAGGCACAGTGTACACCCATGAAGGGTCCATGCTCGAGACCCCGACATGACGGGGCACTTCTTGGTTCTCTCTCCATGCATTTGCTGAAAATACTGTGCTCTGGGCTTGGAACAGGACAGATGACGAGCTTGCGGGTGGGGGAGCCAGAGGGCAGAGGATATTTAATCTGAGGCCAGGACAGCAGGGAAGCGGAGCGAGCCTGCAGCCTCTGGGGCAAAGGGGCCAAGCTCGGCGTGTTCAGGGAGGAGGGAGAGGTCAGCTGAGGACACGTGAGACGGTGCCAGGTCATGCTGGACCTCGCAGGGCAGGCAAGGAGGAGCTTGAATGTAATGCAAGGTGATGGGAAGGCACGGGTGGGTTTGGGGACGGAAGGCTGTGATCCAATTTGGCTTTTAAAAAGCTGCTCTGGCTGCCGTGAATAAAAGGTAAGTGGGTGGGAAAAAGTGGGGACCAGTTAGGAGGCCACGGCTGTCACCCAGGGGAGCAGGGTGGTGCTTGGATCAAGGCGGGGGCTGCGGGGGGCATAGAAGTGGATGGGGCAGGTAGATCTGAGGGCATAGTTGTGAGCACCCACTGAGGGATGGGGTGTGGAGGTGGGGGAGGAAGGAAGGGTACTGAGGCCACCCCCTGTTCTCAGCTCTCAAGTCAGGCTGCCGTGGTTGGAAACCCAAGGCCTTGACTCGACAGCTCTCAATCTTCGGTAAGCTACTTTATAGATAAAAAGATATATATATACATCTGTCCATCTATCTATCCATCCACCCATCTATATTCACATACAAATTGCTATCTATAACATTTCTCATGAAATATCAGGTATTTCACAGTTTAACAGTGAGGACTAAATGCTACATCAGATATACAGTGCACAGAACAAGGTGGAACTCAGTAAACTGCAGCCGTGATCATTGTCATGACTGTCCGCTCGAAATCCACGTGGGATATGAGCCTGTCAACATACACTGGCTTCCTGCTTTGGAGGAGAGGAGGGGCTCACAGGCACCCAGCGTGCGTCCTACATGGATGTCTGATACTGCAGATTCCTAGAGATGACCCTGGCAATGAGAACGGGGTGTCCACTTGCGACTCAGGAACGGGATGGGTTGACCAGATGGCTGGGGGTCTGTGCACCAGGGAACAGCCTTCTTCATGTAGTTCAGGGTGCCCCGAAATAGATCCAACTCTCCGTAGCCCCACCCTGTACCTTTCTCTGCGTCTCCCAGTCTCAGCTACTGGAGAGAATCTAGAAGCCAGGCGCTCTTCCAGCCCATTCCCTGAGTCAGGCACTCACTCTCCCAGCCTCTGCTGGCTTCTCCCTGGGATGATGTGGCCTGCGGGGGTGCCCCTCACCGCCCTCCAGCTGCCCCTCAGGGCCACCCCGCACCTTGTGCAGCCCCCGGCAGTCCAGCAAGGCGGTCAGCTGGTGGAGGCCGGACTCGGATGAGTTCAGCAGGAGCTGGATTCCAAGCAGATCTTTCTGAAGCAGGGAGAGGCGGACATGCGGACAGACGGAGAGGCAGAGAGTGAGGGCAGGCGGCGGGGAGGGTTGGGGATAAACCCGCAGACGGCAGCTTCGGCAGAGAGGCCTTTAAAAGCACAGCAAGGGGCTAGACGGCACAGGGCGGGACACGCTCTCCCCCCGGCCCGGGCCCGAGGGCAGGGCCGGCCCCCTCACCTCTGCGGTGGGGAAGCGGGGCGCGGCGAACTGAAGCAGTCCTGCCACCTGGATCTGCATGGCGGTCAGCGAGCGCTGGAAGACGGTCAGGGCCTGCGCCGGGAGAGACCACAGCCCCGCGTGAGGCAGACTCCCAGGACCCCCCCGCTGCCTCTTCCCCTGCGGCCCCCCCATCTCCTGCAGCTGCAGTCACATCCCTGATTGGGGACGGTCCTTCCTGCTGGCAGGTCTTCCCCTCAGCCCTCAGCCTTCCCGTCCACCTGCTTCCTGCTACTCGAAGTGTCCTGCTGGGACAGCCTGGTTGGGGAGCTTGTGAGAAATGTAGAGCCTGGGGCCCGCCCCAGACTTAAGCACAACCTCCGCATGGAAACCAGCACCCAGGGAGATGGAGCTGACCCAGAGCCCCCTGCAGAGGACCCCAGAGAAGCAAAGAACAGCCAGGCACCTTACAGGTCAGTGCTGCAGCTGACCACACGGGGGCGCTGGGGGCAGGGTGAGGGCTGGACCGGGGCAGCCGTACCTGCTGGAAGGGGCTGCCGGCGCTCTGAGTGCAGTGCAAGTAGTACCGGGTCACCTCTGCAAGGCAAAGACACTGGAGTCAGGCAGCAGCTCACACACGACCCGCTCATCCCGCCTCCACGGCCACCCCGTCCCCGAGCTCCCGAAGGAGGCAGCTTCTAAGACCTGGCCCACTGGATCGGCTGGTCCTGAAGGACCGTGATGGGGCGGCTCTGGGTGACTACAGGGCTGAAAGAGAAACTAGGGCACGTATGGGACCTCCCTGGCTCAGAGGGCAAAGAATCGCCTGCAATGTGGGAGACTCCTTTGTCGGGAAGATGCCCCAGAGAAGGGAATGGCTACCCACTCCAGTAATCCTGCCTGAAGAATCCCATGGACAGAGGAGTCTNGGAGTGGGTAGCCATTTCCTTCTCCAGGGGATCTTCCTGACCCAGGGATCGAACAGGGATCGAGCCTGTGTCTCCTGCTTTGGCAGGTGGGATCTGTGCCGCCTAAGCCATGGGGGAAGCCCAAAGATGCCTTGAGACACGGCCAAGCGTCCTCTAGGGGCACAAGCTCCCGCGCCTGGGGGAAGCCCAGTGCTCCACGGTCAGGCGGAAAGGTCGCCTCCTCAGGCCCCGAAGATCAGCTCCTCCATCTAGGGCCCATCGCACCAAACGGCACTTATTACAGCGGCTTTCTGAGTCTCCCCTCTGCGGATTATCCACTTCCTGAAGAGGGCTGGGTCCCCGGCTCTCTTTCCCGGGTCCAGCGCTGTGCTTTTCACTAAGAGCACTCGCTGGACGCCCTGAGCTGGTTCTCAAAGCCAAGTCTACGTCATGGGTCTCGTGTCCTTGGGGTGCCAGGGGTCCAGGTTCACCACCTGAATGGCTTCTTCCAAACTACCAGGGTGGGGCGGGTGAAACGCCTCGCCCAGCCCAGGGAAGGTGACGGCTCCTTCCCGGGCAGACACCTGGCTCAAGAACGACCCCCTGCTTTCTCGTAAATGCCAGGCTGATTTTTGTCTGCTTTCTTTTTTTTTGGCCGCACCGCGCGGCATCAGGATCTTAGTGCTCCCACCACCAGGGATCGAACCTACACCCTCCACAGTGGAAGCTCGGAGTCGCAACCCCTGGACTTGCAGGGACGTCCCAGTCGTCTGCTTTAATGCTTATCCAATAACAAAATCATTTTGTTCTTTTCTACCTCTGTGGGAGGGATTCACTGGGTCCCAAGGGGGTTTTCTCTTCAACCGCGGCCCCCTTCCCAGCAGCAGGGTTTGTGTGTTTGCCTGGGGAGCCCAGCTTACCGTGGGTGGAGGGGAGCCCCTTCCGATGAGCGGCACATTCTCGTAGCGTGGGTTCCCGCCGAACAGTGCGGCTTGGCTCCTGCGGGGGCGAGAGGGGCGAGGGGCGCTCAGGGCAGGGACACAGGTGTGTGCCTGGACTTCTGCAAGATGGTCCCGGGGGTGTGCATAAGGGGGATGGAATCAGACAACAGACAGAGGGGTGGGAGGAGAAGCAGGGAGCAGGTGATGGGGTCAAGGGAGACGCAGGTGATGGGGCCAGGGGAGACGCGGCTTCTCGGGCCTTCGACCTGCCGTGCAGGCTTGAGGCAAAGAACCTGACATCTGCAGTGGCTCTTCCTTGAACAGATGCTCTCAGGCGGGCGGGCGGGGCCCTTCACTCAGGCATCCCAGCTGCAGCCAGGGGCCTAGCTGGCTTCGGATGCCTTCCTCCCCGACCCTGGCCCCCTAGACCCAAACATGCCCCCGCCTGCAGATCCAGCTCCCCCAAGGCCAGGAAAAGCGCCGCCGCCCCAGCCCGGGACATTGAGGGGAGGCCCCGGGAGCCCCGCCGTACATGTACTCTGAGACGGGGGCGTTGGAGATGGTCTGGGCTGGGTGCAGGCTGCCCTGGCTTCCCAGACCGCTGCTGTAGCTGCAGAAGCTGCGAAGCTGCCCCCGAGGCGGGTTGTGGGTGGCAATGCGCCGGGCCTGGGGGTTGAAGGGGTCTTCGTCATCAATGTCGTCATAGTTCCTGTCCCTAGGATGACATGCAGGATACAGCCGTGAGAGGTGGGGGAGGGGCGCCAGGCAGTGGGGTCCCGGCCTGCTTCCCAGTCTTTCCTCCCAGGACTCCTCCTCTGGCTGCAGGTGTCTCCTTGAGGTTCTCTGAAAGTATGGTCTTCAGCCCCGCCTTATACATATTACTCTGCTCCGTTCCCAACTGCACACCCACCTCCTCCAGGCAGCCCACCCTGCTGACCACCTGCACACTGATCCTCCCTACCCTGCCTCCTTTTCTGATGACTCTCGAGACACTGAAATGCTGTCTTGTCTGTCTCCTCCATGAGACTATAGGTGCCCTCTACAATCTGCTCCTTCTGGTATTCTGGGGCACCCCTCCCAGCAGCAGCATCCCCCCGCAAAGTCCTGCAGAGGAAAAGGGGCAAGCTAAGGAGGCCAGGCTGTGGCACGACGCCCTCATCATCCTTGGCCCTGCTCTGGCCCCTCAGACCTCCTTCTGGGATCCTGCCTGGACTTTCAGGGAAGCCGCAGCAGAAATCCGGCCAGCCTGCTGGGACTGAATGCCCAGGCCCCCTGCTGCCCTTCTCCAGCCCAGGTTATCAGTTCTCAGCTCGGCTGGAGAGCAGGGCCTCCCGCCCCCTTCCCCAGGAAGCCCACCTGGTGGCACAGTGCTTCCAGGCCCCCGGCCCCAGGCAGATCATGATGGAAAAAGCCAGGGCAGCCAGCAGGGAGAAGAGGCCGAGGTACAGCAGGCCCTCGAGGCCGTCGTAGCAGATGCCGGTGAGGGCGTCCAGGTAGTCCTGGCGGAGGAAGCGGGGCACGCAGCTGCAGGGGCAGAGCGGCACTGCCGGGGGGACAGCTGGTCTCTGGAAGCCCCTCTCTCCCAGCCTGGACTGGGATCGCCTCCCCTCCGCACTCCCAGGCACAGTGTACACCCATGAAGGGTCCATGCTCGAGACCCCGACATGACGGGGCACTTCTTGGTTCTCTCTCCATGCATTTGCTGAAAATACTGTGCTCTGGGCTTGGAACAGGACAGATGACGAGCTTGCGGGTGGGGGAGCCAGAGGGCAGAGGATATTTAATCTGAGGCCAGGACAGCAGGGAAGCGGAGCGAGCCTGCAGCCTCTGGGGCAAAGGGGCCAAGCTCGGCGTGTTCAGGGAGGAGGGAGAGGTCAGCTGAGGACACGTGAGACGGTGCCAGGTCATGCTGGACCTCGCAGGGCAGGCAAGGAGGAGCTTGAATGTAATGCAAGGTGATGGGAAGGCACGGGTGGGTTTGGGGACGGAAGGCTGTGATCCAATTTGGCTTTTAAAAAGCTGCTCTGGCTGCCGTGAATAAAAGGTAAGTGGGTGGGAGAAAGTGGGGACCAGTTAGGAGGCCACGGCTGTCACCCAGGGGAGCAGGGTGGTGCTTGGATCAAGGCGGGGGCTGCGGGGGGCATAGAAGTGGATGGGGCAGGTAGATCTGAGGGTATAGTTGTGAGCACCCACTGAGGGATGGGGTGTGGAGGTGGGGGAGGAAGGAAGGGTACTGAGGCCACCCCCTGTTCTCAGCTCTCAAGTCAGGCTGCCGTGGTTGGAAACCCAAGGCCTTGACTCGACAGCTCTCAATCTTCGGTAAGCTACTTTATAGATAAAAAGATATATATATACATCTGTCCATCTATCTATCCATCCACCCATCTATATTCACACACAAATTGCTATCTATAACATTTCTCATGAAATATCAGGTATTTCACAGTTTAACAGTGAGGACTAAATGCTACATCAGATATACAGTGCACAGAACAAGGTGGAACTCAGTAAACTGCAGCCGTGATCATTGTCATGACTGTCCGCTCGAAATCCACGTGGGATATGAGCCTGTCAACATACACTGGCTTCCTGCTTTGGAGGAGAGGAGGGGCTCACAGGCACCCAGCGTGCGTCCTACATGGATGTCTGATACTGCGGATTCCTAGAGATGACCCTGGCAATGAGAACGGGGTGTCCACTTGCGACTCAGGAACGGGATGGGTTGACCAGATGGCTGGGGGTCTGTGCACCAGGGAACAGCCTTCTTCATGTAGTTCAGGGTGCCCCGAAATAGATCCAACTCTCCGTAGCCCCACCCTGTACCTTTCTCTGCGTCTCCCAGTCTCAGCTACTGGAGAGAATCTAGAAGCCAGGCGCTCTTCCAGCCCATTCCCTGAGTCAGGCACTCACTCTCCCAGCCTCTGCTGGCTTCTCCCTGGGATGATGTGGCCTGCGGGGGTGCCCCTCACCGCCCTCCAGCTGCCCCCCAGGGCCACCCCGCACCTTGTGCAGCCCCCGGCAGTCCAGCAAGGCGGTCAGCTGGTGGAGGCCGGACTCGGATGAGTTCAGCAGGAGCTGGATTCCAAGCAGATCTTTCTGAAGCAGGGAGAGGCGGACATGCGGACAGACGGAGAGGCAGAGAGTGAGGGCAGGCGGCGGGGAGGGTTGGGGATAAACCCGCAGACGGCAGCTTCGGCAGAGAGGCCTTTAAAAGCACAGCAAGGGGCTAGACGGCACAGGGCGGGACACGCTCTCCCCCCGGCCCGGGCCCGAGGGCAGGGCCGGCCCCCTCACCTCTGCGGTGGGGAAGCGGGGCGCGGCGAACTGAAGCAGTCCTGCCACCTGGATCTGCATGGCGGTCAGCGAGCGCTGGAAGACGGTCAGGGCCTGCGCCGGGAGAGACCACAGCCCCGCGTGAGGCAGACTCCCAGGACCCCCCCGCTGCCTCTTCCCCTGCGGCCCCCCCATCTCCTGCAGCTGCAGTCACATCCCTGATTGGGGACGGTCCTTCCTGCTGGCAGGTCTTCCCCTCAGCCCTCAGCCTTCCCGTCCACCTGCTTCCTGCTACTCGAAGTGTCCTGCTGGGACAGCCTGGTTGGGGAGCTTGTGAGAAATGTAGAGCCTGGGGCCCGCCCCAGACTTAAGCACAACCTCCGCATGGAAACCAGCACCCAGGGAGATGGAGCTGACCCAGAGCCCCCTGCAGAGGACCCCAGAGAAGCAAAGAACAGCCAGGCACCTTACAGGTCAGTGCTGCAGCTGACCACACGGGGGCGCTGGGGGCAGGGTGAGGGCTGGACCGGGGCAGCCGTACCTGCTGGAAGGGGCTGCCGGCGCTCTGAGTGCAGTGCAAGTAGTACCGGGTCACCTCTGCAAGGCAAAGACACTGGAGTCAGGCAGCAGCTCACACACGACCCGCTCATCCCGCCTCCACGGCCACCCCGTCCCCGAGCTCCCGAAGGAGGCAGCTTCTAAGACCTGGCCCACTGGATCGGCTGGTCCTGAAGGACCGTGATGGGGCGGCTCTGGGTGACTACAGGGCTGAAAGAGAAACTAGGGCACGTATGGGACCTCCCTGGCTCAGAGGGCAAAGAATCGCCTGCAATGTGGGAGACTCCTTTGTCGGGAAGATGCCCCAGAGAAGGGAATGGCTACCCACTCCAGTAATCCTGCCTGAAGAATCCCATGGACAGAGGAGTCTAGAGGGCTACAGGCCATGGGGTCCCAAAGAGTCGGACACAACGGAGCGACTAACGCTTTTACTTTTTCTCAGGGGCACAGTCTGGCTGACCCTGGGCCTGGACCGAGCATCCCAGGCGGCTCTGACAACAGCAGCTGAAGTCCTTACCGGGGCGGACCTGGCCCTCTGTGATGTTCAGGATGAAGGTGTCTGGAGCCGCGCAGAAGTCGCTGGTGCCCTGAGCCGGGGAGAAACGGGAGGGGTGGAGGAAAGTCACACACTCCCAGGAGTTCAGGCACGGGGACCCCGCGGCTCAGACTCGGCTGGGCAAGAACCGTCAACGGCCAGCTTCCCTGGGTCCTGGCTTTGCCCCTGCCTGGCTCTCTTAACTTTAGAGACAAGGGCTTAGCCTGGGTCTCAGCGTCTTCATCAATCACACAGGAGAGAGAGATGCTCTTCACCTAATGAATCAATCCATGCAGCGTACTCAGGAAAGTGACGGGCAGACAGACAGCATGCACTCCGTGCCGTTACCTTTGATTTCTGAATGCCTCTCCTGGGAGTGACCCGGGTGAGGCAAGGGGGTGTGGCGGATACATTTTAGAGAGTTATTTGTACCACAGCTTCGTTTGCCCGTCTCTATTTTATTTTTTGTCTTGCTGTTACCAAGCCCACTCCTGCTCTGGGTGGTGTCCATTTAAGAAGCCTGCCCCAGAATCTCTTCCTAAAGAGTTACGGAGGTGCTGAGTCCATCTCTGAGCTTTTGGGTCCAGGTCTTGTGATGAGATGGGAGGTCAGGATGAGCACAGGGCTGAGAGGGGACAAGGGCTCCAGGCTCTGCTGTGGCCACGCCAGGGGACCCAGACCCTGCCGCCCGGCCCGCCCTGGCTAGGGGACCACCAAGGGCCCACGGGGCCGAGTGGCGGCAGGTCCTGGGCCTGGAAGAGGCGGCTGCAAGGACGCCACCCTCTGAGCCAGGCCCTCCGCAGATCTGGCCTGGGGGGTGCAGCGGGCACTGGGTAGAGGGGGGCTCCCCGCTCAGGTCACCCCATGACCCTCCCAGAAAGGGAATAAACATGCAGGAAACCAATGGACCAGTGGGAAAGGTTGAAGGCAAAAGGCAGACGGTGGCACGGTCGGATAGCATCACCGACTCAATGGACATGAACTTGGGCAAACTCTGGGAGATGGTGAGGGGCAGGGAGGCCTGCCGTGCTGCAGTCCATGGGGTCGCAGAGAGTCAGACACGACTGGGCGACTAAACAGCAACAGCAAGCCGATGGACACTGACCACGTGCCTCCCAGGGGTCCAACCATCTCGCCCTCACCAGCACGCCTTCGCGGAGACTGCTGCTCCCCTGCCCATCCTACAGGAGGAAATGAGGCCTGGGGAACCTCAGGAACGCTCCTGGAGCCCCTGCGAGGAGAGGGAGTGCTCAGTAGCCAGAGCACCTGGGTGGCCCTCCAGCCTCTCCCAGAGGCCACTTCTCCCCGCTCCTTCTCCTTGGTGCTGTCTCTCCTCTCTGCCCCTCACCCCTGCCTCACACTCCGGACTGTACAGCAGGGTGGTTGAGCAGATAGGGCTCAACCCTGGCTCCCATCTGACTCCTTATCACGTTCTTTTTAAAAAATATTCATTTGACTGTGCAGGGTCTTGGTTGGGGTTCGTGGAATCTTTAGGTGGGGCTCGGGAACGCTTAGTTGCGGCGTGTGGGTTCTAGTTTCCTGACCAGGGACCGAACCCAGGTCCC
Organism: Raphicerus campestris; assembly: GCA_006410735.1. Lineage (NCBI taxonomy): Eukaryota > Metazoa > Chordata > Mammalia > Artiodactyla > Bovidae > Raphicerus > Raphicerus campestris. Next base: position 66,095 of record SJYW01005112.1, read on the forward strand.
CTGCACCAGGAGCTCAGAGTCTCAGCCACTGGACCACCAGGGAAGCCCCCTGGCACGTTCTTGGGGGGCAGTGCTCCTTCCTGGAGACCCTTTCTGGGGGGACAGGGGAGGGAGGGGATGAGGCCAGTGTTGGCGCTCTGCCCCACAGCTCTCAAAAACAGAAACAAGAGCAGCCCCAGAAAAATAGGCTGGGCGGGCAGGGGCAGTGGCCGCACAAAAGCTCCCCACAGCAGCCTCGGAGGGCCTGGCTCCTTCTGCCCCACTTCCCATTAACATGCAGCAGCAGCCACAGCCCCATCAAAGGCCCATTCACTGCCTCACCCTCGGCCTCTTTCACACAAGGGCCTGATTAATCGAATTAGGGAGATGGCCTTTCTCTGCAGCTCCCTGGCCGCCCGGGGGGCCCTCCCCCGGCTGGGAGTTGGAGTCGCCTCTGGTCACCCGTGAACACAGAAGCCTGGTGAGAGGGAGGAGACCCTGATGGGAAGGAGCCGGCTCCCGAAGGGGCGCCGGCGGTGGCCAGCTGGAGGCACCTGGGGGAGGGCCCGCTGTGTGGAAGCTTTCCTGTGCCCACTCTTGTCCCGGGCCGCCGGAGAAGCAGCCCTCTGCCAGGCAGCTGTGCGTGTGGCCTCGGCCAGCAGCCACCCTCCCTGGACCCTGTTCAGNGTGAACACAGAAGCCTGGTGAGAGGGAGGAGACCCTGCTGGGAAGGAGCCGGCTCCCGAAGGGGCGCCCGCGGTGGCCAGCTGGAGGCACCTGGGGGAGGGCCCGCTGTGTGGAAGCTTTCCTGTGCCCACTCTTGTCCCTGGCCGCCGGAGAAGCAGCCCTCTGCCAGGCAGCTGTGCGTGTGGCCTCGGCCAGCAGCCACCCTCCCTGGACCCTGTTCAGCCCGCCTAGCTCCAGATGATGTCAGGATGCGTTTGACCGTGACCCGGGCTCTCCCAGTGGCTCAGACGGTAAAGAATCCACCTGCAATGCGGGAGACCTGGATTCAATCCCTGGGTTGGGAAGAGCCCCTGGAGAAGGGGATGGCAACCCACTCCAGTATTCCGGCCTGGAGAATCCCATGGACAGAGGAACCTGGCGGGCTACGGTCCACGGGGTTGCAAGGAGTCGGACACGACTGAGCGACTTTCACTTGGGCCCTCCTACTCTCTCTTCCCTGTACCTGGAGGGGCCCCAGCCCTGGGGACGTAGGCTTCTCCTGCCCAGGGCTCCCTCTGCAGTCCAAAGTGGACACTGTGTGATGTGGGGATGAGGGACAAAGCAGGAGAGGCCCCCTCCTCCCCTTCCGGACAAGCTCTGCCCAGAGCTTCTCAGACAAGCAGCACCAGGGTCCATGCATTCCGGGGGCATCGTGGAGGCCCACGGGCCAAGGCCAGGGTCACTAGCCGGCCCCCGTCACTGGACAAGGCATGCGTTTGCGTAGAGGGGTTCCTCTGTGAGCCCTCCTCCTCTTTTTCTCCCCTGGATCGAAAGGGCAGAATGGATACAGGTCACAAGTTTGCTCTGTGGCCCTTAAGTCAGCTAAGGGGTTCTCTGAGATCCCTGTAAATCTGCCCCTCTGTCACAAACACACACACAGACACTCAGCCTGTACCACCACTGTGTCGATCCACATGGGGCTGTGATGATCTGCCTGTGAGCTGAAACTTAAGAGGAAACATCCCGTTCTTCTGGTTCCTGCATCTCCAGGCACCCTTGCCCCCGAGAACCACGCAGCCGAATGCCGAATGAATGAACGCCGTGCACACAGCTCCTCTGGAGTGTCTGGTCCACTGGAGACCAAGCGTGCCTGCCTAGCTAGCGTCCCGCCCACACTCCTGACACCTGGTGTGTGCGTCTGTTTATTAACATTTCAAAGCACCACCACTGGAAACACACACCACTGTGAATCGGACAGTCCGTGTGGTCCAAGCGCAACGGAGGGGAGGCCACCTTCTGCTTTCCGGACGCTGGGGAGGAGGGCCGGGAGTGCGCGCTGAAGCTCGAGGNTCTGGAAACACACACCACTGTGAATCGGACAGTCCGTGTGGTCCAAGCGCAACGGAGGGGAGGAGGGCCGGGCAGTGCGCGCTGAAGCTCGAGGGCGCTTCCAGCATGGGGTTCAAGCCCCGCCCAGCCCCACCAGCTGGGCTCAGCTCTTCACACCCAGAGGAGGCACCTGGTCCCCTGTGCCCGGCCGCACAGGCCGTGGCAGGTGGGTGGAGAATCAGGCTTCAGGCCTCTTATCTTAGATCTGCCTCCAAATGCCTCGTGACCCCGGGGCAGGCCTCTTCCTTTCCCAGGGCCTGTGTCCCCATCAAAAGGGATGAGCCAAGCCCTTTTAGTTCCCAGACT
>SJYW01005116.1:0-10117 GCA_006410735.1 Raphicerus campestris
GAATGACTGCCCTGGCTCTGCTGCTCAGTTTCATCCACCCTCTTCCAACACAGACGTCATTGCATGAGGAGGGTTCTGCCTCCTCAGCAGATTTCTTGGCTTTTATGACACAGAATCTGGATGGCAGGAGGCTGAGGGAAGACAAGAAATGTATGAACTGGGATTAGGGGAAATTGTTTTGAGGAGTTTTTGGAGAGATAATTTTAAGAGCAGCTATGCTGTGTGGGGCAAAGTGGATTGGAGAAGGAAAAAAAGCGGTTTTATAATGTGTTGTTGTGAAAACCCCTTTTGTGGTGTTCAAGGAAACACACAACTTGAAATGTGTTGAAATTACTTTTTGGTTGCTAGACTGGGCCTCGTTATAGCATCACCGGAGACTGGTCCACCTGGATGATGGCTTGAGAAGCGCCACCCAAGAAATAGAAGTGGTGTAAGTAAAGGGGAAGCTCATGCCACAGACACAGGGGTTTGTATATTATAGAATCTGGGGGCAGAGGAGTGCAGCTGGGTTCCACAAGGGCCTGGAACAAGGAACTGGAAATAAGCCAGCAGCAGAGAGCTATCGCCCTGGCCACTGTCTTCCTGCTGCTGCTCCCTGTATATCTGCTCAATTCTTCCCTTGCAGCAGACTGTCCTTTAAAACAGTTTAGTGGATTTCATTTTCAAAACCAGTTTGAGATTCATAAAGATACTGATCAGATAGTAGGTAGTTTCTATCCATCCCCTCTCTCACACAATTTCCTCTATTAATAAAATCTTGGATTAGTGTGATATATTTGTTACAGTTCATCGTTTACATTAAATTTCACTTTTTATGTTGTGCATTTATGAAGTGAAGTGAAGTCGCTCAGTCGTGTCCGACTCTTTGCAACCCTGTGGACTGTTGCCTACCAGGCTTCTCCATCCATGGGATTCTCTAGGCAAGAATACTGCAGTAGGTTATCATTTCCCTTCTCCAAGGGATCTTCCCGACCCAGGGATCGAACCCGGGTCTCCCGCATCGGGGGCAGACGCTTTAAGCTTTAACCTCTGAGCCACCATGGGGTTTGCTAAATACATAATATCACATATTCACCATTACAGCTTCTACAGAGTAGTTTCACTGACCTAAAAATTCCCTGTACTTTACCTGTTCTGCTGAACACCTCGTGACCACTGCTCTTTTTACTATGTATAGTTTTGCCTCTTTCAGAATGTCAAATAGTAGGCTTCTTTCACTTAGTAATATGTATTTAAGATTCCTTCATGTTTTTTCATGGGTTGACAGCTCAGTTCCTTTTTGTACTGAATAATGTTATTCCATTTTACGTATGTAACACAGTTTATTTATCCATTCACCCACTGAAGGACAGCTTGGTTGCTTTGGCAATTATAAAACGTCTATAAACATTTGTGTACNGTTTTTTTCATGGATTGACAGCTCAGTTCTTTTTTGTACTGAATAATGTTATTCCATTTTACGTATGTAACACAGTTTATTTATCCATTCACCCACTGAAGGACAGCTTGGTTGCTTTGGCAATTATAAAACGTCTATAAACATTTGTGTACTGGGGTTTGTGTAGACATAAGTTTTTAACTTAATTGGGGATATATCTAGAAGTGTGACTATAGATCATATGGTAAGACTATGTTTAGCTTTGTAAGAAGCCACCAAACTATATTCCAAAGTGGCTGTACCATTTTTGCATTCCCACCAGCAGTGCGTGGGAGTTGTTGTTGCTCCACATCTTTGTCAGCATTTGGCATTGTCAGTGTTCTGGATTTTCACCATTCTAATAGTTGTGTGGTGGTATCTCATTGGTGTTTTAATTTGCAATACCACACATGTTGTTTTAATTTGCAATACCACAATGGCACATGATGTTTGACATCTTTTCATAAGCTTATTTGCCATCTATGTCTTCTTTGGTGAAGTATCTGTTCAGATGTTTTGCCCATTTTTATTTATTAATTTTTTAATTTTTATTTTTGGGGCTATGCCTCACAGAACATGGGGTCTTAGTTCCCTGGCCAGGGATCAAGCCCAGGCCACCTGCATTGGGAGCCCGAAGTCTTAACCACTGGACCACCAGAGAATTCTCTGCCCATTTCTAAATGGAGTTGTTTGATTTCTTCCTTTTTTTAAAAGGATTTATTTATGATTTTTGTGTTTTTGGCTGTGGTGGGTCTTTGTTGCTGAATGCAGGCTTTCTCTAGTTGCGATGTGTGGTGGGCCTCTCACTGCGGTGGTTGCTCTTGTTGCAAGGCACAGGCTCTAGGCACACGAGCTTCAGCAGTTACAGTACATGAGCTCAGTCGTTGTGGCTCACAGACTCTAGAGCACTGGCTCGGTGGATGTGGGGCCCTCGCTCAGTGGATGTGGGGCCCGGGCTCAGTGGATGCGGGGCCCGGGCTCAGTAGATGTGGGCCCCTGGCTCAGTGGATGCGGGGCCCAGGCTCAGTGGATGCGGGGCCCTGGCTCAGTGGATGCGGGGCCCTGTTCAGTGGATGTGGAGCCCTGTTCAGTGGATGCGGGGCCCGGGCTCAGTGGATGCGGGGCCCTGTTTAGTGGACATGGGGCCCGGGCTCGGTGGACGTGGGGCCCAGGCTTGGTGGACGGGGAGCCTGGGCTCGGTGGACACGGGGCCCCAGGCTCGGTGGACGTGGGGGTCCCTGATCAGTGGACGTGGAGCACTGGCTCAGTGGACGTGGGGCCCTGGACGTGGGGCCCGGGCTCGGTGGACGTGGGGGGCCCTGATCAGTGGATGTGGAGCACTGGCTCAGTGGACGTGGGGCCCCGGGCTCGGTGGACGTGGGGCCCCAGGCTCAGTGGACATGGGGCCCGGGCTTAGTTGCCCCAGGGCATGTAGTTCGCCCCAGACCAGGGATCTACAGGTGTCTCCTGTATTGCAAGGCAGATTCTTTACCAATGGGCCACCAGGGAAGCTGTTTGATTTCTTATTGTTGAGTTTTAAGAGTTCTTTTTATATTTTAAATACAATCTTTTATCAGATATGTGATAAAACAAATCTATATCTGTGCTTATCTTTTCATTCTCTCAGTGGATTGCCTTTTCTTTATGTCTTTTTTTCCTTCATACATATGATCATTCCACAGCTCCTGAATTTATTTGCCTTCAATTAGCTACAAGCAGATGCCAAATAGCGTCTCTTAGTCCCTGTTCCAGATTTTTGGGAGAGACTGTTATTTGACCAGTTTGGTGAAGTGGAAAATTAATTATGGCTGGATGGTGTGGTGGCTTTAAGGTAGCTGGAAGGGGATCTGAGAAATGTAACTTTAGTTTTCTAGCCTTTCCTCTGCAGTACAGGAAAATAAACCAGAAGGAGGTGGGAGGGGAGTGGGAACCCTCCACGTAAATACAGGAAATAGAGCCTGGTGGGTGGTTGGCAGGCTGCTTCTATGGGGCAGTAATTGTAGGTAAAGAAACTCATCCAATATAGGAGACAAGTCTAACAGCAAAATTTCCCACAATCAGTTCCAATCCTCAGAACTTTTTCCATTTTTAGATATTCCAGAGTTTTAACATCATAGCTTTAAATAGTATGCTTTACCTTGGTTTCTCAATTTAGCAACTCAGAGAACATCTAATAATGCCTCATCATTAAAGCAAGAATTTAAATCACACTATCTCTCATCTCTCCATGTCTGCTTTCTGAATTGTGTTAGCTATATTATTACTGCAGTCTTATTTTTTGTGTTATTCAAGTTTTAAATACTCTGTGTTTAAAACTTAGTTCCTTTCTCATCAACTTCGGACAGAATTTCTTGAGTCCTGCTCTCTAAGCCATCTGCCATCTTCCTTCCCCACCTCCTTCTAATTTTTGGTGGTTTTGTCTTTGCGTTTCCATGGTCAAAGTTTATAATACTTCTATTCTGTATTATAATTATAATTAAATCTTCCACTCTTTATCTTTAAATTGAAAACCAACCAATTTTATGATTATATAAGCATTATTTACTGCAGAATTAAGTAATAAGATAACTCTGCTGAGAATGAAATGTATTGCCATTTCCTCCACCCTGTGCTGCTTGAGGCAGAATATTTGCTGCCTCAAATCATGCCTCAGATGTGTTTGCTTCATATTTTATTCCTGGAGTAGATTTTGTTGTTTCTGTTTTTCTAATTGCCTTCTCTCTCTCTCTCTCTCTTTCTGAGGGAAGAAACAGCTGTTGTCTCCATTACGTTACCACAGTCTNGGTGGCTTTAAGGTAGCTGGAAGGGGATCTGAGAAATGTAACTTTAGTTTTCTAGCCTTTCCTCTGCAGTACAGGAAAATAAACCAGAAGGAGGTGGGAGGGGAGTGGGAACCCTCCACGTAAATACAGGAAATAGAGCCTGGTGGGTGGTTGGCAGGCTGCTTCTATGGGGCAGTAATTGTAGGTAAAGAAACTCATCCAATATAGGAGACAAGTCTAACAGCAAAATTTCCCACAATCAGTTCCAATCCTCAGAACTTTTTCCATTTTTAGATATTCCAGAGTTTTAACATCATAGCTTTAAATAGTATGCTTTACCTTGGTTTCTCAATTTAGCAACTCAGAGAACATCTAATAATGCCTCATCATTAAAGCAAGAATTTAAATCACACTATCTCTCATCTCTCCATGTCTGCTTTCTGAATTGTGTTAGCTATATTATTACTGCAGTCTTATTTTTTGTGTTATTCAAGTTTTAAATACTCTGTGTTTAAAACTTAGTTCCTTTCTCATCAACTTCGGACAGAATTTCTTGAGTCCTGCTCTCTAAGCCATCTGCCATCTTCCTTCCCCACCTCCTTCTAATTTTTGGTGGTTTTGTCTTTGCGTTTCCATGGTCAAAGTTTATAATACTTCTATTCTGTATTATAATTATAATTAAATCTTCCACTCTTTATCTTTAAATTGAAAACCAACCAATTTTATGATTATATAAGCATTATTTACTGCAGAATTAAGTAATAAGATAACTCTGCTGAGAATGAAATGTATTGCCATTTCCTCCACCCTGTGCTGCTTGAGGCAGAATATTTGCTGCCTCAAATCATGCCTCAGATGTGTTTGCTTCATATTTTATTCCTGGAGTAGATTTTGTTGTTTCTGTTTTTCTAATTGCCTTCTCTCTCTCTCTCTCTCTTTCTGAGGGAAGAAACAGCTGTTGTCTCCATTACGTTACCACAGTCTGCTGGCCTTAATCACTGTCCCATGCCAGATCCTTCATCTGGGTAGTGAGATGTGGCAGCTGTTGTTGAGTTTGTCCAGCATTCCATTCACCTCTCCTTTCTTTTGGTGAACTGCTGCTCCCCACTCCAATGGTGTGACTTGGAGTTTTTTCCCCAATTGCAGTACCTTCAAGGGTGGGCTGTACCCAATGCCTGGCAGTTCACCTTTATGGTGACTGATGAGGGTTGAACACACAACTAATGTGAGAATAACTGGAGTCCAATGGGACTTGGTCAGTGGCTATTGAGAATGAGAGGCACTTACCCCTTTAGCTTCAGGTAGCGCTTGACCCGGGAACTCTAATGATGTCATCAAGGGCCCAGAGTCACTATATATCTTTCTTCTGCTCTTGTGTTTTCATTATTCCCTGGCTCCCTGGTGGTCTGCCAGGAGCAGCATGTTTATCTCGTGCAGTGAATGTGGGGGTTAGGGAATCAATCTCATCCAATTCACAAACTTGAGAATATAGGTAGGATATCAGTATTTTTTTTTTTTATCAAAAAGAGAATGAATTCGTTTGTACACTCAAACCACAGATGTTCACACTCTTTTGATTGAATTTCTTTTTATTTCAGTGATTCTAACTTAAATTTCCAAGTATTATTTCTTGATTTATTTTCACAGCTTCCCCTTTTTGGTTTATAAATGTGATAGCATTAAAATCTTTTTATAAATTTTCTTCTGTTCCTTATCTATTGCCTCTGGGATCAGTTTTTCACCTTTTATTTAATTTATTAAAGCGGCAGAACAGTTGAATGATTCAGAGTATAATGCAAGAAACAGGCTGCCTGGATTCAGATTCTATCTCTCTGCCCTTTACTAGCTAGGTAAGCCTCAGTCAAGTTATGTTGCCTTTTTGTGACTCAATTTCCCAGAAAGTGGATAATAATAGCACCTAACTCAGAGGGTTGTTACATGAGTTGCATGCATGCATGCTAAGTTGATTCAGTCCTGTCCGACTCTTTGCGACCCTATGGACTGTAGCCTGCCAGGCTCCTCTGTCCATGGGATTCTCCAGGAAAGAGTATTAGAGTGGGTTGTCATGCTCTCCTCCAGGGAATCTTCCCAACACAGGCCAGGGATTGAACCTGTTTTTCTTACATCTCCATTGGCGGGTTCTTTACCACTAGCGCTGCCTGGGAAGCATTGTTACATCCATACAGAATGTAAAATGCTTAGACCATGGACAGGTCCACAATAAGCTCTGAAAAGGTATTAACTATTCTTTTCTTTATCTCTCTTTGTTTTTTTCCCCTCATCATCTTCTTTCACTAAGAATAATGACAAGGAAACAAGAATTTTTCTTCCAGTCAAAAACACTCCTGCTCCCTCTTATTGATATGACAAATGCCAGGTAGTACAGAATACATTCAGTTGGTTCCACCCAGATGTGTGTCCATTTTTTGACCATTCTAATGATCCAGTTGCAAGTTCATTAAGATGGGTATATGTGTAGATAAATAGAGTGGATACATATATTTATATATGGCCCATATCTGGATAAGGGTTTGGGACGGTGCAAGACCTTAAAATTATACATGCTCGAAATGGGCTCCTTGCCCAGTGCTATTCTTTGTTAATCCTTCTCCTTTTGTTGGTTCTGGTAATACTTGGTAATACAGTTCATCTTTATGACCAAAGGGCAGGGCTGATCGGTATTGGCATTGATGTAGGGTATTTCCCCTGCTCTGGTGCGGAAGCAGTGGGCAGGGTGATGGGGAGTGATCCATTTGCCGCTCACCATCCCTTTAAGGGATGAGGTTTCCCATGGTGGGTCCACTCCTGCTTCTATGCCTGCTTGTTCCTTTGGGGCAGCTTTCTCTTAGGAAGGCTTTGACTATACTTTCCTCTGCCCCCATCTGTGCCTTTTTGCAATCTACCCTTCTATCTTCCAGAAGTAAATAAAAATCCCTAGACAGTTGATCCCCCACCTCCAGCCACCAGTCCTCAGGCCTTTGATGGATTTGCTTCCTTTTCCCTTTCTCACTGTGCTTTTGATCATATTTGAAGGACTAGGAGTGGGAGGGACATGTTCTCAGCCCACCATCTTGAACTGGAAGTTGGTGTAGTGGTTTAAATGTTTCTAACTCCATTCAACTCTAAACATATAGGGTCCTTTGGGGCCTACAGTTGTTCACATTGGCTGTCCAGACCCTGCACAGGAAGGTAAAAGGGAGAGATAACTTGAGTCTTCTAATTTTCTTGTGATGCCTCTATGGGCCTGTTGACCGCCAAGCCAGTCTCTCAGACCTGGTGGCTGTTTGGGGAGGGAAGGTGGCCCTTCAGTTTCCCTAAGAACTCCAGAGACTTCAAACTCTCAGGGAACAGAAGTGAGTGAGAACAAGGTGCATGTACTGGGGAGGAGAGCCAGAGGGACAGACGACAGGCTTGGAGGGGTGCTTAAAAGAGTGAAAGAAAGTCCAGGGTGTGTGATTAGAGTGGATGTCATCTTGGGGGGAGTGGAGCACAGCCTTCAGTCACTCCTACTCTGTACTCACAGAGCTCTTCCGACAGTCCAGGCCCTGTCAGAAGCTTTTCCTTTAAGCTCTCAGGAGGCTCTGGGTTCTGAGTGGTTTGAGTGACTTCTCTATGATTGCATAGCTGCTGAAGGATATGTTATGGATTTGAACTCAGATCCACACAGGGCCCTGGATCCCAACTACTGGGTTACATGACTGCCACCTGCCCCAAAGCAGGGTGGGAAACCAGAGCAAGGTCTGGAGGATCTCTCATGGGTCACTTGGGCTGAGCTGTCCACACCTCGGATGTTGCGGTTGGGTCTCAAAGGAGAAAAGCAAGGAAGCAGAGAGCTCTGACGCCCTCTGGGGGAGATAGGAGGCACTGCAGAACTGCAGCAGTGGAGGTGGTCAGGGGCCTGGGCCTGCGATCCAAGTAGATCCAATAAATAAATGATAGAATTAGGGCCCTGATTGTTCTATATGAGAGCAGGACTTTACCTCCCCAACTCCTTAGTAAAGAGCCCCCCGTATTTACCTGGGCACATCATCTGTAGGAATAAAGACATAAGGCTATGTGTCTAATTTCTGGCTAGTGCAACATAAGCAGAAATGAAGTACACAACGTAAGGAATTAGCTTTAAATGAAGGGGATGACCTGCCTTGTTCCTTCCTCCATCCTACTTTCTGGAATACAGGTATAATGATAAGCTCAAGCAGCCATTTTGAACCAAGATGAAAACAAACCCCTGAAGAGGGCAGAGTGAAACATAAGAAGGAAAGTGAAGTCGCTCAGTCCTTTCCGACTCTTTGCAACCCCAGGGACTGTAGCCTACCAGGCTCATCCATCCATGGGATTTTCCAGTACTGGAGTGGGTTGCCATTTCCTTCTCCAGAGGATCTTCTGACCCAGGAATCTAACCTGGGTTTCCCGCACTGTAGGCAGATGCTTTACTGTCTGAGCCACCTAATTTCAGAATGATCATGAAGTTGCCCTATCAGCCTTNTGGCTAGTGCAACATAAGCAGAAATGAAGTACACAACGTAAGGAATTAGCTTTAAATGAAGGGGATGACCTGCCTTGTTCCTTCCTCCATCCTACTTTCTGGAATACAGGTATAATGATAAGCTCAAGCAGCCATTTTGAACCAAGATGAAAACAAACCCCTGAAGAGGGCAGAGTGAAACATAAGAAGGAAAGTGAAGTCGCTCAGTCCTTTCCGACTCTTTGCAACCCCAGGGACTGTAGCCTACCAGGCTCATCCATCCATGGGATTTTCCAGTACTGGAGTGGCTTGCCATTTCCTTCTCCAGAGGATCTTCTGACCCAGGAATCTAACCTGGGTTTCCCGCACTGTAGGCAGATGCTTTACTGTCTGAGCCACCTAATTTCAGAATGATCATGAAGTTGCCCTATCAGCCTTGGATGCCAACACTTCACTTGAAGGAGAGGGAAATACGCTTCTATTTTATTTAAATCACTGTTACTTTCTGTTTTCTGTACTTTTAGCCAAGCTTTTTTCTTTTCACTTAAAAAATTAAGCTTGTTCGTGCCAGATCAAAAGTAAAATGCATTATCAAAATTTTACTAAGCCTGCAGCATAAGCCATGAAATAAACTCACTTAATAGCCATTTGTTTATGAATAAATGGATTTCTGAATAGAATTTAATTTCATATTCAAGATTTTATATCTCAAGTATTGCCACTAAAAAAATACTGTTTGGTGTCTTTACTTGTCTTCTTTCCCAATTCTGGTGTGTTCTGTTGTTTTAGAATCTACCATTCTTAGGATAGTCTGTGATGTGATATGTTCAATTATGAAGTGGAATTTTTACAATTACTTTATGTCTTTTCATGGCTTGATAGATAATTCATTTCTCCGAAGAAAATTGCATGGTCTGATGTGCTACAGTTTATTTATCAATTCATCTACTGAAGGATATTCTGGTTGCTACTAACTTTGGGCAGTTATGAATAACACTTCTACAGATATCTGTGTGCAGTTTTCAGTTCAGTTCTATAAATGCCAAGGGGCACAGCTGCTGGATTGTATGGTAAGGGTATGCTTTGTTTTATAAGAAACTGCCAAACTGTCTTCCAAAATGGCCGTGGGAGGGACCATTGTGCATTCCCACCAGTAACGCATGAGAGTTCTGTTGCTCTTTACCAGTACCTGGTGTTGTCAATGTCCTGGATTTGTCCATTTTAATAGGTATGTAGTGGTATCTCTTTTTGGCTTTTCCTACTGTTCATGGGGTTCTCAAGACAAGAATGCTGGTGTGGTTTGTCATTCCCTCCTCCAGTGGACCATGTTTTGTCAGGACTCTCCACTATGACTGTCCATCTTGGGTAATCCTGCACAGCATGGTTCATAGCTACAATGAGTTATGCTAGTCCCTTTGCCATGACAAGCCTGTGATCCACGAAGGGGTGCTGCAGTCCATGGTATCTCAAAGA
>SJYW01005120.1:14465-30401 GCA_006410735.1 Raphicerus campestris
AGACAGACTGTCGATACACACAGCAGCTGGTTGGATCTCCAGGCATTTTGCCGAGTTTAAAAAAGAAAAAAATTTTTTCAAGAGGTTACTTGCTGCCTGATTCCACTTAAAGTACATTCTAGAAAAGGCAAAACTATACAGAGAACAAGCCAGTGACTGTAAACTGTGGAGACGAGCTGACACGAGTGTCTGCCAGAGACAGGGCTGGCAGAGGCGGGGAGGGCCACCTCTATGTTGACGGATCAGATCTCTTGTCTGGATTGCGGGAGCAGGGCGAGATGGTTGGGGGCATCACAAGAATCCACAGACGTGCACAGAGCCACACGTGACCAGCGTCACTCCCCTGACCGTGCTGTGTTGTGATGACATAAGCTGGAGCCTTGGGAAATGGGACGCCAGGGCACTAGACTCTGCCATCTTTGCAACTTTCTGTGGTTATTTCAAAATACAAACACACCCTGCAAAACAGCACAAAAAATTTTTCCTAAGTATTTTAGGTTAGTACCAAATGAAATTTTTTTCAAATTTTAAATTCCACTTATTTAAGGCTCGCATATGAAATACACTTGGTTTGTATATTGACGTTGTATCTTATGAATTTTCTGAACTCACTTCTTGACTCAATTGTTAGCTTTTTTAATAGATTCTTGAGGATTTTGTATGCAGTCCTAAGATCTGCAAATTCAAACAGTCCTATGACTTTGCAAATTGCAAACCTTGAGAAATACAAGCATCTGTGAGTCCATGTGGATAACAGATAAACAGGGGAGAAGGGAGGACTCTCGTTTACAGTAGAGAAGGTCCACCGCAGACCAGTGGTTGCTGTACTGATTGGAAAACCATTTTGGTGAAGATTGGAACGCTGCGTACTTCACAAAGATCAGTGTTTCAGATTAAAGGAGGCGAGAGAGAGCGGACACCTACATGCAGCCCTCGATTCCAGGCAGAAGCGGGTGCTAGAGGAGCACCACGCCCACATCACCTCTCCTGGGCTTGCTGTGGGCGTGGACGCAGGTGTCCTGGAGCCCGGGTCCGCTGAAGCTTTCAGGGGTAAATGGACAACTTCCTCTCAAGTGGTTTTTAAAAAGAAGTATACGGGAAATAGACGGAGAAACAGTGGAAACAGTGACAGTGTAGGACTTTATTTGGGGGGGCTCCAAAATCACTGCAGGTGGTGATTGCAGCCATAAAATTAAGACACTTACTCCTTGGAAGGAAGGAAAGTTATGACCAACCTAAATAGTATATTGAAAAGCAGAGATATTACTTGGCCAACAAAGGTCCGTCTAGTCAAGGCTACGGTTTTTCCAGTGGTCATGTATGGATGTGAGAGTTGGACTGTGAAGAAAGCTGAGCACCGAAGAATCGATGCTTTTGAACTGTGGTGTTGGAGAAGACTCTTGAGAGTCCCTTGGACTGCAAGGAGATCCATCCAGTCCATCCTAAAGGAGATCAGTGCAGGGTGTTCATTGAAAGGAGTAATGTTGAAGCTGAAACTCCAGTACTTTGGCCACCTCATACGAAGAGGTGACTCATTGGAAAAGACCCTGATGCTTGGAGGGATTGGGGGCAGGAGGAGAAGGGGACGACCGAGGATGAGATGCCTGGATGGCATCACCGACTCGATGGACATGAGTTTGCGTGAACTCTGGGAGTTGGTGATGGACAGGGAGGCCTGGCGTGCTATGATTCACGGGGTCGCAGAGAGTCTGGCACGACTGAGCCACTGAACTGATACGCAGTTAACCCTTGAACAGCTTGGGGGCTGAGGTGCTGACCCCACGCAGTCAAAGGTCCAAGCCTAACTTTACAATCATCTGACCTTGGAGCATGCAGGATGCGTTTGTTTTAAAAATTGCGAGTCGGTGGACCTGTGCCATTCAAACCCACATTGTTCGAGGGTCAGCCCTGAACTGGAAGGAAGAGAGCAGCGCGCACAGCAGGCTGGCAGACGCAGGTGGCGGGAGTCCGGGTGTTCCTCCTGCTCTGCTTGCATCTTCTTCAGGTGCACGCCTCGCGGCCCCGGTGAGACTTAGAATCTGGGTTCTGGCTGCAGCGTTGCAGAGGCTATGATCCTGGTGTGGATTCCCCAAAATGTAGAGAGGTGGCGGCAGCCTTGTCCCATTAAATGGAAGTTAAGTCTTGGACTCAGCGTCTGTTAAGCAACAGGAATGAAAATCTGGCCTTAAGAATAGTTGTTTCTATGGTTCATTCCCAGGTGGCTCCGTGGCAGAGAGCCTGCCTGCCGGTCAGGAGGCATGAGATGAGCTTCCATCCCTGGGGGAGGAAGGTCTACCCACCCCAGTATTCTGGCCCGGAGACTCCCATGGACAGGGGAGCCTGGCAGGCTGCAGTCACATGGGGTTGTTTTTAATATTCAGCTGTTTTAAAATCTTGCCTTTCCAATTTGAGTCTAAATGAATGAGCTAAATTTTCGAGTCCTCTCACTCACCATTGACAAGCCCTGTGTTAAGAATTTAAGAATTAATTCCGCTGAGTACAGTAACGACTTGTGTGTGGACAGAGGACTGGGAACTGGAGAGCGGCTTGGCCCAAAGTGGACAATAGAGGCTGTTTCCTTGGTAACCATTCGTAGCCTTGCTTCCCACTGCCTCCGCCTTCGCGCCTGTGCCCCACCTAACCCACCCCACCCAGCCTTGCCCTGTGCCCTGCACAGCCTCTGCCAGCAGCTCTTGACCCCAGCGGGCCCTCTTCTGTGCACACACCTACCCTGTGATACTGACAGAAAAGACCAGAACTCAGCCAAGTGTGGGAGACTGGATCAGATCACAGCAGACAGAGGGGTTGTGAAGAGCCTGTTTTCCATGTATTCCTTTTTGTTAGCTCGTGTTACTCCAGTAGCCATCCAGAGAAGACCTGGCGTCTTCCCACCTCACGTGACACTGTGTTCCCATAAAGGTGCTCATCCTAGTCCATTCTGGGTACAGATATAAAGATACCACAGACATGAACAGTCGCCCCCTTTGAGGCAGTGAGACAGGCTGGCAAGATGATCAAGCCGACCATCCTGGTGGAGAAAGAAGCCATAAAGTTCCTTTTATATTAGCGCTCGCTGTGTCGTAAGGTCTGCTGAGATGACCCTGATTTCAAGCTCAGTATGTGGAAATGTTCAAAGTCAGACTAGGGGAGTGAGTCCCTTCCTTCCTTAGTACATGCTTACTCATGAGCGCGGAGTGTTTCCACATCGCACCCCTGTGTTGGGGTTCCACCCTTGCACCCACATCACAGCGTCCCTGGGGCATCCCTGTTGCCAGGACGCTTCGTGGCCAGGCAGGCCGAGACACCCCCACCCCGGCCTGACTAAGGCAGGAGCGGCTATACCCTGAGCCACCCCGCCTGCCTCCCCGGATGGATTCGGGTCAGGTCGGGGAGCTCTCGTCGCACCCCGAAGGCCCCGAATGAGCAGTGGCGGAGGAGAGACGGGAGTTTCGGGGAGGAAGGAGCCCTGGACCGGGTGCGCTGGCCGGCCACTCGCTCCCTGGCTGTTTCCTCTCGGCCTGGGAGCAGGCAGGACGTGTAGACGGAGCAGAAGCTCACTTGGCAGAAGAGGTGCTGGCTGCTGGGCCTGCCCCGCAAGGAGGAGTAGTGTGCGCGGGGAGGCTGGGCGGGGCTGGCGCGTGGGTGCCCACTCTGGCTTCCGGGCAGAGCCCGCCTGTGCCCCGGCAGCTGTGACGCCAGGGGCAGAGCGTGCCTCAAGCCCCGGTCTGTGCTGTCCAGGGAGAAGCGTCCGTCCCTTAAACACGTGCTCTCCTCCACAGCGGCCACTGGCCTCCTCAAAACCAGAGGTGGGTTCTTCACTAGAGGAAGTCCACCCCCGCTCCTTCCTTTCACGTCGGAGACCCGTAGCGGGGAGGCCCTAGGGGCTTCCGCATGACGTCATACTAGCCCACGCTCTCCTCCGGAACCTTTCCGATGAGCGTCTTGCTTCCAGGACATCCCCTGCTGTGCACGTGGGTGTGTGTGCACGTTTGTGTGTGTGCGCGCGAGTGCGCGGCCGCTTTCCACTGTCGTGAGTGCGCGGCTGGCATGGCTTCCCCTCCCGGGCCCCCTGCTCCTGCCATCCTCGCTGGGCCCTGTCTGCACCGTGGGGCTTAGAGTGAATCCTGCAGGAAGTGGAGTCCTCTGGGCACACGGGGTGTAATTAAGTGTCCACATCCCACTTTTTCAAGGGAGTTTTTGCCCGTTCACTCACCACTTCCTCTGTTTGCTTTGTTTAATCGACACTGAAGATCCTCTAAACCTTCCTTTCGCTGCATGAGAGCCGCCCTGTCAGCTGACTGACTCCTCTGAGAACAGGACGGTGACTGATTCGCGCAGTCACTTCTAGCTAGCGATCAGTCGGTTTGTGTCGACATGCAGTCCAGAAAATGTCCAGGGGCTGGAGGAGCCGAGTCTCATAGCTGGCTCCCCGGCTGCAAAGGGAGGGACCCACCTGGTCAGAGAGTCCGCGTTCTCGACGTTGCTTTGAAAAACACAGTCTGAATTTGAATTTGAGCATCAGAGCTAGCAAAACTGCAATTTTTAAAAGCTTTTGTTTTTTTATTTTATTTTGAAAAACACATACCCCTTGTTAGCCTTTTCACTTGGCCTTCCTGTTTACAGGCAGGCAGGACAGCACTCACACCACCCCACTGAGTTCTCCAGTTTACCACCTCAGGGTCCTCAATCCAGACTGAGTCTTGACTTTTCTTTCCTCCACGACAGGGCGAGTCGGTGAAGTACTTCCTGGATAACCTGGACCGGATTGGCCAGCTGGTGAGTGAGACCCCCCACGCCCACAGCCTGTGACACGTGCATGCGGCCCAGAGCATCCCCCGTACCAAGGGCTCCCGCTGCCCTCCCGAGCCCTGCCTCGTGTCCAGAGACCAGCGCCATTGCCACACTCATCCCTTACCATCAGCCAGTGTCCAGTTGGTTTCGAAACCTTCCCCATCATCCCACTAAAGTGCCACTGTCCTTCAGCAGTCCCGAGTCCACCCCGCAAAGTCGGTCCACGGCACTTGGCCTTCATTCAACCCAGAGCTTTCTCCTTCCGTCTGTTTGTTTCTCTCAGTCTGTCTGTTGGGGTGGTTGGAGCGTCTCCCCCGCGGGGCTTCTCCCATCTCTAGCGCTGTTGGAGACGTTCCCCTCTCCCCCATCCACCTTGTGGATGGGTCACTGGGCCGAGAGGCTTCCTCCCTGCTGGGGTTTCTGGCAAAGGTGTTGCCAGAGAGCTGGTGAGCAGGAGTCACTGGAGGATTGTAACAGGGCAGGATCAAAGGGCTTCGAGTGACCACAGTTGCTGTGTGCTGCTGAAGACTTTAAAGGTTTCTCCAAGAATAACATACTAAATATATTGCAGGCTAAATTTAAGCAGCATTGCAAAACCTAAGTTAAGTCAGTTCAGAGTCAGGGTTTGGAATGCATGTGCCNGGTGGAGAAAGAAGCCATAAAGTTCCTTTTATATTAGCGCTCGCTGTGTCGTAAGGTCTGCTGAGATGACCCTGATTTCAAGCTCAGTATGTGGAAATGTTCAAAGTCAGACTAGGGGAGTGAGTCCCTTCCTTCCTTAGTACATGCTTACTCATGAGCGCGGAGTGTTTCCACATCGCACCCCTGTGTTGGGGTTCCACCCTTGCACCCACATCACAGCGTCCCTGGGGCATCCCTGTTGCCAGGACGCTTCGTGGCCAGGCAGGCCGAGACACCCCCACCCCGGCCTGACTAAGGCAGGAGCGGCTATACCCTGAGCCACCCCGCCTGCCTCCCCGGATGGATTCGGGTCAGGTCGGGGAGCTCTCGTCGCACCCCGAAGGCCCCGAATGAGCAGTGGCGGAGGAGAGACGGGAGTTTCGGGGAGGAAGGAGCCCTGGACCGGGTGCGCTGGCCGGCCACTCGCTCCCTGGCTGTTTCCTCTCGGCCTGGGAGCAGGCAGGACGTGTAGACGGAGCAGAAGCTCACTTGGCAGAAGAGGTGCTGGCTGCTGGGCCTGCCCCGCAAGGAGGAGTAGTGTGCGCGGGGAGGCTGGGCGGGGCTGGCGCGTGGGTGCCCACTCTGGCTTCCGGGCAGAGCCCGCCTGTGCCCCGGCAGCTGTGACGCCAGGGGCAGAGCGTGCCTCAAGCCCCGGTCTGTGCTGTCCAGGGAGAAGCGTCCGTCCCTTAAACACGTGCTCTCCTCCACAGCGGCCACTGGCCTCCTCAAAACCAGAGGTGGGTTCTTCACTAGAGGAAGTCCACCCCCGCTCCTTCCTTTCACGTCGGAGACCCGTAGCGGGGAGGCCCTAGGGGCTTCCGCATGACGTCATACTAGCCCACGCTCTCCTCCGGAACCTTTCCGATGAGCGTCTTGCTTCCAGGACATCCCCTGCTGTGCACGTGGGTGTGTGTGCACGTTTGTGTGTGTGCGCGCGAGTGCGCGGCCGCTTTCCACTGTCGTGAGTGCGCGGCTGGCATGGCTTCCCCTCCCGGGCCCCCTGCTCCTGCCATCCTCGCTGGGCCCTGTCTGCACCGTGGGGCTTAGAGTGAATCCTGCAGGAAGTGGAGTCCTCTGGGCACACGGGGTGTAATTAAGTGTCCACATCCCACTTTTTCAAGGGAGTTTTTGCCCGTTCACTCACCACTTCCTCTGTTTGCTTTGTTTAATCGACACTGAAGATCCTCTAAACCTTCCTTTCGCTGCATGAGAGCCGCCCTGTCAGCTGACTGACTCCTCTGAGAACAGGACGGTGACTGATTCGCGCAGTCACTTCTAGCTAGCGATCAGTCGGTTTGTGTCGACATGCAGTCCAGAAAATGTCCAGGGGCTGGAGGAGCCGAGTCTCATAGCTGGCTCCCCGGCTGCAAAGGGAGGGACCCACCTGGTCAGAGAGTCCGCGTTCTCGACGTTGCTTTGAAAAACACAGTCTGAATTTGAATTTGAGCATCAGAGCTAGCAAAACTGCAATTTTTAAAAGCTTTTGTTTTTTTATTTTATTTTGAAAAACACATACCCCTTGTTAGCCTTTTCACTTGGCCTTCCTGTTTACAGGCAGGCAGGACAGCACTCACACCACCCCACTGAGTTCTCCAGTTTACCACCTCAGGGTCCTCAATCCAGACTGAGTCTTGACTTTTCTTTCCTCCACGACAGGGCGAGTCGGTGAAGTACTTCCTGGATAACCTGGACCGGATTGGCCAGCTGGTGAGTGAGACCCCCCACGCCCACAGCCTGTGACACGTGCATGCGGCCCAGAGCATCCCCCGTACCAAGGGCTCCCGCTGCCCTCCCGAGCCCTGCCTCGGTTCCAGAGACCAGCGCCATTGCCACACTCATCCCTTACCATCAGCCAGTGTCCAGTTGGTTTCGAAACCTTCCCCATCATCCCACTAAAGTGCCACTGTCCTTCAGCAGTCCCGAGTCCACCCCGCAAAGTCGGTCCACGGCACTTGGCCTTCATTCAACCCAGAGCTTTCTCCTTCCGTCTGTTTGTTTCTCTCAGTCTGTCTGTTGGGGTGGTTGGAGCGTCTCCCCCGCGGGGCTTCTCCCATCTCTAGCGCTGTTGGAGACGTTCCCCTCTCCCCCATCCACCTTGTGGATGGGTCACTGGGCCGAGAGGCTTCCTCCCTGCTGGGGTTTCTGGCAAAGGTGTTGCCAGAGAGCTGGTGAGCAGGAGTCACTGGAGGATTGTAACAGGGCAGGATCAAAGGGCTTCGAGTGACCACAGTTGCTGTGTGCTGCTGAAGACTTTAAAGGTTTCTCCAAGAATAACATACTAAATATATTGCAGGCTAAATTTAAGCAGCATTGCAAAACCTAAGTTAAGTCAGTTCAGAGTCAGGGTTTGGAATGCATGTGCCCTGGAAGTTAGAAAAATAGAAAGGCAACTAAGATGCAGGAGGAAAGTGGTGGGCGTTTCACGTGGAGAGGAGAGGAGAGGAGACGAGAGCTCAGGCTGGGCCTGGCCTGAGGGTCCTGCTCGTCCTTCCTCAGGCTGGTGACCCCCCCTTCATTCTGAAGCAAGCCACCTAGTTCCTTCACTCTCTGTTTCATGGTACATTTATATTCATGTGAATGAAAGCTGGGTCTGGCATCTGGTTCAGCTTCTCGCAGAAGTCCCTGTAACTTCCCTTCCACTGCGTCTGTTCGTCCCTGTCCACCCACGCCCTCCTCCCCAACGCCTCCTTACCTGCCTTTACAGAACTACTTCCCGAGCAAGCAGGACATCCTGCTGGCAAGGAAGGCCACCAAGGGCATCGTGGAGCACGACTTTGTCATCAAGAAGATCCCCTTCAAGATGGTGGACGTGGGCGGCCAGCGGTCCCAGCGCCAGAAGTGGTTCCAGTGCTTCGACGGCATCACGTCCATCCTGTTCATGGTCTCGTCCAGCGAGTATGACCAGGTGCTCATGGAGGACAGGCGCACCAACCGCCTGGTGGAGTCCATGAACATCTTCGAGACCATCGTCAACAACAAGCTCTTCTTCAATGTCTCCATCATCCTGTTCCTCAACAAGACGGACCTGCTGGTGGAGAAGGTGAAGGCCGTCAGCATCAAGAAGCACTTCCCGGACTTCAGGGGCGACCCGCACAGGCTGGAGGACGTCCAGCGCTTCCTGGTCCAGTGTTTTGACCGGAAGAGGCGGAACCGCAGCAAGCCCCTGTTCCACCACTTCACCACCGCCATCGACACCGAGAACATCCGCTTCGTGTTCCACGCCGTGAAGGACACCATCCTGCAGGAGAACCTAAAGGACATCATGCTGCAGTGACGGGCCGCCCTCACCCCTGCCGACCCTCCCTGGCCCCGCCGGCTGCGGGCCGGGCCTGCCCACCTGCGCGAGGTCCCGACCCTGAGCCCCGGACACCTGGCTCGGGGTGCGAGGCCCATGCTCGGCCGCAGGAGGGGGCACGTGGACGCAGCTACTGAACCCCGGGGACTCGTGCAACTACTGAAAGTCCAGCGGTCACTGTGATGTTGCCGTGTGACGCCTGATAGCACAGCTTTCTCTTCTTACAGAAGCCGCTCCTTTTCTGAGAGTTTAATCGGGGACTGCGTGTGTGCACGCACGCTCTGTTTTTAGTGACCGAGACGCAAACACTGGCATCTCTGCAGGTGGCTCTTCTCTCCAACCAGTGAGTGTTTGGTGGGGTATTGCCTGGCGGGGTCCTAGGGGTTTGGAGGAGGGGAAGTGTGGGCTGAGCTCTGGGGGGCCCACCCCCACCTCCCCGAGGGAGCGCGTTGCCTTTTCAATCTCTGGTGCCAATTTCCTGAGAGGCCCCAGCCCCGGCTGTTAGGTTAGAGGGTGGGAGTGAGAGCCCAGGGGGACTTGCCTTAACGCCCCCACACCTGTGCCTTCCTCTCGCCGTCCGATCGGCCACGGCCCATGGGGGAGGTGTGGGCCAGACGCTGCCTTGAATCCCCCCTCCCCTCCGCACGGGCCGGGGGGTGGTGCCTGCTTGCCCTGTGCCCACCCCTGCCCCTGCGCAGAGCCCTCACACCAGCTGGCCTTGCGGACTGCTCTCCATCTCCCGGTCGTCTCACACGTGTGGTCAGCTCGGGGAGCCCGCTGCCTCGGGGAAGCCGCGTGCCCCCTCCTCTCGGGGCCCCCTGAGAGCTGGCAGCGGGGCCCACAGCACCTGCCTTAACACCCCAGGCCCCCGCTGCCTGCCTAGACGGCAGGCTCTCATCAGGGCCCCTTGCTTCCACTGACGCACGCACACGCAGCGGAAGCACTGTTGGCGCGGCCGCCGCTGGGGGCCTCTGCGGAGGCTGAAGTGGCGCTGTGCGCCGTGAGCCCGACCCTCGGGGAGCGTGTCTGGCTGCCCTGCCCAGGTGTCTCTCACTGTGTTTAGAAATACATTGCATTCCAAACCAGTCCCCGCCGCGTATGACTCTGCTCAACGGTGTCCGGCACGCTGAGGCCTTGTCCAGCGTTTAAACAAGGGAAAGGCTTCCTCTGCCGGCGGCCCAGCCTGTGCCTGTGGCTCCGGGCCTGCATCCCAGCGGGAGTCCTGCTCCCCTTCACCAGGAGATAAACTGATCCGGCTCGTGGCAGATGCTGGCCCAGGAGGAAAGGGAGGGGCAGACCCGCTTCTGAGTCATCCTTGTTACCCAGCATTTAATGAGGAGACAGAGTGAGATCCCGTCTCTCTCCGGGCCCTCAAGATTTCCTGTCCGTGTCTGCCGGTGCGGGGGTTCTTCTCAGCTGGAGAAAAGTTGCTGTTTTTGTACTGCTTCCTGTGGCTCTTCGTAAACCGAAAGGACGTGCCCGGGATCAGGGCCAGTGACTGAGGTTTAAAGGAGAAAGCGCCCTCTGGATGGACTGTCCGGGCACCCTGAGACCCCACCATTCTCGGGGCTCGAGCACCCCTTGCCCGCAGGTTCCCATCGCACACATGTGTGCAGATCCATGCTCTCCCCGCCAACCTGGAAATCACCCCTCGAGCTGGCAGAGGCAGCGGCCCGGAGGTGGGTGTGGCTGGCTTGTGAACGGCTTGCTGGCAAGTTGGCATCCATCTGGTCAGGGAGCGCAGTTTGTCCTTCAGACAGTCAGTCGTGTCTGCCGGCTCACTCTCAGACTCGGGAGCGAGCTCATATTGAGTGGCCGTGACTGTGCTGAGTAGCCTGGGAGCCAGGCATGGCCTGGCCCAGACCTGACCCACTTCCTCCCCTGCGGCCAGGAGCTGTCCTTGTGCTGAGCTGAGCAGGCTTGAGAGCACTCAGCCCTCTGTTCTAGGGTCTGTGCTTGTCAGAAACAGGGACGGCCCTGCAGGCGCCACTGAGGCCACCCGCAGCCTTTCCACACATAGTTAGAGCCACTTCTCCACCAGCCTTAGGCCTTTGTACTGTTTTAATCGCACCGCTACCCGCAATTTGCTGTCTTTTATATTGAGATGTTGGAGCAGCAGGGGATGGTCTGCCTCATCTATCACTGCAAAAATGTAACAATAAACTTCCTCGAACTAAGACTTTCTCCTCCTCGTAGTCACACTGTTCACACGTAAGGACACATGTGCATTTTTTTACTATGTTTTTTTAACTTCAGTTTGTAGAGAAATTGTCTCAAAGACATTACATTATAGCTTTGTAATTTATAGAGATCTCTAGACGTCTTATAATTTTTTTACTTCTTTGATAAAAATGAGTCAGGTTATTTCAACTCTTAAGATCAGGAAATCATCTTGAAATACGATCCTTAGTTCTGACCGACTAACTCAGGCATCCTGGGAACAGACGCTCGATAACGCGACACCATGGGCAAAAGCAGTGTCGGGACAAGAGTCATCGGAGCGAAGTGCTCACGGCTTGCGCTATGCACGGCGTTTCAGCATCGGCGGGAGGGGCTGGCTTGATGATCTGACCACCTTCGATCTCTGGATATTTATTAAAATAAATCCTTAGTTTTTCTTAATGAAAAATATCACTCAGCATTCAAAGCCAACATGAAATTTTTCAGTCCCCAAGTGCAGAGCCCGTGGAGAAGTCAAGCCTGATGGTCCTTGAAGGCTCATCACTTGCCCATCATGGTTCTTGTTTCCACGCTTGGGGCGCCAGGCAACCAGGAGAGCTGCCACCAACACGGTTCTGTGCGGACACCTCTGGAGCAAGGCTTCAGGACGGGGAGGGGCGGCAGGAGCACAGACGCATGCGTGTGTGTGCGAGGGAGGCCCTGAGCCCGCCGGCCTGCGTCGGAGACCTGGGACAGATGTGGACCTGTCTGGAGACGGGAGGCGGGAGAGCCCAGGGAAGGCGGGGCCAGTGTGCCGTCAGAAAACGGAAGCCGGCGGCAGACCGAGAGCTGCTCCGTCACCAGAGCTCTGGGCACCCGATTCTTTTCCAGGAAAGCAATGCGCGCAGTGTCCACAGCCGTCGCCCGGCAAGGCGCTGTGTGCATCCGTGTGTGAGGCCTCAGCGGCCCGAGGTAGGCAAGGCAGCCCTCTGCCCACCCCAGAGCCGAGCAGAGCCGCTGCCCACCCCTGCAGAGAAGTGTGTGCTCCTCACCCACGTGTCTGGGGGCCCGGCTCTTTGGGTTCCAGTTTCCTCGTGTAGAGGTTGGACCACAGGGTGACACAGGCACCCTGGGTCCACACCCCTGGATTCCTGGGTGGTTTCTCTGCAGCTGGGGTCATGAGCCATGGAGCAGAGCCATGAAGGGGCCCCCAGGGCCACGGCCGTGGCCCGAGTCCCCACCTCGCTGTGCCCATCAGGCACCGCGGGCGCTCCGAGTGGTTCAGGGAGTCAGGGGCAGGGTCCCCGCTGGCCTCTGACAGCTCACCCCATCTTTTGGTGCCATCTTCTCCCTAAGGTCCATCAGGTGTGCTAGGCAGCCTCGCTCTTGAGTGACGCCTGGAAGCTCGGGGAGCTCCATGTGGAGGAAAAGACAGGGCCTGCTGCGAGGTTGCTGCCGGGCCTGCCGGGGCTGGGTGTTCGCTGAGGCTCCACGTGGTCCAGGGGTCCACACTGTGCTGGTGTCTCCCGGGTGCAGACCTGCTTCGAGGGTCAGCAGGTTGCGTACTTGCCCAAACCACCCGCGGTGCCTGCCTCTCCCTGCCAACCCTGACGGTGGTGCTGAGCCTGGACCCTCACAGCCCTGCTCTGTGTGCGGGCTCCCCGTGTGAAGGCTTCTGGCCCCACGACAGCAGGAGGAGCAGGGTGTCACCAGAACCCAGGAGTCCTCGGGTATCCCGCAGGAGGGCTCTTCCGAGGAATCCGTGTCTGCGTGTAGCAGGGGAGGGAAGTGGGGTGACTCAGACCACAAGATTCCTGCTTTGAAACAGCCCCCGCAGGGCAGCAGGGCCTTCCCCAGCTGATGGGGGTGTGGGGCTCTTCCTACAGGGACCCAAAGCTGTGGGGCCGTAAACACGGCTCAAGGCTCGCCTCACAGAAACGCACCCCTGGCTCCACCTGGGAACTGGGGTCTCCACTCCTGAACTGGTTAGGAAGGTGGGGGTTTTCTTGTGTAGGGGGCTGGGGAAGGTAACACAAACCCGAGTGAAACGCTGGGGCAGCTTCCGGGCTTCTGGGCCGGCAGCGAGCGGCTGGGCCGAGCCGCACGAGGTCCCCATCATCCCGGTCTGTCCATCGGTTCCAGGCTTGTCACTCAGGCTCCTTTTAATCAGCAGTGGATGCCCTTTCTCTTGTGCTTTCAAAAGCTGATCTCTGCAGTGAGCACGGCCCAGTTCTTCAAGTCTGTGAGGCGACCTTCAGGACCAGGGAGGTGTGGGCTGCGTGTGCCCCTGGGAGCTGGCGGGAGTCCGTGTTGGGGCAGCTGGGATTGCAGCAGCATGTGGGGGTGAACAGGCCCTCGCCTCCCTGCCCTGGGGCTCCGGGGGCCTGTTCAGGGGCTCGCCTCCAGCTGGTTCCAGAGTCCCTCTGCTCAGGCAGAGACGGGGAGCGCGGAGCCCGTTCCTTTCTGCGCAGCCTCAGCCCTGATTGGGGACAGGCAAGGGACAGGCCAGCGGGACCCGCGGCAGCCCGAGCACTTCGAGGTGGCTTCAGGGGTGAACCACGGGTGAACCCTCCCCCGGGAGGCCCCACCCCCTCTTCAGTGCCTGGCCCCCAGGGAAGCCTCCCACAGCCTTGGGGTGGTCCAGGAGGCCTCCCCACCACCAGCTGTCAAGGTGCCCTGGAAGAGGTTGGCACCCGCAGTGGGCAGAGGGCTGTCACCCAGGTGGAGAGAATCCAGATCATGGGCTTGACGCAACAGCCAGGCTGACCGAGCCCACCCTCCATGGCTTCCCCGCTTGCCCCGCCGCCCGCGGAGCCTGGGCACCTCTTCCAGGTCCCATGGCTTNGTGCGGGCTCCCCGTGTGAAGGCTTCTGGCCCCACGACAGCAGGAGGAGCAGGGTGTCACCAGAACCCAGGAGTCCTCGGGTATCCCGCAGGAGGGCTCTTCCGAGGAATCCGTGTCTGCGTGTAGCAGGGGAGGGAAGTGGGGTGACTCAGACCACAAGATTCTTGCTTTGAAACAGCCCCCGCAGGGCAGCAGGGCCTTCCCCAGCTGATGGGGGTGTGGGGCTCTTCCTACAGGGACCCAAAGCTGTGGGGCCGTAAACACGGCTCAAGGCTCGCCTCACAGAAACGCACCCCTGGCTCCACCTGGGAACTGGGGTCTCCACTCCTGAACTGGTTAGGAAGGTGGGGGTTTTCTTGTGTAGGGGGCTGGGGAAGGTAACACAAACCCGAGTGAAACGCTGGGGCAGCTTCCGGGCTTCTGGGCCGGCAGCGAGCGGCTGGGCCGAGCCGCACGAGGTCCCCATCATCCCGGTCTGTCCATCGGTTCCAGGCTTGTCACTCAGGCTCCTTTTAATCAGCAGTGGATGCCCTTTCTCTTGTGCTTTCAAAAGCTGATCTCTGCAGTGAGCACGGCCCAGTTCTTCAAGTCTGTGAGGCGACCTTCAGGACCAGGGAGGTGTGGGCTGCGTGTGCCCCTGGGAGCTGGCGGGAGTCCGTGTTGGGGCAGCTGGGATTGCAGCAGCATGTGGGGGTGAACAGGCCCTCGCCTCCCTGCCCTGGGGCTCCGGGGGCCTGTTCAGGGGCTCGCCTCCAGCTGGTTCCAGAGTCCCTCTGCTCAGGCAGAGACGGGGAGCGCGGAGCCCGTTCCTTTCTGCGCAGCCTCAGCCCTGATTGGGGACAGGCAAGGGACAGGCCAGCGGGACCCGCGGCAGCCCGAGCACTTCGAGGTGGCTTCAGGGGTGAACCACGGGTGAACCCTCCCCCGGGAGGCCCCACCCCCTCTTCAGTGCCTGGCCCCCAGGGAAGCCTCCCACAGCCTTGGGGTGGTCCAGGAGGCCTCCCCACCACCAGCTGTCAAGGTGCCCTGGAAGAGGTTGGCACCCGCAGTGGGCAGAGGGCTGTCACCCAGGTGGAGAGAATCCAGATCATGGGCTTGACGCAACAGCCAGGCTGACCGAGCCCACCCTCCATGGCTTCCCCGCTTGCCCCGCCGCCCGCGGAGCCTGGGCACCTCTTCCAGGTCCCATGGCTTCCCCACCTGCCCCGCTGCCCACGGAGCCTGGGCACCTTTTCCGGGTCCCATGGCTTCCCCGGCCACCCCAGCCGCCCGCGGAGCCTGGGCTCCTTTTCCAGGTCCAGCTGCAGCAGGTAGGTGGACCCTGTGGAGGGTCTGGAATCCAGGGGAGAGGGTGTGCGGGCAGGCTGTGACACCAGGCCACTCTCCCCATCTCCTCAACTGTCAGACTCTTCAACCGGCCTCAGTATTTGAGAAATTTGAAATAGATCTCTGTTGAGTCTGTCGTCTCTGAAATCTTAGAGCATTACCTTTCGACCTGTTAACAAATCACAAAACATTCCAAATGTCTTTCTTTTCTCTCGGTCCATTTGAACCAGCTGAAAACGGGCTGGTGTGAGAGCAGCCAGGGGGTTCCTGTCGTCTGCCCGCCCCCGCCCTGCCCCGCCCTCGGCTCAGCCTCAGCGGTGGACCCCACAGGGGCCTGGGCCGGGACTGCGCCTGGTTTGGTGTCCCCCGGGGACAGAGCTCTGAACTCTTCCAGGGTCTTTACACTCGGAAAGGAAACTCCCCGGGGGTCAGGGCCCCTCCCCAGCCTGTCGCTGCAGCTCACGCCACCCCCGCCCTCGCCCCCAGCACTGTCGGTGGGGACAGGCCTGTGTGTTCAACCCGTGTCCCGGCTTGAGAGACGCACGACGCAGTGTAAAAAGTGTACTGTACAGCCACGGTGGTTAGTTGAACGTGTTTTGTATATATGACTTTTATAAAACGATTAAAATTCGCCTTAAACGACCTCCTGGTGTGTCGCGTCTCTGCCGCTGTTAGCGAGGCCCCAGGTCCTTGGTCCCTGAGTACAGAGTCGCCTGCGGGCCTCCGGGGAGCAACCCTGCCCCGGTTCGGCCGGGCCCCCGGTGGGCGCCGTGTGCGGGGTACCGGGCGGGAGAGGTGTGGGGTCTGGGCCTCAGGCTGTGCGCCCCCCCCCCCCGCC
>SJYW01005120.1:47522-102628 GCA_006410735.1 Raphicerus campestris
GTTCCCGCCCCGGCCCCGCCCTCTCACCTTGTACCTGTCCACCAGCCTGAAGCCTAGCAGGTGCTGCAGCTTGCGCAGGCAGATGGGGCAGAGGTCCAGGGGCCGGCGCAGGGCCTCGTCCACGTGCAGCGCGCCCTGCATGAGGCAGCGGAGCCAGCGGCAATTCCCCAGGCCCAGGAGGTGACACAGCTCGTGGCACGTGACCTGAGGGAGACGGGGCCACCGCCTTGCAGCCTGGAGCCTGCCGCCCACCAGAACCGCGGGACCCCTGGGGAGGGGGACACGCTGGCAGAAAGGCCAGCGCTGGGGGCCTGGCGGCATGGAGGTTTGGACATCAAAGAGAAGTGAAGTCGCTCCGTCGTGTCCGACTCTTTGCGACCCTGTGGACTGTAGCCTACCAGGCTCCTCCGTCCATGGGATTTTCCAAGCAAGAGTACTGGAGTGGGTTGCCATTTCCTTCTCCAAAGAGACATCAAAGAGACAAGGGCTCAAATCCCAGCCCTGCCTCTTGAGAGCCACGTGGCTGTAGAGAGGGCACTTGGCGTCTCTGAGCCTTAGTGTCCAAGCTCCCTAAAGTGGCGCTCAGCACACTGTGGGGACTGGGCAGCATAGCTGGCTGTCCACGCACATCCTTCTGTCCGACTCCACCTCCCAGCCTCTCCCGGGAGCTTCCGGAGCCCCCAGCCCTTCCCCCTTCCTGTCCCCCGACCTCTCCCACCACCTCAGTGGCACCTGGCACCCGGCCTCCACACCCACCTTGCAGCACTGGACCACCCCCAGGGCGCTGAAGCACGCGGCCCGGCCTCCATCCTGCAGGGGTGCCTCGGGGCCACCTGCGGCTGCCTCCACCTCCTCCAGGTCAGGTGCGCTGGGCCCCCGTGGCAGGAACTCCCCCGAGAACCGGGCAAAGCTGCAGACACCCACTTCTGGGGGAAGGCAGAGAGGCGGGGGTGCCAGGCATGGTCTCAGCTCAGGGAGCCCAGGGGCAAAGCTCCCCCCAAGGAGTACAGGTCCTGAAGGCCCCACTCTACCAGGTGTCCCCATGAAGGCGGCCTGGGGCAGACACCTCCCCCTCCTTGGGAAGGGGCCCTGGGAGTCACAGCGAGGGGCCGACGTTCCCAGGAGCCCCAGGCCTGTGCCCAAGCCCCAGGGCAGAGGCAGGGTCCCCAGGCGTTGGCTCACCATGCCCTGGAAGGAACGTGCCGAAGGTGAAGGTCCAGGCCTCGCGGGGGTACAGGTCGGACAGCGTGAGGCCCAGCACACACAGAGCGTCCCCAGGCTTGCTGCTCTTCAGGAAGGACAGGATGCCATCTGTGAGGACAAGGCCAGAGGGCACAGTGAAGCAGCAACTGGGCGCCCCCCGCCCTTGGTCCGTTTCCCTCTTCCCCTGCTTGGTACCAGCTCATCCCAAAGTCAGGCATGCCAGTGACATCCCGTGAGGAACGGTCAGAGCTCAGAGCGGCCAAGGTGCATGGCGTGAAGGGGGCCGGGGCATGGCCTCCTCAGGGACAAGTGAGCCTCAGGGCCTGTGTTCCCAGAAGCGCTTCACAGGAAGAGCCGCGGCAGCCCTGCACAGCTGACAGACGGCCCCTGGAGACGCCACCCCTCCCAGGCCTTTTGTGGCAGAAGGGACTTGGCAGACGTGATTAAATGAAAGGTCTCCCAGAGGGAAGGCGATCTAGACTACCCAGCTGCACCCGCTGTGAGCAGCAGGGCCCCAGGAGCAGCAGGAAGGCCAGAGAGAGACCCTGAGGGGCTGCAGGGCAACGAAGCCGACCTTGATTTTAATTCGGGGGGACTGATTCTCGGAGCTGTTAAGAGAATGCACGTCATACAAGGTGTTACGTTACTGCTGAGTAACTGCCCAGCAGGCGTAGACAGAGGGGACACCGGAGACGGAGAGGGGATGCCGGAGACGGAGCGGGCACCGGTGGGGACGTGGAGGGGCCCAGAGACGCTGGGCACAGCGGCTGCGAGTCTACAACCAGGAGAGGGTCTTAGAGTGATCGGATCGAGAGCGAGAGAAAGATCCTTTCCAAGAGGTGGGGCTATAAAAAGGGGCAGAGAAGGGGGACAGAGATGTGTCAAGAAGTAGCAGCAGCTCCTGTCTGGGAGGGGGCGGAGGGCTCAGGCAGGGCCGTGATGTGGAGCTGGGCGTCCACCCGTGGACAGGGGGCTCGGGGCAGGTGAGCAGCCATGCCAAGGGGGTGTGGAAGTTCCCCTCTGCCTGCATTTCCTCCGCTGGAAAAGCAAGGTCAGAAATAAGAGGAAGGCAGAGACGTGAGGGTCCTGGGCTCACAGTCCTACATTACCAGGGGACTACACAGGTGGGAGGCAGATCTCGATGGCCAGAGGGCTGAGCCTGACAACCTGGCACCCATTACCAGGCAACAGGGCACATGGAGCGGGAAACCCTGGGGGAGGTGTTGCGAGGGAGCTGCTTGAAGCCCCAGCTGCAGAGACGACCCCGCTGTCGGTACTGACGAGGCCTAGACCGGCCCTGTCCATAGAAACACAGTATAGCTAAGACTTACGTTTTACTAATTTTAAAGTTGATCAGGGCTTTCCTGATGGTCCAGTGGTTAAGAATCTACTTTGCAAAACAAGGGACGCCAGTTCGATCCCTGATCCAGCAAGGTCCAGCAGGCTTCAGCACAAGGAAGCCTGTGTGCCCCAACTACCGAGCCCACGTGCTGCGAATACGGAGCCCACAGGCCCAGAGCCCATCCTCCGCACAGACAGAGTGGCCTCCACTCAATGGGACTGGAGAAAGCCTGCATGTGGCAGTGAAGACCCAAGGATGCCAAAAAAAATAAATCTTTAAAAAATAAAAGATCAAATGGATGTTAGCATATGCATTTTAACCTAACATATCAAAAAATTTAATATGTCAAATACTAAAATGTTAGATTGTTTACGTCGTTTTTCATGCCGAGTCGTCAACGCAGGTGTGCGTTTTGTGCTCAGCAGCCACACGTGGCCAGCGGCCGCTGTCTGGACAGCCCAGGTCCAGGTGTGACCTGAGGCGAGTGGCTGAGGCCTTGGAGGAGAGACCGAGGGGTGTCAGGCCTTGGGGTGGTGCTGACGGTGATGCCTGTTAGAGGTTGAGCTGTGACTGCCAGAACATGATGCAGAAGCCCGGTACCTGAAACGTGACCTTATCTGGGCCCTGGGTTTGCAGACATGATCCAGTTAAGAAGTCAGCCGGGTGGGTCTGATGCCATTTGCCCGGGGTCCTTATTAGACGAGGATAGACAGACACACAGCCCGTGAGGCAGCTTCAGGCGAGGGACACCGAGGGCTGTGGACATCACCGAGGGTGACCGGGGGAGGACGGTGGGGGGGTCCTGGAGCTGTCAGAGGGAGCAAGACCTGCTGACCGGGCCAGGATTCTGGCCTCCAGGCCATGAGACGAGGTGGTGCTGCTGTTCCAAGCCCCCTGGTGCTGTGCTTTGTCACAGCATCCCCAGGAAACGAACACAGCTGCGAAACCATGGAATCTGACCACAGGAGCTCGGCCCCTCACAAGCCCTGCGCCCCACCTGCCCCGAGCCTTCTTGGGTCCCCTTCCTTCCCCGCAGTCTTTGCAGTGTGGGACTGGGGGCGGTCTATTCACCAAGCAGAGGCAGGACTTCCAGACCCCCTGCATCTCGGTGCTGGGATCGCCAAGGTCCCTGGGGCGGGTGGGCAGATGCTGGTGCCCCCCGCGTGGGCCAGAAGCAGCTGCAGGCATGATGATGTCTCGAGGGGCAGGGAGGGGCGGGGCCGAGGCTGCTCAGTGCTCCGAAGGCCCCATTCAGAGCCTCGGGGGCAGGGGAAGGCTGTGCCCAGGAGGGAGCTGAAGCTACAGCCCAGACACAGAAAGGAACACGCCCCCTTGGGCTGGCACTCACCCTGGACGCCCTGCAGCGACCCCCCCCCGCCCCCCACACCCCACGCCACTAGAAGCCGGCGAACCAGCCGGGCGGTGGGGGCCTGACCTGTGCACACACCACACACACTCACCGGTGTGGAGCTGGAGCCTGTGGGGGTCCTGACCCGGGCGGGCCAAGCAGTGGATGGAGGCGGCCGCCACCGAGGGCAAACACCTGACCTGCAGGCCCAGGAAGAAGGCCTCCGTGCAGCTCCGCAGCTGGTCCAGAAGCGCGCTGCCCGCTGGCCCCTCACTCAGACCTGGGAGCGGAGCAGCGCCATCAGCCCTGCCCGGCCCCTCGCCCCCTCCTTGGAGCCCCAACCCGGGACACTGACCCAGGGTGGGAGCTAGGAGACCTGCAAGAAAGCGGCCGCAGGTTCCCAGGGGCTGCAGGTACCCAGGGGCTGCAGGTGCCCACGGGCACAGGTACCCAGGGGCTGCAGGCACCCACGGGCACAGGTACCCAGGAGCTTCAGGTACCCAGGGGCTGCAGGCACCCATGGGCACAGGTACCTATGGGCTGCAGGTAAATGTGCTTCCGAGCGAGGCTCTGCTTCCGGGGCGGCAGGGCGGCATGGAAGGTCTGGAAGTCCTCAGGGGCCTCTGGGCGGCTAAGGAGCCAGTCGAAGGCCGTGTGGATGAGCAGCGTGCCAAAGAGCGTCCTTTGGGGGTTGTAGGCCTCGGCCAGGAAAAGCCTCTCAGCCGGGGAGAAGGCGGCTGTGTAGAGCTGCCGCAGGGCGGGGTCGGTGGACAGCAGTGCATCCTTCAGGGCCCGGGGCCCAAAGCTGAACTCCTCGGCAGGCCGGCACTGCAGCATGACGGGCCTGGCCTCACCAGGGCGGCCCATGCGCTGCGCGGGGCCCGGCCACCGGCTCGTCCACAGCCTTCCTGGGGGCCGAGCGTGGCGGCCACACGGGCTCCCCGCTCACAGACCAGGAGTCGAGGACCTGAGAGGCCCGGCTCCACCTGGCGCTGGGCCTCCCGGCCTGTCGGCGCCTGCAGAGACAGGGGCGCGCTCCGCTGAGCCCCCAGAAGTTCCCT
Organism: Raphicerus campestris; assembly: GCA_006410735.1. Lineage (NCBI taxonomy): Eukaryota > Metazoa > Chordata > Mammalia > Artiodactyla > Bovidae > Raphicerus > Raphicerus campestris. Next base: position 52,477 of record SJYW01005120.1, read on the forward strand.
AGCACCGCGCCAGTAGGGGAGCCACCAGCAGGGAGAGGGGAGGCCCTGAGCCCCTGGGGAGGCTGGGGGTGGGGGGGCACAGATGGCAGGGAGGCTGGTGACCACTCACTGCAGTGAGAGGGCTTCCCCCCAGACCAGAGCCACGGGCCGGCGCCCTTGCGTGGCTCGGAACATCACCCCCTCCCACCGCACACCGTGCAGAGTGTCCAGGAAGGGCCCAGCTGCCTGCGCTTGACTGAGTCTCCCCAAAGACACAGGGGTGGAGCGGGGCGGGCGGGGGGGAGCCTGGCCAACAGAGATGGAGGGGGAGGCGACAGAGAGAACGAACCAAAAGAGCCGCACAGAGAACAGATCGGGACCGAGGCCAGAAGAACAGAGTCCTGATTTAGAAGCGAGGCACACCCGCAAACCCTTCTCTACAGAGCACAGTGGCGAGGCCTCCCAGCCCGCGCTGGAGAAACAGCAACAGCCTTGCTTCTGTGGGAGAAAGAAGAGAGGAGCCCGCGCTCACTTCACTACGCGTATGCGCTCAGCCGTGTCCCACTCTGTGCGACCCCACAGACTGCAGCCCACCAGGCTCCTCTGTCCGTGAGATCCACCAGGCTCCTCTGTCTGTGGGATTCTCCAGGCAAGAATCCTGGAGGAGGCTGCCATTTCCTCCTCCAGGGGGTCTCCCCCTCCCAGGGGTCGTCTCCTCCGTCTCCCGCACTGGCAGGAGGATTCTTTATCACACAGCCACCTGGGAAGCCCACCCACCTTGTTAACCCCGGTTTAAAGTGTTGATCCAGAAGAGAAACTCACACGTACCCACTCATATATGCATATGTATGTGCATATATGTACAAATAAATATATACACATGTATTCACTTTCACTTTTCACTTTCATGCATTTGAGAAGGAAATGGCAACCCACTCCAGTGTTCTTGCCTGGAGAATCACAGGGAAGGAGGAGCCTGGTAGGCTGCTGTCTATGGGGCCGCACAGAGTCGGACACGACTGAAGCGACTTAGCAGCAGCAGCAGCATTCATATAGAGAGGAAAACTACGTGTGTGTATAATTTATAAATCTTCCTCTGGAAAATTATATACGTATGATTTTTTCCAGGGATGTTATACACATGAGTGCATATATACACACATACTCACACATATGGGTGTATTCTCTTCAGAGTTACCTGCTGGCTTAGCTGAGGGGAAGGGAGCCAGGACTGAAGGCTTACTGAGATTCCTGCCAGTGGAGAGTGTTGCGTATTTCTCTCTGCACATACATTTTACAAATGTAACATGCAATTGTGTGTGAAATCTTACATCCTCTTGACTTAGTGTATGATGAGTGCTTTCCCAAACCCTTAAACAGCCGGTTTTTTAAAAATTTCATTTTAATGGCTGGCCCAAAACTCTGCAGTTTGTACACAAGTGTGTGTCCCCATTTCCTCAGGAGAAGCTCCTGGCAGATGCTGGGTGTGGGTGTTTAAGGGTGCTCAGTTTGTGTTGCCAAACTGTTTTCCAGAAAGGTCACGCCAGTTTCCAACCCCATCACCCGCCAAGTTTCTAAGCACTCAGCAGCAAATAAAAATCATCACCAAGAGCACTAAATCCCCCGCTCCATTCCAGACAGGGGGGTGGGGACAGTTACCCTCGTTTTCAAGAGGGTGAAACTGAGGCAGAATGAGGTTAAAACTAGCAACCAAAGCCCCGGGCTTCACAGGCAGTGCCTGGTGAGGAATCCACCTGCCAATGCAAGAGAAATGGGTCTGATCCCTGGGTCGGGAACATCCCGTGGAGGAGGAGATGGCAGCCCACTCCAGTGTTCTTGCCTGGAGAACCCCATGGACAGAGGAGCCTGGAGGGCTACAGCCCATCGGGCTGCAAGGAGTTGGACACCGAGTAAGAGCACGGGCAAGCCAGCCAGCAAAGCCGCGCCGCTCACGAGAGTCAGAGATGAGGCTGGGGTGCAGCCCTCTCCCAGCACTGCGGTTCCTGTTACCCGAAGCTGCAGAGCGCCATCTTCTCCAGATCCCCGCCCTGCCCCCGCTCCGTGCTGCCAGACACCAGGCCGACACTGACGGTCTGTAACGGGGTGGACAGCCTGCTCCTGGGCTGTGGGGGGAAGACGCCAGCCGCCTGAGGACCACATCGCCACAGCGGCGAGTTCTCCCGGGCGTGGACGTGTGAGGAAGACCGTGCGAGCAGGTGGACGTGGTCAGCATCTCCGAGGGGGCGGGGCACCCTCCCTCCACCTGACCGTCACTGAATGGGGCTTGGCCTACACCCGTGGGCAGAGCAGAGGGCCCTGGCTCGGGCCGGGGGGCTTAAACTCTATAGATCCAGGGCAGACAGGAAGAGAAGATAAAAATTAAGGATTGTCTGGTGTGTTGGAAGGTGATAATCGCTACTGGCGAGGAGAGGCTGGGGCTCAGATGGCCACGGCTGCATCGCCTTTGCAAGAGGGTGACCAGTGTGGGTGTCACTGAGAAGGCAGGGCCTGAGCAGACTGGAGGGAGGAGCCAGGAAGAGGGGGACCTGGGGGAGGTCCCAAGCGGAAGGGCACGTGCAAAGGCCCTGCGGCACATGCCCGCGTATGCACGCACAGACACACGGCAGGCTCGGGGCTCTAGGAAGCCCTCCTCCCCCAAGTCCTGGCGGTGGAGGACGGCCCTCCAGGAAGCTTTAGGTGTGGTCAGCGGGCTCCGGGCTCCTGGCTGTCTGGGACTCAGGGCTGCGGGCACAGAGGGGTGCTCAGGAAAACCTGAGTGGGGAGCGCTCTGAAGGCCAGCAGGGCTCTGGCCAGAACGTGACCCTCTGAGCCACTGGGCCTCATTTCCTCACAGGCACACAGGCCTGGTCCCACTGGCCTCCCTTGCCCAGAGTAAGGCTGGACCGGGCAGAGCACAGGCGGTGCCGGCTCGCGTCCAGGGCCAGCCCGGAGCATCTGACACCACGTGCACCTCACCGACCTGCTCTGGATTCTGAATGCAAGTCACGGGCCCTGCACAGCTCCTGGGCTCTCCCAGACCCTCCACTCACCAGTACCCGCCCCGCAGCGAGCCACAGTGGGCGGCAGGCTTCACCGCTGACTGTTCCGGCTACCCCATTGCTTGGTGTCACGGGCCGTTCAGAACTACGCTTTCTGTAACTGAGAGTGACTATAAACTCCACCTGTGGGGCTGTAGGAACCTTCCAGACACCTGGAGGGTCTGTGTCTCAGCCTCCCCATGGAGGTGAAAGCGGGACCAAGGCCCCCAACAGAGGACACCCTCCTCACAGCTCCACCGTCCTGCGAACCCCAAAGACACTTCTGGACCCAACACCTCCTCTGAACCCACCGCTTCCTGAAACGGAGCTAATAGTAGTCACACGTCTTATTGGCGAGGGGACGGAGGCTCAGAGAGCGGAAGCCACTTACCCAGGGCTGCACAGCTCATAAGACACGGTGCTCCAGATGCTGACAGAGATGTTAGGCAGACAGTAGATGGCAATAAATATTGCCCGTGTCACTCCGGGCCTCCCTGGCAGGACCTCCTCCCCCAAGGGTTTTTCCCACGGCACTCACTGCCCGTCACCACCCACAGACCCCGCTTCGGGGACTCCGCAAAGCCTCAGGAAGTGAAAACCGCCTGCTTTTCACCAAAACTTCAAGGGCTAGGGGTGACTCGGGCCCACACTGTAGACCCCAGGTTCCTCCCAGGCGTGCAGAGAGGGCCAGGGCATGCGGCCCACAGCGACCCAAGGCACAAGCGGAGTTTTCACCGTAGGAACCGGCTACAGTGTCACAGCCCGCGGGGGATCCCGAGAACGTTGGCTCTTGGCGCTTACATCAACCATCTTCTGCGTCTGAACTGAAAACCAAGAACCGCGTCAAATACAGGAACACAGCGCCCTGCCTCCTTCAGCAGCACACACCTGACACGCACATCCCTGCTGTCGTGAGGGCAGTTTAGACCTGAGGGCTCCCTGCAGGGTCCCTAGAACATGCTGTGAGAACCACTGTTGCGCTGTGAATTCTCTGCCTGGGACAGCTGACCACAACCAACAACCACGTGGGCACGTGCCCGGAGCATCCACATGGGAAAACTGGGCCTGGCATGAGACAGAGACACCCCACAGCACACCCTGGGCAGAGCTGCGGGCCTGCCAGCCACATAGAGGAGCCTGGAAGAAACGGGCCTTTAGCTGTGGACCAGTGCGGGCCGGGGCATCCAGGGGACAGGAGGCTCCAGGTCACGCCCCAGGGTGTATGAGATCCTGTCCACTCACTTGGGTCCCACTCTCTCTGGGGTCCGGCCATCCATCTGCCCAGACGTCGTTTCCTCTCAAGAGCCCCTGGCGGCCACATTCCCTTCCTGGTTGCTAAGGGAAATCCTCGTGGGACTCTTCATTCCTGCCGGGTCATCTCTGCACAAGACCACCCCTCGTGCAGAGCCAGAAGCTGAACGTGCGCAGAGACCAGCCCCAGGGCGCTGAGGGAGGGGGCCACCTCCAGAGCAGGCACCCCGTCAATCTTGGCAACAGAGAAGCTCCGGAAGGGAGGCCTCCGGAAACACCGGCTGTCTTTCCTGCTCTGTGATATCCATCGCTCTCCTCTGTATACACTGTCGCACGAGACCCCGGTCACATGCCTGAGCCCTGCCCGCGCTGTCTCACTCAAGATGCACAGCACAGGGCCGCTGGGGGTGCTGTTATAGTGCCCATGTCTCAGATGGGGAACCTGGGGCCAGGCCCCATTTCAGAGCCATGCTTCACACTGGAGCTGGAACTCTTTTTTTTAACCCCAAATCAATGACCTTTAATTTTTAAAAGTAACATGCTCCAATCAGCAAACTTAGGAAAGAGCCAGAACTCTTAACGATCAAGAGTTAACCTGGTTAACTCTTAACCAAATGGGATGTCTCTGCCCTGCCACTGTTAACACTGGGACTGTGACCACACTTCTCAACCCGCCTCCCCTCTCCCTGGGGCACCCACGTCCACCTCACCTGTCCACGGTCCTGCTCAGAAGCCAGGGAAGGACATGGGTTGATTCCACTTCCAGAGGAGGGTCTGCCCCAAAGCCTTCCGCCTGGCACCCACTCCCCTGCCCCCAACCGGGCAATGCCTTAGAGTCAGAGGCAAGAAAGCACGCTCTGGTTCTTGCTATTCTGAATACGCTTTGCAAAACATCCCTGCAGCTGCAGCGAGCTATTCATCTCTGCCTGCCTTCTGAGCAGCCTGCGCTGGAGCCATGTAAAGGCTTTGGGGTTTCACACTTCTCGGAGGCTCCCGCCTGCTCGGAGGGGCGCCAAGGGCTTTGACCTCAGGGGCTCGGCTGGGCGGCAGACCCCTGCTTCCTGCAGCTGCCCCCACCTCCCGTCCACCTGGCCACCAGGCGGCCGGCTTCCTCCCTGTGTCCCCGCCCAGCGGCATTCCCAGTTCCGCATCTCCTAGAACCCCATGCCCCGCTCTTCCGGCTGGAGGTGTTGCCTGTTTCCCTGGGGAGCAGCAACTGAGCCTCCTCCCCACCAACACAGAGCCGGTCAGCGGCCCCCTCCCCGCACCCCCAGGTTCGGGGGAGGCACTCCATGCCCACCTGGGCCGGCCAGGCAGTGCCCTCTTCCCGTGCCTGGCCCCGGGCTCTGAAGACAGCCCACGGGTCGCCCTCCCCCAGGGAGCGGAAGACCGGGAGGGGTACTCCGAGCCCCCTCTTTCCACCGGCTCCACTGTGCCGGGACCAGGCCAGAAAGTTCCCAGGCAGGCACGGAGCACAGAGCGCAGCATTGCCTCAAACCCTCCTGGGCGCCCGGGTCCGCGCCTCACCTCCCGCGGGCCCCCGCGGACCCGCGCAGGAGCGCGCCCGCCGCCGCCAGGCCGTCCTCGGGGCTTGCGCGGCTGCACCCGGCGCTGCGCGCTCCCATCCGCCCCGGCGGTCTCTTTTCGGTCCACAGGCTCACCGCCGCGCCCCGATCTCACTGCGGGCCGGGCCGAGGGCGCGTGGGCCACCGGAATGGGGGGCGGGAGGCCTCGTGACGTCAGCACCGAGGGGCCGCCCGTGGATGCCGCCGCCCTCCCGCCGCTCTGGGGCATCACGCGCGGGCCACAGTGGGCAGGGTGCTGGCAGGGGCCCCTGGGCCTCAGACGTGGGCTTACAGGCGCTGACCTCTGCTGATCCCCATACAGCCCGCCAGGAACGCCCCGCCACTAGCTGAAACACCGGAGGAGGGGCGGGGCCTGAGATCTTAGGGCCCCCGGTGAGACAGGTGAACCAGGCCTGCCCAGGTAAGACCCCCAGGTGAGACAGGTGAACCAGGCCTGCCCAGGTAAGGCGCTGGCATCAGGGTTCCCCCAAGCGCTGCGGGGCCGAAGCTCCAATCAATGACTCAGCCTAGCCTGGCCATCACTGCCCCCCACCCCACCCCGGGAACCTTGTCTGGTGGCCTCCCTATTAAAATGTAATAATGATTTCTTTTTTAGTATATATATGCCAGGCATAATATATACACTGAATGCTTTAAATGTGCTGTCTCAGTTCTGTGAGATAACTATCCTTTTTGTCTCCATTTTATAGATGAAAAACTGAGAAAAATAAAAAACTGGGGCAAGGGCAGGGACAGTGGCAGGCCCACCCAGAGGGCAGAGCAGCAGGGCTGAGCACTCCCAGTGCCAGGGCAGGGGCGGGGGCCCACTCAGGCCCACCCACCCAGCAGCCCGAGCTCCGTGTTCAGTGCCCCTTTCCAGTGTGAGCGCCCTGGGCCCCAGACATGGCCGGGGGGTGTGTCCTGGGGGCTGAGAGGCAGGGCACCCCGTGCCATCCCCAGGGCCACCTGGGTGGCCGGGAAAGCCTCCTGGGAAGCTACCCCCTGCACTTTGGGAGGCGAGGAGCCGCCTGCCCAGCTTCCATAAAGTCTCCGTCCCCACAAGGGTCCTGTCTGCGGGGGTGGGCCCCCTGGGGGAGGGTCTTGGTCCTCAGGACGCACACCTTGAGTGAGGGCCGCCATCTGTCCCGTCTCCAGATCATCGTGGCGGGTCAGCAGCCTCCTACCCAGTCCCCAGAGCTGCCCGGGGCCACCACCCCAAGGTAGGAGAGGACCCCAGGACAGGGAGGAGCTTGGCTGTGAAGGCCGGCATCATCACCCCGGCCCCAAGGGGGAGACACTCCCTCCAGCTGCCCTTTATCTCTTAGGAAACCTTTACCATAAGGGCGTCTTTTGAGGCGAATGTTGCCCTGGCGCAGGACTGCCAGCTCCCAGGCCTTCCCGGCAGCCCGCCCACTCCCGCCTGCCTGGCCTCATTCTAGAGAGATCCCCGACGCGTAGCTGAGGGGTGTGTCACCGTCGTCCCCAGCATTGCTGGAGAGTTTTGTTTAAGCCTTAAGAAATGACCCTGTAACAATAGACATCCATCGTAGAAGATTTGAAAAGTTCTAACAAATTTAAGAAACAAAAAAGACCCCATGATCCAACCATCAAGAAGCTGCTTCTCTTAACTTCCTGGTAGACATGCTTCAAATAACTTTTCCCTCAGCATTGACACAGGATTCTTAAGGAATGCGCTCTGCGTATTTTGCTCTGCTGGAGGCTTTATCACATGATACCTTTCCCTGTCAACCACCAGAAATTGGAAGCTCCTCAAAAAACTAAAGATGGCTCATAGATTAAAGCATCTGCCTGCAGTGCGGGAGACCAGGGTTCAATCCCTGGGTCAGGAAGATCCCCTGGAGAAGCAAATGGCAACCCACTCCAGTACTCTTGCCTGGAAAATCCCATGGGTGGAGGAGCCTGGTAGGCTGCAGTCCATGGGGTCGCGAACAGTCAGACACGACTGAGCAGCTAAAACTTTCACTTTTTCCCCCCCAAAAATGAAAAGTTGCCATATGATCCATCAGTCCCACTCCTGGACATTGATCCAGATCAAACTCTAATCTAAAAAAATACGTGCAGCGGTACGCGCACAGCAGCAGATTCACAACAGATCAAACAGGGAGGCAACCTAAGCGCCCGTCGCCAGGAGGGGACACAGAAGATGCAGCCCGGTGCCCAGTGGAGCCACTCAGGCGTGGGAGAGAGCGGAACAGAGCCGTCTCCAGCGAGAGGGACGCAACCAGAGACGAGCACGCTAAGTGAGGCAAGTCAGAAAGAGAAGGGCAAACACCGCGGGTGCCGCTCACATGTGGACTCTGAAATACAGCCCGAATGAACTTAGCTACGAAACAAAAGCAGACTCACAAACACAGAGCCTAGACTTGCGGCGCCAGGTGGGAGTGGGGGAGGGAGGGGCTGGGGGCTCGGGCTTAGTGGGCGCAGACTGTTATATACAGGATGGCAGACAGGGTCCTCTTACATAGCCCGGGGGACTCTATTCAATATTCTGATAAACCACTACGGGAAAGCGTGGGAAAAAGGATTTATATGTATAACTGGCTCACTCTGCTGCACAGCAGAAATTAGAACACTATAAATCAACTACAGTTCAATAAAGTTGATTTAAGACACAAGTTTAAACATACGAAAGTAAATAAATAGACCCAGTGGCAGGAATCCTCGTCAGAGACAAGAGGAGAGACACGGAGGGAAGAAGACCAGTGGCCCCAGAGGCAGAGGCGAAGGATGAGGCCGTGAGCTGAGGGGCCCCTGAGCCTGGCAGGGCCAGGAAGGATCCCCCTACCCAGAGCCTCTGCAAGGAGGCCCTGCCCAGGCCTTGACTTCGGACTCCATTGAAGAAAATTAATTTCTGTTACTTTTCAAACATGTATTTGGCTGCCCTGGGTCTTCACCGCTTCCCGTGGGCTCTCTTATTGCGGAGTGTGGACTCTCCGGTTGTAGGATGCTGGCTGAGTTGCCTCATGACACGCGGGCTCATAGTTCCCTGACCAATGATCGAACCCCTTCCTCTGCACTGCAAGGCAGATTCCTAACCACGGGGCCCCCAGGGAACCCCCCACCCTGCCGTTTATGGTCATTTGTTACAGCAGCCTCAGGAAAGGAATGTGTGTGTGTGTGCACTCAATCACGTCCGACTCTGCGACCCCATAGACGGTAGCTCGCCATGCTCCTCTGTCCACAGGATTCTCTGGGCAAGAACACTGGAGTGAGTTGCCGTTCCCTCCTCCAGGGGATCTTCCCAACCCAGGGATGGAACCCGTGTCTCTTACACTGGCGGGAGGACTCTACCACCACGCTGTAGGAAACGAATGGAGTTGGAGAATAAGAAGATGCTTCCTANGGACTCCGCAAAGCCTCAGGAAGTGAAAACCGCCTGCTTTTCACCAAAACTTCAAGGGCTAGGGGTGACTCGGGCCCACACTGTAGACCCCAGGTTCCTCCCAGGCGTGCAGAGAGGGCCAGGGCATGCGGCCCACAGCGACCCAAGGCACAAGCGGAGTTTTCACCGTAGGAACCGGCTACAGTGTCACAGCCCGCGGGGGATCCCGAGAACGTTGGCTCTTGGCGGTTACATCAACCATCTTCTGCGTCTGAACTGAAAACCAAGAACCGCGTCAAATACAGGAACACAGCGCCCTGCCTCCTTCAGCAGCACACACCTGACACGCACATCCCTGCTGTCGTGAGGGCAGTTTAGACCTGAGGGCTCCCTGCAGGGTCCCTAGAACATGCTGTGAGAACCACTGTTGCGCTGTGAATTCTCTGCCTGGGACAGCTGACCACAACCAACAACCACGTGGGCACGTGCCCGGAGCATCCACATGGGAAAACTGGGCCTGGCATGAGACAGAGACACCCCACAGCACACCCTGGGCAGAGCTGCGGGCCTGCCAGCCACATAGAGGAGCCTGGAAGAAACGGGCCTTTAGCTGTGGACCAGTGCGGGCCGGGGCATCCAGGGGACAGGAGGCTCCAGGTCACGCCCCAGGGTGTATGAGATCCTGTCCACTCACTTGGGTCCCACTCTCTCTGGGGTCCGGCCATCCATCTGCCCAGACGTCGTTTCCTCTCAAGAGCCCCTGGCGGCCACATTCCCTTCCTGGTTGCTAAGGGAAATCCTCGTGGGACTCTTCATTCCTGCCGGGTCATCTCTGCACAAGACCACCCCTCGTGCAGAGCCAGAAGCTGAACGTGCGCAGAGACCAGCCCCAGGGCGCTGAGGGAGGGGGCCACCTCCAGAGCAGGCACCCCGTCAATCTTGGCAACAGAGAAGCTCCGGAAGGGAGGCCTCCGGAAACACCGGCTGTCTTTCCTGCTCTGTGATATCCATCGCTCTCCTCTGTATACACTGTCGCACGAGACCCCGGTCACATGCCTGAGCCCTGCCCGCGCTGTCTCACTCAAGATGCACAGCACAGGGCCGCTGGGGGTGCTGTTATAGTGCCCATGTCTCAGATGGGGAACCTGGGGCCAGGCCCCATTTCAGAGCCATGCTTCACACTGGAGCTGGAACTCTTTTTTTTAACCCCAAATCAATGACCTTTAATTTTTAAAAGTAACATGCTCCAATCAGCAAACTTAGGAAAGAGCCAGAACTCTTAACGATCAAGAGTTAACCTGGTTAACTCTTAACCAAATGGGATGTCTCTGCCCTGCCACTGTTAACACTGGGACTGTGACCACACTTCTCAACCCGCCTCCCCTCTCCCTGGGGCACCCACGTCCACCTCACCTGTCCACGGTCCTGCTCAGAAGCCAGGGAAGGACATGGGTTGATTCCACTTCCAGAGGAGGGTCTGCCCCAAAGCCTTCCGCCTGGCACCCACTCCCCTGCCCCCAACCGGGCAATGCCTTAGAGTCAGAGGCAAGAAAGCACGCTCTGGTTCTTGCTATTCTGAATACGCTTTGCAAAACATCCCTGCAGCTGCAGCGAGCTATTCATCTCTGCCTGCCTTCTGAGCAGCCTGCGCTGGAGCCATGTAAAGGCTTTGGGGTTTCACACTTCTCGGAGGCTCCCGCCTGCTCGGAGGGGCGCCAAGGGCTTTGACCTCAGGGGCTCGGCTGGGCGGCAGACCCCTGCTTCCTGCAGCTGCCCCCACCTCCCGTCCACCTGGCCACCAGGCGGCCGGCTTCCTCCCTGTGTCCCCGCCCAGCGGCATTCCCAGTTCCGCATCTCCTAGAACCCCATGCCCCGCTCTTCCGGCTGGAGGTGTTGCCTGTTTCCCTGGGGAGCAGCAACTGAGCCTCCTCCCCACCAACACAGAGCCGGTCAGCGGCCCCCTCCCCGCACCCCCAGGTTCGGGGGAGGCACTCCATGCCCACCTGGGCCGGCCAGGCAGTGCCCTCTTCCCGTGCCTGGCCCCGGGCTCTGAAGACAGCCCACGGGTCGCCCTCCCCCAGGGAGCGGAAGACCGGGAGGGGTACTCCGAGCCCCCTCTTTCCACCGGCTCCACTGTGCCGGGACCAGGCCAGAAAGTTCCCAGGCAGGCACGGAGCACAGAGCGCAGCATTGCCTCAAACCCTCCTGGGCGCCCGGGTCCGCGCCTCACCTCCCGCGGGCCCCCGCGGACCCGCGCAGGAGCGCGCCCGCCGCCGCCAGGCCGTCCTCGGGGCTTGCGCGGCTGCACCCGGCGCTGCGCGCTCCCATCCGCCCCGGCGGTCTCTTTTCGGTCCACAGGCTCACCGCCGCGCCCCGATCTCACTGCGGGCCGGGCCGAGGGCGCGTGGGCCACCGGAATGGGGGGCGGGAGGCCTCGTGACGTCAGCACCGAGGGGCCGCCCGTGGATGCCGCCGCCCTCCCGCCGCTCTGGGGCATCACGCGCGGGCCACAGTGGGCAGGGTGCTGGCAGGGGCCCCTGGGCCTCAGACGTGGGCTTACAGGCGCTGACCTCTGCTGATCCCCATACAGCCCGCCAGGAACGCCCCGCCACTAGCTGAAACACCGGAGGAGGGGCGGGGCCTGAGATCTTAGGGCCCCCGGTGAGACAGGTGAACCAGGCCTGCCCAGGTAAGACCCCCAGGTGAGACAGGTGAACCAGGCCTGCCCAGGTAAGGCGCTGGCATCAGGGTTCCCCCAAGCGCTGCGGGGCCGAAGCTCCAATCAATGACTCAGCCTAGCCTGGCCATCACTGCCCCCCACCCCACCCCGGGAACCTTGTCTGGTGGCCTCCCTATTAAAATGTAATAATGATTTCTTTTTTAGTATATATATGCCAGGCATAATATATACACTGAATGCTTTAAATGTGCTGTCTCAGTTCTGTGAGATAACTATCCTTTTTGTCTCCATTTTATAGATGAAAAACTGAGAAAAATAAAAAACTGGGGCAAGGGCAGGGACAGTGGCAGGCCCACCCAGAGGGCAGAGCAGCAGGGCTGAGCACTCCCAGTGCCAGGGCAGGGGCGGGGGCCCACTCAGGCCCACCCACCCAGCAGCCCGAGCTCCGTGTTCAGTGCCCCTTTCCAGTGTGAGCGCCCTGGGCCCCAGACATGGCCGGGGGGTGTGTCCTGGGGGCTGAGAGGCAGGGCACCCCGTGCCATCCCCAGGGCCACCTGGGTGGCCGGGAAAGCCTCCTGGGAAGCTACCCCCTGCACTTTGGGAGGCGAGGAGCCGCCTGCCCAGCTTCCATAAAGTCTCCGTCCCCACAAGGGTCCTGTCTGCGGGGGTGGGCCCCCTGGGGGAGGGTCTTGGTCCTCAGGACGCACACCTTGAGTGAGGGCCGCCATCTGTCCCGTCTCCAGATCATCGTGGCGGGTCAGCAGCCTCCTACCCAGTCCCCAGAGCTGCCCGGGGCCACCACCCCAAGGTAGGAGAGGACCCCAGGACAGGGAGGAGCTTGGCTGTGAAGGCCGGCATCATCACCCCGGCCCCAAGGGGGAGACACTCCCTCCAGCTGCCCTTTATCTCTTAGGAAACCTTTACCATAAGGGCGTCTTTTGAGGCGAATGTTGCCCTGGCGCAGGACTGCCAGCTCCCAGGCCTTCCCGGCAGCCCGCCCACTCCCGCCTGCCTGGCCTCATTCTAGAGAGATCCCCGACGCGTAGCTGAGGGGTGTGTCACCGTCGTCCCCAGCATTGCTGGAGAGTTTTGTTTAAGCCTTAAGAAATGACCCTGTAACAATAGACATCCATCGTAGAAGATTTGAAAAGTTCTAACAAATTTAAGAAACAAAAAAGACCCCATGATCCAACCATCAAGAAGCTGCTTCTCTTAACTTCCTGGTAGACATGCTTCAAATAACTTTTCCCTCAGCATTGACACAGGATTCTTAAGGAATGCGCTCTGCGTATTTTGCTCTGCTGGAGGCTTTATCACATGATACCTTTCCCTGTCAACCACCAGAAATTGGAAGCTCCTCAAAAAACTAAAGATGGCTCATAGATTAAAGCATCTGCCTGCAGTGCGGGAGACCAGGGTTCAATCCCTGGGTCAGGAAGATCCCCTGGAGAAGCAAATGGCAACCCACTCCAGTACTCTTGCCTGGAAAATCCCATGGGTGGAGGAGCCTGGTAGGCTGCAGTCCATGGGGTCGCGAACAGTCAGACACGACTGAGCAGCTAAAACTTTCACTTTTTCCCCCCCAAAAATGAAAAGTTGCCATATGATCCATCAGTCCCACTCCTGGACATTGATCCAGATCAAACTCTAATCTAAAAAAATACGTGCAGCGGTACGCGCACAGCAGCAGATTCACAACAGATCAAACAGGGAGGCAACCTAAGCGCCCGTCGCCAGGAGGGGACACAGAAGATGCAGCCCGGTGCCCAGTGGAGCCACTCAGGCGTGGGAGAGAGCGGAACAGAGCCGTCTCCAGCGAGAGGGACGCAACCAGAGACGAGCACGCTAAGTGAGGCAAGTCAGAAAGAGAAGGGCAAACACCGCGGGTGCCGCTCACATGTGGACTCTGAAATACAGCCCGAATGAACTTAGCTACGAAACAAAAGCAGACTCACAAACACAGAGCCTAGACTTGCGGCGCCAGGTGGGAGTGGGGGAGGGAGGGGCTGGGGGCTCGGGCTTAGTGGGCGCAGACTGTTATATACAGGATGGCAGACAGGGTCCTCTTACATAGCCCGGGGGACTCTATTCAATATTCTGATAAACCACTACGGGAAAGCGTGGGAAAAAGGATTTATATGTATAACTGGCTCACTCTGCTGCACAGCAGAAATTAGAACACTATAAATCAACTACAGTTCAATAAAGTTGATTTAAGACACAAGTTTAAACATACGAAAGTAAATAAATAGACCCAGTGGCAGGAATCCTCGTCAGAGACAAGAGGAGAGACACGGAGGGAAGAAGACCAGTGGCCCCAGAGGCAGAGGCGAAGGATGAGGCCGTGAGCTGAGGGGCCCCTGAGCCTGGCAGGGCCAGGAAGGATCCCCCTACCCAGAGCCTCTGCAAGGAGGCCCTGCCCAGGCCTTGACTTCGGACTCCATTGAAGAAAATTAATTTCTGTTACTTTTCAAACATGTATTTGGCTGCCCTGGGTCTTCACCGCTTCCCGTGGGCTCTCTTATTGCGGAGTGTGGACTCTCCGGTTGTAGGATGCTGGCTGAGTTGCCTCATGACACGCGGGCTCATAGTTCCCTGACCAATGATCGAACCCCTTCCTCTGCACTGCAAGGCAGATTCCTAACCACGGGGCCCCCAGGGAACCCCCCACCCTGCCGTTTATGGTCATTTGTTACAGCAGCCTCAGGAAAGGAATGTGTGTGTGTGTGCACTCAATCACGTCCGACTCTGCGACCCCATAGACGGTAGCTCGCCATGCTCCTCTGTCCACAGGATTCTCTGGGCAAGAACACTGGAGTGAGTTGCCGTTCCCTCCTCCAGGGGATCTTCCCAACCCAGGGATGGAACCCGTGTCTCTTACACTGGCGGGAGGACTCTACCACCACGCTGTAGGAAACGAATGGAGTTGGAGAATAAGAAGATGCTTCCTATGGTTGTCATAGGGTCAGGAAAACATCCAGAATGCTCTTGGCACGCAGCGGCTCCTTACACCACCCATCTGGCTGAGGCTTGGGCACCCGCTGTGCTTTGGGGAGTGGGGACTGGGCGCTTCCCTTCTGTCCATGGGCAGCAGACAAGGGCGAAGGCGGATGTCCTGTGGGCACAGACAGGGTTGGAGGGGCTGAGGGGCTCGTGCCATGTGTGTTGGGCAAGATGAGCCGAGCAGGGTCTCTGGGCAGAGATGGGGTCCTGCGGGCCACAGGGACACCACAAGCAAAGGCCCGGGCGTCAGGGTGGGCGGAGCCTTTGGGGAGTGGGGTCTTGGTGGTTTGGAGTAAGGCAGGCTGGGATCCAGGGGTGGGGCTGCGTGGGGAGGTGAGAGCCGGGAGGTGAGGGGCAGGGACCGGGAACAAGGGTCTTGCTGGGGCTCCGGGAGCAGCGGGTTGAGGAGGGGTAGGCAGGTGATGTCCAGGTGGTGGCAATGGGGGCTGAGTCAGGGTCCAGGCAGGGGGTGTGTGGAGCACCTTGGGCCGGGGGACTTGGGGCCCACCTGAATGGGGAGCAAGGATGTGGTGTCAACCTCCTCCGGGTCGTGGGAGCCCTGCTCAGGCCTCAGTTTCCCCAGACCTCCTGGGGAAGCGCCCAGTGGCCATGCTAAAGTGACTGTTTCCTGAATGCCCACCCCATGCCAGTGCACAGGGAGCGCCCTGCAACCTCCCTCTGGAGCTCAGGGCTGGCTGGGGCTCCCCGCAGCCTGGGGGACTCAGAGGTCCCCTGCATCAGAGGCGGGACGAGTGGGCCTGACATACAGCGGAGGCCAAGAAGGCCCCCGTGGGTGCAGCGGGCCGAGTGGGCAGGGCTCCAGCCCCCGCACCCTGCCTGTGAGGACGCCCTCAGAGCTCCAGGCCAGCACTCACTCGGGGTGCTCAGGTCTGGAATCCCGTGTCCCTCAAGGAGCAGCCAGACCAGCTGGGCTGCGGGGGTGGGCTCACCTCAGGTACCCCCAACACACACATACACCATATACACAATCACACACATACACACTCACACGCACATACACACATGTATACATGCAGATACACGCTCACATACATACACACATACACACTCACACTTGTACCTAGATACACACTCACACACATAGACATATACACACGTACACATACACACACTCACACACACATATCCACTCACACACATAGACATACACACACAGACATATACACATGCATACACACATGATACACACACACGGACATATACACACTCACACACAAATACACACATATACACACACATATATCCACTCACATACACATTCACACTTATACACACACATACACACACTCACATACATGCATACATACAGATACACACACATATACACTCATACACAAGCATACAGATACCCACTCACACATATACAGACACATACACACACACATAGACACATAGACNCTAGACTTGCGGCGCCAGGTGGGAGTGGGGGAGGGAGGGGCTGGGGGCTCGGGCTTAGTGGGCGCAGACTGTTATATACAGGATGGCAGACAGGGTCCTCTTACATAGCCCGGGGGACTCTATTCAATATTCTGATAAACCACTACGGGAAAGCGTGGGAAAAAGGATTTATATGTATAACTGGCTCACTCTGCTGCACAGCAGAAATTAGAACACTATAAATCAACTACAGTTCAATAAAGTTGATTTAAGACACAAGTTTAAACATACGAAAGTAAATAAATAGACCCAGTGGCAGGAATCCTCGTCAGAGACAAGAGGAGAGACACGGAGGGAAGAAGACCAGTGGCCCCAGAGGCAGAGGCGAAGGATGAGGCCGTGAGCTGAGGGGCCCCTGAGCCTGGCAGGGCCAGGAAGGATCCCCCTACCCAGAGCCTCTGCAAGGAGGCCCTGCCCAGGCCTTGACTTCGGACTCCATTGAAGAAAATTAATTTCTGTTACTTTTCAAACATGTATTTGGCTGCCCTGGGTCTTCACCGCTTCCCGTGGGCTCTCTTATTGCGGAGTGTGGACTCTCCGGTTGTAGGATGCTGGCTGAGTTGCCTCATGACACGCGGGCTCATAGTTCCCTGACCAATGATCGAACCCCTTCCTCTGCACTGCAAGGCAGATTCCTAACCACGGGGCCCCCAGGGAACCCCCCACCCTGCCGTTTATGGTCATTTGTTACAGCAGCCTCAGGAAAGGAATGTGTGTGTGTGTGCACTCAATCACGTCCGACTCTGCGACCCCATAGACGGTAGCTCGCCATGCTCCTCTGTCCACAGGATTCTCTGGGCAAGAACACTGGAGTGAGTTGCCGTTCCCTCCTCCAGGGGATCTTCCCAACCCAGGGATGGAACCCGTGTCTCTTACACTGGCGGGAGGACTCTACCACCACGCTGTAGGAAACGAATGGAGTTGGAGAATAAGAAGATGCTTCCTATGGTTGTCATAGGGTCAGGAAAACATCCAGAATGCTCTTGGCACGCAGCGGCTCCTTACACCACCCATCTGGCTGAGGCTTGGGCACCCGCTGTGCTTTGGGGAGTGGGGACTGGGCGCTTCCCTTCTGTCCATGGGCAGCAGACAAGGGCGAAGGCGGATGTCCTGTGGGCACAGACAGGGTTGGAGGGGCTGAGGGGCTCGTGCCATGTGTGTTGGGCAAGATGAGCCGAGCAGGGTCTCTGGGCAGAGATGGGGTCCTGCGGGCCACAGGGACACCACAAGCAAAGGCCCGGGCGTCAGGGTGGGCGGAGCCTTTGGGGAGTGGGGTCTTGGTGGTTTGGAGTAAGGCAGGCTGGGATCCAGGGGCTGGGGCTGCGTGGGGAGGTGAGAGCCGGGAGGTGAGGGGCAGGGACCGGGAACAAGGGTCTTGCTGGGGCTCCGGGAGCAGCGGGTTGAGGAGGGGTAGGCAGGTGATGTCCAGGTGGTGGCAATGGGGGCTGAGTCAGGGTCCAGGCAGGGGGTGTGTGGAGCACCTTGGGCCGGGGGACTTGGGGCCCACCTGAATGGGGAGCAAGGATGTGGTGTCAACCTCCTCCGGGTCGTGGGAGCCCTGCTCAGGCCTCAGTTTCCCCAGACCTCCTGGGGAAGCGCCCAGTGGCCATGCTAAAGTGACTGTTTCCTGAATGCCCACCCCATGCCAGTGCACAGGGAGCGCCCTGCAACCTCCCTCTGGAGCTCAGGGCTGGCTGGGGCTCCCCGCAGCCTGGGGGACTCAGAGGTCCCCTGCATCAGAGGCGGGACGAGTGGGCCTGACATACAGCAGAGGCCAAGAAGGCCCCCGTGGGTGCAGCGGGCCGAGTGGGCAGGGCTCCAGCCCCCGCACCCTGCCTGTGAGGACGCCCTCAGAGCTCCAGGCCAGCACTCACTCGGGGTGCTCAGGTCTGGAATCCCGTGTCCCTCAAGGAGCAGCCAGACCAGCTGGGCTGCGGGGGTGGGCTCACCTCAGGTACCCCCAACACACACATACACCATATACACAATCACACACATACACACTCACACGCACATACACACATGTATACATGCAGATACACGCTCACATACATACACACATACACACTCACACTTGTACCTAGATACACACTCACACACATAGACATATACACACGTACACATACACACACTCACACACACATATCCACTCACACACATAGACATACACACACAGACATATACACATGCATACACACATGATACACACACACGGACATATACACACTCACACACAAATACACACATATACACACACATATATCCACTCACATACACATTCACACTTATACACACACATACACACACTCACATACATGCATACATACAGATACACACACATATACACTCATACACAAGCATACAGATACCCACTCACACATATACAGACACATACACACACACATAGACACATAGACACACACAGATACACAAATGCATACACACACATACACACATATATACACTCACACACATGCAAACATACACACACACACTCACACACCCAGTGACCCCGCCCCCCCGTGGGTCCCTTCCCAGCATCCACAGGCTCAGCAAAGGCTGGGGAAGAGCGTGGGCATGCTTGGCCTCCAGAGAGCAGACCCCCGCCCCATGTCTGTGTCTGCCTCTCCTCCTGGGCCTCTTGCCCCCCACCCCCCATCCTTGCCCGACGGTGGTCCCTGTGGGCGGGGAGCCAGAGGCATCCCACAGAAGCAGAGAAGAGGCGGGGCTTGGCGGCTCTCGCAGAGCACGGGTGCTCCCTCGGAAGCAGCCCCCAGCCTGACGACATGGTCCCCGCAGGCCAGTCTGAACTCTGGGCACTGGGCGATGCTCCCCTTGGATCTGAATGTCGCCTGTGTGGGCTCTGGGGAAGCTCAGCCCCTGCACTGGGTCCGCAACGACGACAGCTCCGTCCCCAGGTACCCAGGGCAGGGCAGGCGCAGGGGTTCCCAGGACCGAGGCTGCATCCTCCTCAGCGGAGACAGGGCTGACTCCACGCAGACAGCGGCCTCCCCTCTGCCCCACCCGGCTCCTCACCGTAGTACGTAGGCCATCCAACCCCCACCTGGGTGGTCCCAAGGGCTGACGGAGCAGCCGGGACGTGGGCATCGCAGAGAGGAACGCCATCCACACTCACTCTGATGGTTTCTGACCTGAGACCCCAGCCCAGCGCAAGCGGCCCAGAGTGTGTTTGAAAGACACAGGGGGCTCGGGGTGTGGGGATCTGGCCTGGGACCCCAACTGAGGCCATCTCCCTGGGATTTGGGGTGTCCTCACCCCCACAGATGACCTGAGCCCCCCTGCCCCACAGGGAGACCCGGGAGGCCCAGCGTCCAATAGAAGACCTTGAGGCCATGGGCTCCCCGGGCAGACCTGTGAGGACCTGGGGCCCTGGCCACACAGAGCCCTGCCTGAGGGGGTCCCAGCTTTGTGGCCAGTTTGAGTACTCAGAGCCCACAGTCCAGAAGCTTCTCCAGGCAGGCACAGGAGGGGTGGGGGTGGTTGGGGAAGGCGATGAGGGGAAGGTCCCAGGGGAAGGCAGAGGCAGCCTGAGGAGGCCAGGCTGCATCTGGTCGGCATCTGGTCGGGCCCCGAGACACCCCTCGACGGCCCCCAGCCCCAGGCCAGGCCTCCCACGGCCCGTCCAACCGCACTCCCACAGCTGGATGAAGCCACGTGGCCACAGAGCCTTTCAAGGACTCCCCGCATCTGAGGATGAAGCCCCGCCCTTCCCACGAGCCACGAGGAAGACCACCCTGCCACCATCTCCCAAGCCTGCAGGCTCTGTCTGACCCAGGCACCATCCTCTTTCTCCCTCTGGGGTCCCTCGGCCTAGAAGGTGCCCAGCCCCTGCAGCCCCGGCAGGGATTCCCGAGTCAGGTGGGGTGCCACGGAGCTGGGCCGCCACTCCTAGCTGCCCCCCGCGTCCGCCCCGGCCCCCTCTCCTGCCTGGTCTCACTTCCAGGTCTCTGCCTGCAGCCCTGCGCCCCCCCTCGCAGGGAGGCCTCCCACCCCTCACTGAGGTGTCAGGCCCCACAGCTACTTCCTCCCAGGCACCCTCCTGACACGCACTGCCACTGACACATGATTACCTGTCAGCGTCTGCCTCCGGCCGCGAGAGCACGCTGCGGGTTGTGTGTGCCCCTGAGCGACTAGTGCCACTCCCAGTGCGACTAGTGCCACGGTGAGCACTCAGCCCAGGTGGGCGCACGGCCACGCGTCACAGCCCGGCATGCACCCTGTACACACCCCGCATCCCTGCCGCACCCGGCTCTCCGAGCACATCCACACGGACATGCTGGCCTCCAGGCACACACACGCACACGCATGCATGCCTGCGCTCACTCCCAGCATGCTGCACCCACGCCCCTCCACACGCAGGGCCCTCGCACTGTGCACACACAGGCACACACAGCTGAGCGTGCTTTCTCACGCCGTCCCCGCCACCCTCACTCCGACAGGCGCCTCAGCTGCTGTTTGCCGCCTCTGCCTCCTGCGTGTTTGCCAAGCAGTTTCCATGGCGACGCATCTCAGCTCGGCCGGGAGCGGGGAAGATGGCCTCCATGGAGGGGACGAGACTTGAGGTCTCTGCATCCACCAGCTCCACTGGCAGGCAAGGGCGGGTGCTCCCCAAAGGGGACATACCACCCCTGCCACAGCCTGTGTGAGGCTGGCGCCTGAGGCAGCGGCTCTGGAACTTCTGGGCTACATGCTCCAGGAGAAGGTCACTCAGTCGTTCAACAAACCCTGCAAGCCGGCTACACAGTCACCTGAGGCACAGGCCTGGCTCACCAAAGCTTGCAGTGAGGCTGGACTGTTAACCCAGCATCTGGCTGAAGGGCCTTCCCACAGGTCAGTGGTCCCTGAACATCGAGGCCTGGCCACTCACCCTCTGCTTCCATGGGGCAAGGAAGCCATGCTCCTCGCCCACCCACATGCTGGAAGACCAAACGCAAAAGCGACCCCAATTCTGCACCCCTGCCTGAACCTCCGTCCTCTGTGCCGCAATGCCTGTGAAGGCGGGAACCTGCCCCGTAACTGGCTCTGGCTACCCAAGGCGACAGGGACACCATGCCAGGGCTCAGCCGCAGGACGCCGTGCTTCTGCCTGCTCTCCCGCGGGCTCCTGTGGTGGCACAAGAACAAGCCTGGGCTGGTCTGCAGCAAGGTGAGGGGACACGGGGCCTCCTAGCTGAGCCTACCACCCCCTCAACCCGCCACAGAGCGAGCCCAGAGCAGCAGTCCTGCCAGGCTGGCCTCAAGACCCTTCAGATACAAGAAAACGTGGTTTTAAGTCGCTAGCCTGAGTCTGCTTGTTACACAGTAGTAGCTAACAGACACACCCTCTTCCAAGGGCCTCATGCAATCAGCACAGGCCAGAGTGTGTGGGCTGTCCACGGACCCACCCTGTGCCTGAGCCTGGTGGTGGAGAGGACCACTGCTGCCTCCTGGGAGCCCACAGCACTTCAGAGAGGCAGGATGAGCCGCCCAGGCCCTGCGATGTGTGGGAGTGGGTGAGCATGGCACAGCCTGGCTGGAGTAGAGCTTCCTGTTTCCCTCCCCTTGGACACACGTTTGCAAACATTACTTCCTGGGTAACTACGCCTCAGTTCAGCTCAGTTCAGTTGCTTAGTCATGTCCGACTCTTTGTGACCCCATGGACTGCAGCACGCCAGGCCTCTCTGTCCATCACCAACTCCTGGAACTTACTCAAACTCATGTCCATTGAGTCGGTGATGCCATCCAACGATCTCATCCTCTGTTGTCCCCTTCTCCTCCTGCCTTCAATCTTTCCCAGCATCTGGGTCTTTTGAAGTGAGTCAATTCTTCCCATCAGGTGGCTGAAAGATTGGAGTTTCAGCTTCAGCATCGGTCCTTCCAATGAATATTCAGGACTGATTTCCTTTAGAATGGACTGGCTGGATCTCCTTGCAGTCCAAGGGACTCTCAAGAGTCTTCTTCAACACCACAATTCAAAAAGCATCAATTCTTTGGTGCGCAGCTTTCTTTATAGTCCAACTCTCACATCCATACGACTCCTGGAAAAACCACAGCTTTAACTAGATGGACCTTTGTTGGCAAAGTGGTGTCTCTGCTTTTTAATATGTTGTCTAGGTTGGTCATAGCTTT
The DNA here is from genome assembly GCA_006410735.1 of Raphicerus campestris. NCBI lineage: Eukaryota > Metazoa > Chordata > Mammalia > Artiodactyla > Bovidae > Raphicerus > Raphicerus campestris. Next base: position 74,922 of record SJYW01005120.1, read on the forward strand.
TCTTCCAAGGAGCAAGCGTTTTTTAATTTCATGGCTGCAGTCACCATCTGCAGTGATTTTGGAGCCCCCAAAAATTAAGTCTCTCACTGACTCCACTGCTTCCTCGCCTCCTAGGGCATCGCAGTCTGTGGGCTCCTCGTGTTGTGGAGAAGGGGCTCCAGGGCACACAGGCTCAGCTGCCTTGTGGCATGCGGGATCTTTCATGACCAGGGACTGGAACCCTTGTCCTTCACATTGCAAGGCAGATTCTTAACCACTGGACCACCAGGGGAGCCCATGCTCTTACTTCTAATGCTAGTAATTTGTGTGTGTGTGTGTCTTTTCTTAGCCTAGCTAGAGGCCTTCGCTGCTTAGTCGCTCAGTTGTGCCTGACTCTTTTGGGCCACCATAGACTGCAGCCCACCAGGCTGCTCAGTCCATAGGATTTCCCAGGCAAGAATTCCGGAGTGGGTTGCACTTCCTTCACCAGGGAATCTTCCCGATCCAGTCAAGCCCTGATCCCCTGCACCTGCAGGCGGGATCTTTGCCAGGGAAGATTGCCTTGAGGCCTACTGACTTTCTTGATTTCTTCTAAGAACCAGTTGTTGGTTTCATGATTTCCTCTATTAATTTCCTGTTTTCGTTGATTTCTGCTCTTTTATTATTTCTTTTCCTGTCCTTACTTTGGGTTGAATTTGTTCTTTTCCTGGTTTCCTAAGGTAGCTTAAGTTTATTGATCTTAGATCTTTCTTCTTTTCTCATACATATATTCAACGCTATAAATACCCCCTCTGAGCACTGCTTTGCTGCAGTCCATAGATTTTGATAAGCTATAATTCCATTTTCAATTCAGTTAAAAATATTTCTAAGTTTCTCTTGAGATTTTTCGACTGTGCAGTGTGCTTTTGAACACTGAGACTCGCCTCTGGGAGGCAGACAGTAAAAGCCCCATTTCACCCAGGCCCACACGGCCGAGGCGGCAGAGCTGGGCCGCAGTGCCTTCTGCCCGGTCCTAAGGACCAGCCCGGAGCTAGACTCGGCTGATGTCTCGAGTGACTCCGTTGCCTGGCCAGTGAGCGCTGACCTGCTACATGGTCGGCAGGTTTAGAGACTGAAAGTCTNACACACCTTATTATTTGCTATTTATACCGCAATAGAGCTGTTAAAATATGACAGATATATAGGATAAACCAAATATTGGAAGAACAAACTCCAGTATAATAGACAGGGACCGAAATAAATAAAATGTAAAGAAATAAAACTCAAAGAATGCTGAAACAGCACAAAATGATAGAAGGAATTTTTTTATCTATAATAATTATCTTCTGAGAAATAAATGAAAATGTTTTCATCCATGAAAAAGGGAGGCTATAGAAAAAGAGCAGTGTGAGAAAGAAACTATTCTCAGAAATTAAAAATGTAATAATGGAAGCTAAAAATTCAACAGAAGGTTTGGGAGATAAAGTTTATGGGATCTCTAGAAAGTATAATAAAGACAAAGAGGAAAAATGGGAACAAAAAGATAAAATTAAAGACAATTCTGGAGGTCTAACATTTGAATAAAGGGAGTCCTGAGCACAGAGGAGATATAAAGACGACAAAGGGGAGTTATATATCAATGAATTTTGAAAAATTAAACCCACATTTATACATTTAAGTGGCCCAAATAATGCTCAAAAAATAAATTTGAAAAGACTTACCATAAGGTATTTTGTATTAGTTATCATTGCTTGCGTGTTAAGTCGCTTCAGTCATGTCCAATTCTTTGCAACCCTATGCCCTATAGCCCACCAGGCTCCTCTGACCATGGAATTCTCCAGGCAAGAATATTGGAGTGGGTTGCCATGTCCTTCCAGGGGATCTTCCTGACCCAGGGATAGAACCTGCTCCTCTTATGTCCCCTGCGTTGGCAGGTGGATTCTTTACCACTAGTGCCACCTGGGAAACCCACATTAGTATCATTGGTGCTCCATTGTGTCCGACTCTGCGAACCCATGGACTGTAGCCCTCCAGGCTTCTGTTCATGGGATTTCCCAGGCAAGAATACCTAAGTGGGTTGCCATTTCCTCCTCCAAGGGATCTTCGTGACCCAGGGGTCATACCAGTGTCTCCTATGACCCCCTGCATTGGCAGGCAGATTCCTTACCGCCAGCACCACCTGGGAAGCCCATTAGTCATCACTGCTCTGTAATAAATGACTATGAAAAAAACAAAACTGTACATTATCTCACAGTTTCACTGGGTTAGGAATCCAGACATATTAATAACTTAGTTGGGCCTACCCTGGTGGCTCAGACAGTAAAGTGTCTGTCTACAATGCGGGAGACCCGGGTTCGATCCTGGTCGGGAAGATCCCCTGGAGAAGGAAATGGCAATCCACTCCAGGACTATTGCCTGGAAAATCCCATGGACAGAGGACCCTGGTAGACTACAGTCTACGGGGTCGCAAAGAGTCGGACACGACTGAGAGACTTCACGACGACTTCACGATGACTGTTTCAGAATCTCTCACAAGGCTGCAGTTAAAGTGTTGGTCAAGACTACGGTCTTATCTGCAGGCAAAGCAAGGAAGACTCAGCTTCTAAGATTACTCACAGATTAGGCAGGATTTAGTTCCTTGTTACTAGACTAGCATCTCAACAACTTGCAGCCTTCTGGACACAGACCATCATTAGCTCTTGTCTTGTAGACCTCTCCAGTATGGCAACATGATTTGCCAAAGCATAAATGCCAAGAAGGCAAAAGAGAATTTTCCAGTGAGACAAAAATCATATCTAATCATAGGAGTGATACCCCGTTACCGTTGTCATATTCTGTTGGTTAGAAACAAGTCATTGCGTCAGCTGCATACTCAAGAGAGATATACATGGGGCATGAGTACCAGGGAACTACTGGGAACTACTGGGGACCTTCTTGAAAATCTATCACACTCTCTGTGAAACTTGAAAAACTAAGGAAAAAGGAAGCTTAAAACTTCCTGTGATGGAGAGAACCATTAGCAATCATAAAACACTTCATGTGTTTCTTTATTTTTCCCAGAAGACTTTCTTGCAGTTAGATGAGTAGTGATTTTTAACCAGGAGTGACTTTGCCTCCCAGGAGACCCTGGCAGTGTTAACAGACATTTGTCACAAGTGGAGAGTGTCACTGCTATCTAGTGGACANGCGGGGACACCCCGGCCCCGCGCCTGTGGCCTCCCTGCCCCGCCCCAGCCCCCTGCCCCACCCTGCATGTCCCTCGGCTCCCCCAGCGGGACAAGGGTTACCTCTGAGGACCAGCTGGGCGTAGGGCTCCAGGTCACAGCAGCCAGGAGGTGTGGCTGAGCTCAGGAGCCAGCGGAGTGTGGCCTGGAAGGCCTTTTTCAGAACCTGGGGCAGCAGGGCAGGCAGGGGTGAGCCGGCCCCCGCCCCGCCCAGCGCCCTCCGTGCCCACCCAGCTCTGGGCTGTGCGATAGGGACGGCGTGCGGCAGGAGAGGGGACCTGGGCCCAGCTTCTGTGAGGCAAGAGCCTCTGGAGGAGCCAGACGGGCATCGATACACAAGACAGAGAGAGGAGGGTGGCTCTCCTCGGGGTCCCTGGTTCTGGGGTCAGACAGGAACACCAGGGCCTTTTCCCGAAGGTCTGCCACCTAACCCCCCACCCCGCCGCCTGCCATGAGCCACAGCATAGCAGCGCTGGGGCTGCGAGAACAGGGAGGCTGGTGGGGAACCTCAGGGAACTCAGTCCCGCACATTAGGCCCACCTGGCTCTAGTCTCTGTCTCTCAAAGAGAATTCCTGGGAAGACTGGGCCCTCTCCCTGCTTCCTGCAGCCCCTCCCTCAATCTCCACCAGCCCCGGGCCCGGCCAAGCCCCAAGCAGCTGCCTGCCCACCCCCGCCCGCCCTGGCCGTACCGTGGGGCTGGAGTCAGGGCTCACAAGGTACTCCAGCAGGATGGCAAACACCTGCGTCACCAACTCCTGGGGGCCTGAGACGGACGTGGATGGGTGAAGTGCCCAGCCTGCCACCATGGGGCCTCCCCCGACCCAGAGGTGTCAGCCCAAGGAGAACAGGGGCACAGACCCCCTCATGCAGCTGAATCCCAGGCCCTCCCAGGAGACAGGAGAAGACAGCAGTCCTGGGACGCCGCTGAGTGATGCCCAAGCTGTGCAAGAGAACGCATTCTCACTCACCCAAACCCTGAGACAGGACCCCCAGGAAATCCAGGGCAGCTCGCTGAACGCGGACACAGCCCACCAGCATCGCGCACAGGCGGCCGCCTGCCTCGGAGCTGGGGGCTGCTGAGCCGTTGCAGAATCGCAGTATCGTCACCGCAGCTGCAAGCAGGGGCGCCTGGGGCCAGGGCGAGGGGCGCTGGGGCTGGGGCGGGGAGGGAGCGTCAGTGCCAGCCTCAGGTCCCGCTGCCAGGGCAGACGCGGGCAGGCCACACCTACCAGGGGCTGCAGCAGCTCCAGATGGGCCAGGGTACTGCACAGGAGGCCCACACACGCCGACCTGGAGGGGGGAAGCGTGACCACGGCCCTCAGGCCGCCTGCGGCCCCCTCCAGCAAGCCTGGGGGGGACATGCTTCGGTGAGTGGGCACCTCCCGCGAGGCCGCCAGTCACTGAGTCCCACCAGAGACCGGGCGGGTGGCTCCGAGCAGTGGCCATGCCGGTTGACGTGTGGTCTGAACCTGTCTGCAGGGCTCTCAAGTGGAGTCCCGCTCTCCCGGCAGCCCGTGCAGGGGCTGGCTTCTGCTGATCAGGAGGCCGCTCTCTCCCTTGACGTGGGGCTACTGGGCACAGCGGGCTCCCTGTGTCTAACCCCCAAACCTCCATGCAACTGAAGCAAAACAAGCTGTGGCAGAGGAGACTCACTTTCCCATCACAGAACAGTCAGTCTGGGAGGACGAGTGCCAGGCCCAGGCGCCCAACGTGGTCAGGAATGGTCCACGCGGCCAAGGCCCCAGAAACCACCACTGACTGTAGGGTCAGCGGCTCCGGGGCCACCCTCGATGATGCCACAGCGTGGGGGAGGGGGATGCTGCCCTACGAACCCCTAGTGGCACACGAGACAACAGCCCACAGCCCTGCCAGCTTCACTCTTGGCTGGGGAGGCGAGCCAAGTACCTCGATGCCCACCAGCCTGCCCCAGCCCCAAGGACACGCTCAGGGGCCCAGGGTTCTGCCTCCCTGCACCCGCCCACCCTTCCCCGACAGCTTACGTGGTGTTCCGGGGGCCTGAGTAGTGGCTTCCAGGACATGGGCCAGGGGCTGGAGGAGGATGCCAAAGGCCTGGGTCCTCAGCGCCTGGGGACTGCAGATAGGACGGGTGAGGCCGCCCGCCCGGCCCCTCGGCTGTCCCCTAACACCCCCAGCGAGGACAGACGGGGTGAGGCTGCCCGCCCAGGCCTCTCAGCTGCCCCCTAACACCACCAGCGAGGACAGACGGGGTGAAGCTGCCCGCTCAGGCCTCTCGGCTGCCCCCTAACACCTCCAGCGAGGCCCTTGGCTACCCCCTAACACCCCCAGTGAGGACAGACAGGGTGAGGCCGCCCGCCCAGGCCCTTAGCTGCCCCCTAACACCCCTAGCGAGGCTGGGGCAAGGGGTCAGAGCCGGGGGTGGGGGGGACAGAAACCCTGCGGCCTCCTGACCGGCACGCCACCAGCGGCAGGGGTCCTGGGAGGTCCCTGACCCTACTGCCTGCCCCGCACAACACGAACCCTGGCTCTTACCAGTCCTGCAGTTTCAGGATCCCCGCGGCCAGAGGCCCTGCCTGCGTGGGGCTCAGGTGGCTGAGGGTCTGTGCTGTGGTCTCCCACAGGCCGGGGTCAGAGCTCAGCACAGAAGAGCTGCAGAGGAGGCCCCAGAAGCCAGTGTTACTCCTCCATCCAGCCCACACCACGCCCAGTGGGCAGCTGTGCCCGCGGTGCTAGGCGTGCCCGGCCCAAGACCGGAGGTCGTCCCAGTGTGTGGGCTTTCGGGCCCCCTGAGGGGTTCCCCTGACTCGAGGCAGCCTTCCTAAAGACCCAACAAGCTGCAGCCCCGGGTGTGACGGCCGCCCCGAGACCTCGAAGGAAATGCGCAGCAACCCCCCACCCCGCCCAGCAGCTGCGCCCGGGGGCCTGACCGGGCCACGCTGAGGAGGAGGTCCACGAGCGCATGGGGGGCCGGCACTGGGTCCTTCTCGAGCAGGCGGGCCACGAGGGGGCTCAGCCGCACCCAAAGGCCCTGCGTCCAGAGGCCGTGGCAGTGCCCAAACGCGGTGGTCAGGACGTGCAGGGCCTGCGTGACCCGTGGGGCGGCCTCGGAGCGCAGGCAGTCTTCGAGGTGACACGCGATCTTCCGGGCACAGGCCGGCCAGTCCCAGGCCTGCGGGCAGACGCGACCCTCAGCAGGTCCGCTCAGGGCCAAGTCCAGGACACGCACCAGGAGCTGCCCGGCGGCAGAGGCCACAAACAGGCTGGGGTCTCCCTGCAGGGAGAAGATGGTGTCAACAGCACCTGGGGGGGGGACAATGGGGCGAGGGGGGAGAGACAGGATTCAGCTGGGACAGCGCCACGGGGCAGCAGGGACGCTGGAGACACTGAGGGGCTTCAGAGCCTGAATCCCGCCCGCTGGGGAGGCAGGGTGGGAGGCCCAGCCTCCCCCTGCTCGGAGGCTGGAACCAGCTGGGGGTTCACGGGGTGAAGGCTTGAGAACCCTTGCACTTTGGAGCTTCTAACCAGTCTCAAAGCCACCCCAGCTGCTGAGTCTGACCTACAAACCAGAGCACACCACACAGCCTAGAGGGGCCCGAACACTTGGTCACCCGAGTGNGGCTGCCCGCCCAGGCCTCTCAGCTGCCCCCTACCACCACCAGCGAGGACAGACGGGGTGAAGCTGCCCGCTCAGGCCTCTCGGCTGCCCCCTAACACCTCCAGCGAGGCCCTTGGCTACCCCCTAACACCCCCAGTGAGGACAGACAGGGTGAGGCCGCCCGCCCAGGCCCTTAGCTGCCCCCTAACACCCCTAGCGAGGCTGGGGCAAGGGGTCAGAGCCGGGGGTGGGGGGGACAGAAACCCTGCGGCCTCCTGACCGGCACGCCACCAGCGGCAGGGGTCCTGGGAGGTCCCTGACCCTACTGCCTGCCCCGCACAACACGAACCCTGGCTCTTACCAGTCCTGCAGTTTCAGGATCCCCGCGGCCAGAGGCCCTGCCTGCGTGGGGCTCAGGTGGCTGAGGGTCTGTGCTGTGGTCTCCCACAGGCCGGGGTCAGAGCTCAGCACAGAAGAGCTGCAGAGGAGGCCCCAGAAGCCAGTGTTACTCCTCCATCCAGCCCACACCACGCCCAGTGGGCAGCTGTGCCCGCGGTGCTAGGCGTGCCCGGCCCAAGACCGGAGGTCGTCCCAGTGTGTGGGCTTTCGGGCCCCCTGAGGGGTTCCCCTGACTCGAGGCAGCCTTCCTAAAGACCCAACAAGCTGCAGCCCCGGGTGTGACGGCCGCCCCGAGACCTCGAAGGAAATGCGCAGCAACCCCCCACCCCGCCCAGCAGCTGCGCCCGGGGGCCTGACCGGGCCACGCTGAGGAGGAGGTCCACGAGCGCATGGGGGGCCGGCACTGGGTCCTTCTCGAGCAGGCGGGCCACGAGGGGGCTCAGCCGCACCCAAAGGCCCTGCGTCCAGAGGCCGTGGCAGTGCCCAAACGCGGTGGTCAGGACGTGCAGGGCCTGCGTGACCCGTGGGGCGGCCTCGGAGCGCAGGCAGTCTTCGAGGTGACACGCGATCTTCCGGGCACAGGCCGGCCAGTCCCAGGCCTGCGGGCAGACGCGACCCTCAGCAGGTCCGCTCAGGGCCAAGTCCAGGACACGCACCAGGAGCTGCCCGGCGGCAGAGGCCACAAACAGGCTGGGGTCTCCCTGCAGGGAGAAGATGGTGTCAACAGCACCTGGGGGGGGGACAATGGGGCGAGGGGGGAGAGACAGGATTCAGCTGGGACAGCGCCACGGGGCAGCAGGGACGCTGGAGACACTGAGGGGCTTCAGAGCCTGAATCCCGCCCGCTGGGGAGGCAGGGTGGGAGGCCCAGCCTCCCCCTGCTCGGAGGCTGGAACCAGCTGGGGGTTCACGGGGTGAAGGCTTGAGAACCCTTGCACTTTGGAGCTTCTAACCAGTCTCAAAGCCACCCCAGCTGCTGAGTCTGACCTACAAACCAGAGCACACCACACAGCCTAGAGGGGCCCGAACACTTGGTCACCCGAGTGTTCCTCTCAACAGCCCTGGGACACCACGGCTGCTCTCCCATTCAGAAGAAGAACCCCGCGGGGCCCAGGAGCTCACCCAGGGATGGTGGGGGCAGAGGCGCAGGCAGGGCGGCGGGGCACTCACCCGAGTCGGCCAGGAAGCGCAAGGCACTGGGGTGCCGCGCCAGGGAGTGCAGGCCCTGGGTCCAGCCGCTGCGCACGGAGGGGGCCGCCCAGGCCGCTGCTGCTCCGAGCGGGCCCGGCTCCCCGAAGAGCCCAGCGAGCAGCTCCCCCTGCTGGAAGCGGAGGGGGAAGGAGCCGAGTGAGGGCAGCGCTGCCTCTGGGAAGCAGCTCCCCCTGCTGGAAGTGGAGTGGGGAGAGAACTTGGGAAGGGAGGGCTGGCGTCACACTCAGAGGCTCCAGAGGCCCCTCCCACAGCAAACACCAGCCAAAACGCCAGACGACCCCTCTGACCATGACATCCTGTGCCCGCAGGTCTCCACAGCCCCCTGGGCTCTGCGCTTGGCACGCGGGGCACATGCCCTCCTCCAGATGTCCCCCACCCCAGACTTCTCAGCACACCCCGTGTGTCAGGCCTGCTCTGCACAGACACCTGCTCAATGCCCTTCTGACCCAGCTGCGAGCCCGCTGCCCCCTGAAGCTGACCCCTGACCCCCCGCCCACAGCAGGCAGTGTCCGACTCCCCACTCAGTGCCCATCGCGCACGGGTGTCCACCTGCGGCACAGCAGCGCACCGCCCTGACCCCCGGCCACGTGCCCGAGATTCCTGTTCCCCACAGGGCCCAGTACAGTCAGTGGGAAACTCGGGGGCTGCCTCTTTCCCCCAGAGCCCCTCCCAGGGGCCGTGACTTGCTCAGAGCCTTGTCTATCTTGACAATAAAATGCTGGCCCCACCCTCGAGGGACAGGGTGCCTCTAGTCATCTCAGACTCGGGTGAGGGATCCCCAGGCCGAGAAGACGCTCTTTCAATCGCCGGAGGATGAGTCTGACCCCACGATGGCATTCTGGGGTGCCGCTGCTGGTGGCAGCACACAGGGAGGCCCTCTGTGGGATCACCCATCATCTAAATGCCCCCCCTAAAGTTACAGCCCTCCTGGGGGCAGCCTGTAGCCAGTGGGAGGGCACAAAGGCTCAGCCCCCAGCCTCGTGTCATCTGTCCACATGCCCCCTGCCCAGACAGGGCCCATGCGGAGCATCTCACTGACAAGCAGCCCTGGGGTTCTGTGAAAGGGAAGCTGAAAAGGGAACANCCAGCAGCTGCGCCCGGGGGCCTGACCGGGCCACGCTGAGGAGGAGGTCCACGAGCGCATGGGGGGCCGGCACTGGGTCCTTCTCGAGCAGGCGGGCCACGAGGGGGCTCAGCCGCACCCAAAGGCCCTGCGTCCAGAGGCCGTGGCAGTGCCCAAACGCGGTGGTCAGGACGTGCAGGGCCTGCGTGACCCGTGGGGCGGCCTCGGAGCGCAGGCAGTCTTCGAGGTGACACGCGATCTTCCGGGCACAGGCCGGCCAGTCCCAGGCCTGCGGGCAGACGCGACCCTCAGCAGGTCCGCTCAGGGCCAAGTCCAGGACACGCACCAGGAGCTGCCCGGCGGCAGAGGCCACAAACAGGCTGGGGTCTCCCTGCAGGGAGAAGATGGTGTCAACAGCACCTGGGGGGGGGACAATGGGGCGAGGGGGGAGAGACAGGATTCAGCTGGGACAGCGCCACGGGGCAGCAGGGACGCTGGAGACACTGAGGGGCTTCAGAGCCTGAATCCCGCCCGCTGGGGAGGCAGGGTGGGAGGCCCAGCCTCCCCCTGCTCGGAGGCTGGAACCAGCTGGGGGTTCACGGGGTGAAGGCTTGAGAACCCTTGCACTTTGGAGCTTCTAACCAGTCTCAAAGCCACCCCAGCTGCTGAGTCTGACCTACAAACCAGAGCACACCACACAGCCTAGAGGGGCCCGAACACTTGGTCACCCGAGTGTTCCTCTCAACAGCCCTGGGACACCACGGCTGCTCTCCCATTCAGAAGAAGAACCCCGCGGGGCCCAGGAGCTCACCCAGGGATGGTGGGGGCAGAGGCGCAGGCAGGGCGGCGGGGCACTCACCCGAGTCGGCCAGGAAGCGCAAGGCACTGGGGTGCCGCGCCAGGGAGTGCAGGCCCTGGGTCCAGCCGCTGCGCACGGAGGGGGCCGCCCAGGCCGCTGCTGCTCCGAGCGGGCCCGGCTCCCCGAAGAGCCCAGCGAGCAGCTCCCCCTGCTGGAAGCGGAGGGGGAAGGAGCCGAGTGAGGGCGGCGCTGCCTCTGGGAAGCAGCTCCCCCTGCTGGAAGTGGAGTGGGGAGAGAACTTGGGAAGGGAGGGCTGGCATCACACTCAGAGGCTCCAGAGGCCCCTCCCACAGCAAACACCAGCCAAAACGCCAGACGACCCCTCTGACCATGACATCCTGTGCCCGCAGGTCTCCACAGCCCCCTGGGCTCTGCGCTTGGCACGCGGGGCACATGCCCTCCTCCAGATGTCCCCCACCCCAGACTTCTCAGCACACCCCGTGTGTCAGGCCTGCTCTGCACAGACACCTGCTCAATGCCCTTCTGACCCAGCTGCGAGCCCGCTGCCCCCTGAAGCTGACCCCTGACCCCCCGCCCACAGCAGGCAGTGTCCGACTCCCCACTCAGTGCCCATCGCGCACGGGTGTCCACCTGCGGCACAGCAGCGCACCGCCCTGACCCCCGGCCACGTGCCCGAGATTCCTGTTCCCCACAGGGCCCAGTACAGTCAGTGGGAAACTCGGGGGCTGCCTCTTTCCCCCAGAGCCCCTCCCAGGGGCCGTGACTTGCTCAGAGCCTTGTCTATCTTGACAATAAAATGCTGGCCCCACCCTCGAGGGACAGGGTGCCTCTAGTCATCTCAGACTCGGGTGAGGGATCCCCAGGCCGAGAAGACGCTCTTTCAATCGCCGGAGGATGAGTCTGACCCCACGATGGCATTCTGGGGTGCCGCTGCTGGTGGCAGCACACAGGGAGGCCCTCTGTGGGATCACCCATCATCTAAATGCCCCCCCTAAAGTTACAGCCCTCCTGGGGGCAGCCTGTAGCCAGTGGGAGGGCACAAAGGCTCAGCCCCCAGCCTCGTGTCATCTGTCCACATGCCCCCTGCCCAGACAGGGCCCATGCGGAGCATCTCACTGACAAGCAGCCCTGGGGTTCTGTGAAAGGGAAGCTGAAAAGGGAACAGGGGCCCAAGCCAGGGCCCAGGGCCCAGGGCAAGCTGCCTCTGCGACGCAGGGCCCAAACCTGCCATGTCCCTTGTCCCCATATGCAGGGGCCAGCCACCAGACAGAAGGGCAGCCCGTGGCCTGCTAAGCCTCCACAGCCATGGTTGGCTGCAGGAAGGAAAAAGAGGAGATGGAGAAGAGACGGGAACCAGGGAGCACCCAGGAAGTCAGAGAAGCTGGGAAAACCCATGTGATTGGGACTGAGGATCTGTTTCCAGAGAAGACGGTGTGACAGACCATGCCAGCAGCCCGACTTTTCAGGGACCACTGTGAGCCCTGCTGCTCCTGTGGGGTTCCTCTATTGAGCCTTCGCTGTCTCCTCACCCGGAGACAGAGGGGATGGCTCCTGACCTGCGAAATGGCCAGGGCTCTCAGGATAACCCGAACGTGATCCTGGAAACGCTGAGATATGTACGGAAGGATGATCAGACATGAAGTCATTTCCTATAACAGGCTTCAGTGCAGAACACCCTGGAAAGTCTGCCCCACCGTTAGCTGGGGTGGGTGGGGCCTTAGGAGCTTGCACTGCTGAACTGAGGGGCACCCAGGAAGGGTGCAGGGGCCCAGCCCCAGCTCTGATTCCAAAAAGTTCTCCCTTCACCCCAATCCGTTCCTGGTGAGTTTTTCAGAGGAGGACTATACTCAGGAATAAAAGCCCTGTGGAACACATCAAGGTACGGGGGTGAAGCGAGTTTCAGAGACTCGGGGGCCACGACAGCCGCCGCTGCTGTGCGCCTGCAGGGGAAGGTGGGTCTCACAGGTGGGAGGCCCAGGCTCACCTGAAGGAACTGGAAGCAGTTCTCCTGGGCTGCAAAGATCCCTGCAAGGCGGAGTGTGAAGGACAGGATTCTGGAACTCTGATCTTGGGGTTTCAGCACATGGAACAGCAGCTCTACCAGGCAGGGGTATTCCTGCAGTAACAGGAGACTGGAGCCTGGGGCCAGGCCCAGCCGGGACACACATTACCAGGGCACCGTGACGCCTCCAAAAGGGACCGTCCTTCTGGTAACTCCCAGACCTCCTCTCTCAGGCTGTCAGACTCAGTAGTCCAACCGGGAGAAATATCTGCAACAAATGCTTCAAAGGACTCATCACTCTAATTCAACAACACCTCGACAACAGGCAAGGGACTTGGACAGGAAATACAAAGAGCTAGCAAACCCAAAAAGACGTTCTGTCCTGCTGATTATGAAGAAAAGACACAAATAAGAGCGGCAGAAAATCTTTGCCTCTCCAGTGGGTAATTTTGTCTTAAACGGAGAGAACTACAGCAAGACACACAGGGAACAGGCATTCTTCTCCAGACACAGCACCTAAACTGTCTACACACCACGGCAGCGCTGCTCACAACAGCCAAGACGTGGAAGCAACAAAAACGTCCACCAACAGGTGAGTGGACGAAGAAGGTGTGGCTCCACTGCACACACAATGGACTACGACTCCGTCATATAAAGAGTGAAGCAAGGCCACTGGCAGCAACGTGGATGGACCTAGAGACCACTGTCCTAAGTGAACTAAGTCAGACAAGTATCATCGGATGTCACCTACATGTGGCATCTTAGAAAACGATGCAAATCAACTTATCTGAAAAAGAGAAACAGATTCATAGACAAAGAAAACAAACTTATGGTTCCCAAAGGGGAAGGTGGGGGGATAAATTGGGAGTTTGAGACTAGCAGACACAAACTACGACACTTAAACAACAAGGGCCTACTGTAAACCACGGGGAACTATAGCCAACATCTTGTAATAAACTAGAATGGAAAACACTCTCAAAAAGAGTGTGTGTGCGTGTGCGTGCGTGCGTGCGTGTGTGCATGTGCACACACCTGTTGTTGTTTAATCACTAAGTCGTTTCTGACTTTGTGACCCCGTGGACTGTAGCCCACCAGGCCCCTCTGTCCATGGGCTTCTCCAGGCAAGAATACTGGAGTGGGTTGTCATTTCCTTCTCCAGGGGATCTTTCTGACCCAGGCATTGAACCTGAGTCTCCTGCATTGGCAGGTAACTTTACTGAGCGACCAGGGAAGCCTATATATCCTAAGCATAACTTGTGGGTGAGGAAATATGAGAAGCCAGGGGGAACCTCTAAGATGGAGAGGAACGACCCGACAGACGGCCTCTTCCTAGCCAGGGGAGCCCTGCACCCTCTGGCCTCCGGGGAGAGTCGGCAGCCGCCCTCACCCTACCTGCTTCAGTGACTGCTTTAAACCAGTCCAGCAGCTTCTCCAAACAAGTGTCATCTGCCACCGGCTGCCTGGGGTCTGCCAGGACAGCACAGAGAGCCGGGAGGAGCCGGGCACACTCTGGGTCCATGATGGGGCTGGGGTTCCTACAGAGGAGATGTCAGGTAGGACCAGACCCCACCCGCCTAGTCACGGGCAGCCCCCAGCCCCACCAGGCCCCAGGACTTTCACCTCAGGCCAGGTGGTGACTCTTCAGAGGGAAACTCCCAGCTGCCAGGGCTGTGGTGAAGCCTCGGCTGGGGTGGGACTGGAGGCTGTCAAGAGCAAACTGGAGCCCTCGAGTCTGGCGGTGGAGACGGGAGTCTAGGGTAAACCATGCGGCCTCAGCCGCTCAAAGGCAGGCAACTCTGGACTCTGGTGGGAGGAAAGAGCGTGAAATTCATCTAGGCTGCAAGCCTGTCAGAGCCAGGGGCGCGTGCCTCTCTGGGGCCAGCCACGTGTAGGAGGCTGATCGGCTTAGTCAGTCAGAGCTGTAAGGGTCTCAGTCCAGTTGGGAGGTGTCTTTCTGTCTGCCCCTCCCAGGGTCAGTGTGAAAACCCTGCCGCCAGCAGTGTGCGGAGGGGAAGGCGCTCTGCCCACTGTCGGGGACTGCAAGAGCACCTGCAAGTCTGGCCTGGGAGGGGGCCCGGGAGCCCGTCGGTCCTGTGGGCACGGAGGGCTCTCGCCGGAGGATGGGGTGGCCAGTGACTCTGTCTGCGGGGTCAAGAGCAAACCGGGGACGTCGGTCTGTCCATCCCTGGCCAGGCTAATTTCTTGAGGAAGGCGCCCTCCCCGTGGACCCCAAGGAGGACGGCAGGCCGGCGGCTGCGGTGGTGCTGGGGCCCAGTCCAGGGGCGCGCACGAGGGCCCCAGGCGGCTCTACGGCCGGGAAGCCCTGGCCCCTAACCTCGACCCCGCCGGGCCCTCCACAGCGACCGCGACCCCTCCCGGGTGCGCGCCTCACCCGCTCCGCTTCCCTCAGCCGCCGCAGGCCCCGCCCCGGGCCGCGCGACCCGCCGGGACTGGAGGGGGCGAGGACGGGGAGGACGCCCCTGGAGGCCCCTCTGAGAGCCCCAAAGGCCCAGGCTCAGGGAACCGGCTAAGGAGGAGCGGGACAAGCCGCCGCCAAGCCCGTTGCCGGGACCGGTCACNCAGGCCAGGTGGTGACTCTTCAGAGGGAAACTCCCAGCTGCCAGGGCTGTGGTGAAGCCTCGGCTGGGGTGGGACTGGAGGCTGTCAAGAGCAAACTGGAGCCCTCGAGTCTGGCGGTGGAGACGGGAGTCTAGGGTAAACCATGCGGCCTCAGCCGCTCAAAGGCAGGCAACTCTGGACTCTGGTGGGAGGAAAGAGCGTGAAATTCATCTAGGCTGCAAGCCTGTCAGAGCCAGGGGCGCGTGCCTCTCTGGGGCCAGCCACGTGTAGGAGGCTGATCGGCTTAGTCAGTCAGAGCTGTAAGGGTCTCAGTCCAGTTGGGAGGTGTCTTTCTGTCTGCCCCTCCCAGGGTCAGTGTGAAAACCCTGCCGCCAGCAGTGTGCGGAGGGGAAGGCGCTCTGCCCACTGTCGGGGACTGCAAGAGCACCTGCAAGTCTGGCCTGGGAGGGGGCCCGGGAGCCCGTCGGTCCTGTGGGCACGGAGGGCTCTCGCCGGAGGATGGGGTGGCCAGTGACTCTGTCTGCGGGGTCAAGAGCAAACCGGGGACGTCGGTCTGTCCATCCCTGGCCAGGCTAATTTCTTGAGGAAGGCGCCCTCCCCGTGGACCCCAAGGAGGACGGCAGGCCGGCGGCTGCGGTGGTGCTGGGGCCCAGTCCAGGGGCGCGCACGAGGGCCCCAGGCGGCTCTACGGCCGGGAAGCCCTGGCCCCTAACCTCGACCCCGCCGGGCCCTCCACAGCGACCGCGACCCCTCCCGGGTGCGCGCCTCACCCGCTCCGCTTCCCTCAGCCGCCGCAGGCCCCGCCCCGGGCCGCGCGACCCGCCGGGACTGGAGGGGGCGAGGACGGGGAGGACGCCCCTGGAGGCCCCTCTGAGAGCCCCAAAGGCCCAGGCTCAGGGAACCGGCTAAGGAGGAGCGGGACAAGCCGCCGCCAAGCCCGTTGCCGGGACCGGTCACCCGACCAGGGCGCTCAGAGGTGCGTGCACCGGAACCCAGCAGGCTTTGCGCCTGGGGGCGTGGCTTTTGGCGGAAGGGGCGGGGCCTTGCCGGCCCAAGGCCCGCGTGTCTGAGCTGGCCAGCAAAGCAAAATGCTAGCCGCGCAGCAGGCGCACCTTCCTCCACTTACAGCGGGATTTCATCCTGACTAAATTCAGAATGCATTTACTGTCCCTGCCCCACCGGCGTCATCATCCTACCACACCACCTGCCCGGTGTGCGGACTCCATCCGTGTCACACTGCGCGCGCTTTGGAACCCGCAGCTGCTCTAAGCACTTTCGGTTCGGTTCAGTTCAGTTCCGTCGCAGAGTCGTCTCGACCCCATGGACTGCAGCACGCCAGGCTTCCCTGTCCATCACCAACTCCCGGAGCTCACTCAAACTCATGTCCCTGGAGTCGGTGATGCCATCCAACCAACTCCTCTGTAGTCCCCTTCTCCTCCCGCATTTAATCTTTCCCAGCATCAGGGTCTTTTCCAATGAGTCAGTTCTTCGCATCAGGGGGCCAAAGTATTGGAGTTTCAGTATCAGTCCCTCCAATGAACACCCAGAACTGATTTCCTTTAGGATGGACTGGTTGGACCTCCTTGCAGTCCAAGGGATTCTCAAGAGTCTTCTCCAACACCACAGCTCAAAAGCATCAATTCTTTGGCGCTCTGGTCTTCACAGCAGCTCTTTCTTTCCCTTTATATTAGAGGACACAAGTACAGAGAAGTTGTCACTCGCCGGGCACCAAATACCTACTGATTAATCACCTGTTGTGTGCCAGACACTGTCCCAAGGGACAGCAGTACAGTCGGGAGCGAAATAGCCCTGCCCCCAGAGAGCTTACATTCTAGACAAGGGGAGTTCTTGCAGATAATAAAGGTCAGGTGGCTGGAAAAATACAGCAGGGCAGAGGGACAGAGTAAATGCCCTTGGAGGCCTGTAGGAAGAGAAAGGGCAGATTATGCTTGCTAATAGTTTAAATGAACCGTGCAGCTCCACGGGCCCAAAGAGGTTCATGATACACACTGAATACAGTGAGTGTAAGCTCAATTTTTTTTTTCTTGTCCTGTGACTGCGTTATAACCCTTGAGCCTAAGATTTTTTTTTTTTTTTTTTGTTCCTCTGACTACATCACAGGATAGGCTATCCACTCCACTATTCTTGGGCTTCCCTTGTGGCTCAGCTGGTTAAGAATCCTCTTGCAGTGCCAGAGACCTGGGTTTGATCCCTGGGTTGGGAAGATCGCCTGGAGAAAGGAAAGGCTACCCACTCCAGTATTCTGGCCTGGAGAACTCCATGGACTATATAGTTGCGAAGAGTCAGACATCACAGCGACTTTCTTTCTTTTTTTTTTTTTTTACATCATAACCCCTGGGCCTAAGATCCGAGATCGGGAAGATGGTTTTCTCAATGCCAGACGTTCAGAGCTAGCAGGCTGTGGACTCCCTGTCCCTTTCAGCGTTAACATACTACATATTTGTTACTGACAGCTCTGGGGACTAGTGCGCTGTTTCAGCTCCGCCCGGCTCTCCGCCCCACACTCCGGGCGCGCAGTCGGTCGGCCCGAGTGTCCCCGGGCACACGTATAGTCGGCCAGGCTCGCCACATCCGGGGCTCGGCGGGCTGGCGCGGTTGCCATGGAAGCGGGGTCGCGGCGGGCGCCGGGGCAGGCGGAGAAGCTGCGGGCAACCGGGTGGCCTACGGAACCCCAGAACCCGACGGCCGCGCCCGCCGCACCCCGGGGCGATCGGGCAGCGCCGCGGCCATGTCGCTGGGCACCGCGGAGCCGGCCTCGGAGACGGTAAGCGCGGAGGGCGGGGTCGGGGGGCGCCCTCAATGCCTCCCACGCCGGGGCGCGGGCCAGAGGGAAGGGGCGCAGGCCGGCGGCGCCGGTGACCGCAGCCATTATTGTTACCGCATAAGAGCCGACCTCCAGCCGCCGCCCCTCGCCCAGGCTTCAGCCGTCTCTAGTTCCCCACTCGTCGTTGCCCTGGCCGCCGCTTCCAGGAAGCCCTCCCGGACGCTGCGCCCTAGCTGCTTGGCGCCTGCGAAGCCGCGCCTGAGCGGAGCCTGCGATCGCGGCCCCCGCGATCGCGGCCCCCCGGGGTGACGGAGCTCACTGCGTAAGTGCCCGCCCGCCCGGCGATTCCAGGGCTGGGGGGGCCTCGGACGGGGCGACGGACCCGAGCCGTGCCGGGTGTGAGGGAGGGACCCCAGGCGCCGATCACGGCAGATTTTCCGGAGGAGGGACCGCCCGCCCAGGGTGGCTCCCCCGGGTCAGAGCGAGCGTGTTCTCAACTCTTCCTTCACCCAGTGTTTCTGGGGCGTCAGCCATCAGCTGTAGATACCACTGTGGGTGAATAAACTGCATTCCGGTGGCGGGGTGACGGGATGACGGGACTCGGGATGGCGGTGAGGGAAAACACGGCAAAAAAAACCCACCGCAAACCCCAAAACGGATCGTGTCCATCAAGTCAGAAAGTGCCCTGCAGAAAATAAAGCAGACCATGTAAGGGAGGCGAGGTGGTGGGCTGCTTTAGACTGGGCGCCAGGAGCAGCCCCCGAGAAGTTGGAGCAGCGGGGTGAAGATCTGAGACACCGGGGCCAGCAGGTGCAAAGGTCCTGAGGTGGGAAAGTGCAGGGTTCCAGGACGCCAAAGAGAGCCTGCTGGGGTCTCACTGGGCGACCTGTGTGGATGGAAGGGAGCCGTGGACCTGACCACGGAGGGCCTTGCAGGCAGTGGTCCGGGTCTGAATTCACTCCAGCTGCAGTGGGAAGGCTTTGGAGGGCTCCAGAGGCTTTGGACCTTGACTCACCGCTTGCTTCCTTCACTGGGAGATGGCAGAACCCGGCAGGGCTGCCGGGCGCTCTCCCCAAGTGGGGGCTCAGGGATCCTGCCACTTGTCCCCCAAGGCACCAAGTCCTGCCTCACCTGGAAGGCCTGCCACCTGCACTGGTCTCAATTACTGCTCCTTCACCTTTAAAAGTAGCTCCTCATGCTGTGACTGTAAGGGTCATTCATGCCCAGAGAAGAAAGTCAATTACCCGTAACCTAACTGCCTAAGAAAACCACGGTTAATGTTTGGTATATTTCTTTCTGATATTTTTTTCAATGCATTTTTTTCTTCCCATATGGCTTTTTAAAACTTGGGATCCTATTTATATTGTTTTGCAATTTTTGCTGTTTAATTTACTGTTAGCATCTTCCCATACCTACGTTTTCAAAAACATGTTTTAAAAACTAAGTTTCAAAAAAGAAAAATAAAAACTAAGTTTATATATGTAAAACTGAATCACTTTGTTGTACACCTACAACTAATGTAACATTGTAAATCAACTATACTTCAATTTAAAAGAGAGAAATACATCAAACAGGTAAAGACAAATGCTATATGATCTCACTTATATATGGAATCTCAAAAAGCTGAATTCTAAACAGCAAGGACTGACTGTATAGCACAGGCTACGCTCAATATCTTATAACCGATAATGGAAACAAATATGAAAAAAAGTATGTATATAATATAGCTAAATCACTTTACTGCACACCTGAAGCTAATATAGTACATCAACTATACTTCACTCAAAAATTCTTCAAACTCTTAATTTGGGGGCTTCTATGGTGGGTCCAGCGGCTGAGGCTCTTCGCTCACAGTGCAGGAGGTCTGGGTTCGATCCCTGGTCAGGGAACTGGATTCCAAGTGCCAGGACTAAGAGTTCACACGCCACAACTAAAGAGCCCACATGTCGCCACTAAAAAGATTCTTCCTGCCCCAAGGAAGATCAAAGATCCTGTGTGCTGCGACTAAGACCCAACACAGCCAAAGAAAGAAAGAAATATTTTTTTTAATGAATAAAATGAAACAATAAACACTCTAACTTGGGAACTCCCCTGTGGTCCATTGATTAGGACCCTTGGGCTTCCACTGCAGGGGACACGGGTTGATCCGTGGTCAGGAAACTAGGGTCCCACGGGGCCTGCAGCACAGCCAAAATGAATGAATATATGTGTAAAGATCTTCACAAGTATTATTCATGCAAAAATGGAAAAATATTTTTAAAATGAAAAATAGAACCTCTAACCTAATCAGTTCAGTTCAGTTGCTCAGTCATGTCCGACTCTTTGCAACCCCATGGACTGCAGCATGCCAGGCCTCCCTGTCCATCACCAACCCCCGTAGCTTACTCAAACTCATGTCCATGGAGTCAGTGATGCCATCCAACCAACTCCTCTGTCGTCCCCTTCTCCCCCTGCCTTCAGTCTTTCCCAGCACCAGGGTCTTTTCCCATGAGTCAGTTCTTCGCATCAGAGGGCCAAAGGATTGCAATTTCAGCTTCAGCATCAGTCCTTCCACTGAACACCCAGGGCTAATCTCCTTTAGGATGGACTGGTTGGATCTCCTTGCAGGCCAAGGAACTCTCAAGAGTCTTCTCCAACACCACAGTTCAAAAGTATCAATTCTTTGGCAGTCAGCCTTCTTTATAGTCCAACTCTCACATCCATACACGACTACTGGAAAAACCATAGCTTTGACTAGACAGACCTTTGTCGGCCAAGTAACGTCTCTGCTTTTTAATATGCTGTCTAGGTTGGTCATAGCTTTTCTTCCAAAGAGCAAGCGTCTTTTAGTTTCATGGCTATAGTCACCATCTGCAGTGATTTTGGAGCCCCCCAAAATAAATTCTATCACTGTTTCCATTGTTTCCCCATCTATTTGCCATGAATTGATGGGACTAGATGCCATGATCTTAGTTTTCTGAATGTTGAGCTTTAAGCCAACTTTTTCAACTCTCATTTTCATCAAGAAGTTCTAACCTAATAGGATACTCCTATTTTAACTCACCACTTCCTTCCTTTTGGACTTCCCTGTTGGCTCAGACAGTAAAAAAATCTACCTACAATACAGGAGACCTGGGTTCCATCCCTGGGTTGGGAAGATCCCGAGGAAGAAGGAATCGCAACCCACTGCAGTTTTCTTGCCTGGAGACTCTCCTGGACAGAGGAGCCTGGCGGGCTACAGTCCACGGGGTCGCAGAGTCAGACAGGACTGACACTTCCTTGCTTTTCCTCCATTGTTTTCACCTTGTGCTACTGGTAACCACCCTGCTCTGCTCTAAAGCTTCTCACGCACAGAAGCGACTGTCAAGCCCCTGACACATGCTGGCTCTGAGACCACCTGGTGCCTGCACGCCTCGGTCCCCAGGGGCGCAGTCCCGTGGGAGGGACCAGCACCAGCGCTCTGCTAGGAGGCTGGCAGCCGTTGGCCCAGGTTGCCTGCCGGTTTCCCTGCTGAGGTGACATCTGTTCTCAACCAGATGTCACCTCAGCCCTCTCGAGGCCCTCTTGAGGGCAGGACTGGGAGTAGAGCCACCTTGGGGCTTGCTCGTGCACTTCACGGGGCACACGGTGCTGGGGTCCCAATGAAGGGCTTCCAGGATCCAGAGTAAGGTGAGAGCATCTGTAGAGCTCTCCTGCTCCGTCACCTGCTCTAAGACCCCCCGTCCCCACCGCCCCCCACCTCTTGCTCGCATCCGCTGGGCTGTCCCGCCTCACCGTCCTCCCCAGCCCCACCACAGCCCTCCTCTGAACTTAGAGAGGCGGCTTCCCTGAAGCCTGCGCACACCACGCCTGCAGCAGGCCCTTCAGATGGAGCGTCTGTCACCTGCTCTCCCCTGTACCTCGGTCGCACTTTTCCTGTTCCTCTGTTATCTCTTAGATTTTTTGTTGAAAACTAATATTTGGTTAATATATTACCGCAGCTCGCCCCCCAATATTTAGTTAATACCTTACAGCATTTCCCACGCCGCCCCCCCGGTTTGTTTGTTTCGGGGGGACTTGGCTGATCTGACTCTGAAGTGGTCGTCCCCGCACCGTGCAGCCTGTTTCCCTGCTCAGACTTCTTTCTTTCTTTTGAAATCCGTTAGCCCAGCTACCGTGGAGTTACCCTTTGGGCAGCAGAGGCCACGTGTTGGTCCAAGGTTGTTTCAGCCCCTGGGCCAGATTTCTGCCGTTACTCCTTGCGTGTGCGTGTGCGTAGCCCTGTGTGTGTGTGTGTGTGTGTGTGTGCGTGTGTGCAGGCGGCTGTCGCTGTTCAGGGCTTACAGCTTTGCCCACGCGCAGCCAGGAACCCTTGCGTGGTTCTCCCCCTCCGTCTCTCCTGAGGGTGGCCTCGGACATGCCGTGGTCCTCCAGCCCTCCTGGGTATCTGCCTTGGTCCTCCAGCCCTCCTGGGTATCTGCCTTTGCATTCCTTTGTTATTTTTTTGACCGCGCTTCGGGCGCGCAACGCTTGGGATCTTAGCTCCCCGACCGGGGGCCGAACCTGCGCCCCTGCAGTGGAGGCGCCGTCTTCAGCCCTGGACCGCCAGGGAAGTCTCCATCAGTGGTTTTTAAGCCTGGTTCCCTGGGATCTGCTCTCAGGCCAGGGAGGTCCCCCATTCCTCCAGGGTTCGGTTACCACTGGGATTCGCACCCACTGGTTGGCCTGGGTGCCGGGCAGGGGCGGTTTCCACACCTGCCCCGAGGCTGCACTCCAGCCCTTGCCCCCGGCCTCCCTGACCCTCAGGCTTGACTGCTGCCCTGGGGCGCTTCTGGGCTCTTCTAGCGGCTGCTCTCCAGTGAGTTTTCTGCAGCTGTGACCCCAGAACTGGGGGCCCCAGCTCGCTCCCCACTTTGTCTTTGTTGGCAAAGGAGCCAGGCGGGTGGAACTGTGCCATCAGTCCCCCGGGCACAGCTGCCATCCTGCCTCTTCTGGAGAAGAGGGCCCCGGCGCAGCAGGGCAGCGGTGTCTCCCCCGAGGGGTGCTCCTTCTGGACCAGCCCCCCCCTGCATGAAGCCCCGGCCCCATAGACACCGCGGTCTTAACCTGCAATGTCTGGGGAGGAGCTCACACCCTAAGCACCCAGCCCTGGGGTCTCGACTGCACCCGCCTGCCTGCAGGACCGCACTTTGGGGTCACTTCAGTCCTTGGGGAGCCGAGGGGCCCCTGACCCTGGAGGCGCTTCCTTGACTTAGTAGATTTTCTGGAATGAAAGATTCATTGATTATCTTCACTAATCGATGAAGACTGATTGCTTTGTGGGTTCTTCTGTTAGATGGTTGTTGGTTGAGGAGCGGGCCTTCCAGGCTTCTCACCCACCGTCCTGGGAGATGCCTCCTCTATGAAGGCATCCCTGCCTCCCCCCCATTCACTGGGAATCAAATCCCTGTATGTTCCAGCCTCTCATTCAGAACACTATGTCTCTTCCCCCAGTGTCTTAGTTAATGTAGATTTAATGCTTTAAAATTCCCAGGGGAGAACGTGTCCTCGTCGCCGAGGAAGTTGAGATGCGGAGGGGTCCGTGGCGCGACCAGCCTCGCACAGCTGACGCGGGGCCACGTTGCTGCCCCAGGCCTTTGGGGACCCCCCAGCGCACTGCCCACCAGCCACCGCCCCGCAGAGTCCCACGCGCGGCTTGCGTGCGCTCTTCTGGAGGAATCCGCGCAGGCTCCGGTCCTTCGCTGCCCTCGGCCGGATAACGTGCTCTTTTGTTTTTCGATCGTGTGCGTGGCCTCTGCTGAAGGGGTGGGTCCTGGGCTGCTCGGTGAGCTCAGGTGCTGAGGTACTCCACTTGTTTAGGTCCTTCAGCAGAAGGGGAGGAACAGGCTCGGGGGGCTGACTTGGGGGATGCGATGGAGGGGGTGAGCCCACCTGGTTTGGTTCACCGCGCGGGCCACCTCCTTCCCTTGTTGAAATGTCAGGTCCTTGAAAAGCCATCAGGGTTTTATTCAGAACGAAGAGTTGTGGTAAGTGCTCCCGCGAGGAAGTGTTGCCGCTTTCCTGTGGGACTGTCGGCAGCTCCCCTGGTGGCTGGCGGGCCTGCACTGTGCGGCTGGGGCTGAGGCAGCCTTCACCCCGCCGCCCGGATCCCCGTGCCTGAGTTTTCTGCATCATTCTTGTGCAGTTTGTTAAATGATGACTTTCCTCTGTAACTGTCATTTGCTACTTAAAAGCATTTTGTATTGGAGTATGGTTCCTGTACCTCGTCGTGTAACTGTCTTCTGTGCAGTAAAGTGAATCGGCCACACGTGTTCACACGCCCCCTCTCTTGGATTTCCTTCCCGTTTAGGTCACCACAGAGCCCGGAGTAGACCCCCCTGTGCTCTGCAGGATACCTGTCATTTGCCGTTTGCACCTCAGAATCCGCCTGCCAGTGCCGGAGACCTGTTTTGGTCCCTGGGTCGGGAAGCTCCCCTGGAGAAGGGATGGCAGCCCACTCCAGTATCCTTGCCTGGAGAGTCTCTTGGACGGGGAGGCTGGCGGGCTACAGTCCTTGGGGTTGCAGGAGTCGGACACAACTGAGAGGCTAAACAATGACAGTAGAGGGAAAGGATCTAGAAAATTGTTCTGCTTTCCCTCTTTTTATGATGTAAGCCTAAGTGCGTTAACTCAGACACGCCATCCACTGGGCCAGTTCCCTCCTCCTGGACGTGCTGGCTCTGAGGATAGTACGGATTGTGTTGTGCTCCGCGTGCCAGGTCAGATCGCTGGAGCCAGAGGCAGGAACCTCTGGACACGGAGGCAGCGCGTGCGCTGGTGATGCGGGGTGGCCCTGGCCACGCTCACCGGGGGCAGTCACAGGTTCCTTGTGCTCTGATGCACAGACGATACTTTTATCAAGAGCCATTCGCTGGGGGAGGGATAACCTGGGAGTGTGAGGTTAACAGACACTACCATCTATAAGACAGAGAAAAATGGAGGTTCCCATATAGCGCGGGGATCTCTATTCAGTGTCTTGCAATAACCTATAATGGAAAAGGATCTTTTAAAGCAACTGTACTTCAATTAAAAAAAAAAAAAAAGAACTGTCTGTCGATTCTGTGGAGATGCTGTTGCTGGGCTGACAGGCCTGGAGCCACCCCGCCAGCAGAGTCTGGCCTCATGTCCCCACCGTTCCTTTGGATGCATAGAGCCCGAACCGGCCGCCGCCCACTCCCCTCCTGCTGGATGCGGGGCTCTCCCCCGCAGCTCGGCCCAGGGGTTTCCACCTTGTGGTGCCGAGCCGCTCGACGGTCTCACTGTTGCGTCTCTTCCTCCAGGGGGATGACAGTCTGTCTGCGATCACCTTTGACTCCGACTCTGACACGGTGAGTGCAGTCGGGGGGCTGGCGCTCTGTTTACCCGCCGACTCCCGCAGATCTCCCCACAGATGCTGCGTTCAGGGCCAGATCACAGATTCCAGATGCCCTCAGCTGGATCTGAACAACTGAGAGACAGCTTTAAGACTTCTGCAGAAGTCAGTTGTGAGCAGAGTGCATTTGAGGCTGATGACAAGCTCCTAGCCTGCAGTCTGGCTTTGGCCTGCAGGCCCCCACCCCTGCCCCCAGCCCCCAAGCCCTGCATGGAGGGAGAGAGCAGAGCAAGGAGATGGAGGTGTGAGGAAGGGCCCAGCGCCGCGCTCCTGTCCCCGCAGCTCCGAGGACTCCAGGGGGAGGACCCCGGTCCAGTCCACTGTCTGAGGAGCAGGGCCTCCGCAGAGAGTTTCCTACTCAACACAGGACATGGCTGAGATGCTCCCTGAAGGGAGAGGGATCCAGGGATCCGAACCAGCCTCCCGGGATCTCAGTGTTCTGAGCGAGATTTCCCGTTTGGAGTGAAGCAGTGGGTGGAGGCCTGCGTGGTGCCTGGCTCCACGTGTGGCCCAGGCTGCCAGGGGTGTCCTCCAGCCGGGCCAGCGCCGCCCCTTGCCCGTCTCACGTCGCACGTGTGGGTGTCCCCCGACCTCCATCGCTGGGGCCTGCTGGCCACACGCTGTGTCAGGGCGCCTCCCCTGGGCTGCCCGCTCCCGTGTAGGGGGCGCCTCCCCCGGGCTGCCCGCTCCCGTGTAGGGGGCGCCTCCCCCGGGCTGCCTGCCCCCGTGTCGGGGGTGCCTCCCTGCCCTCTGCTCGGACTCTGCTTGGTCCCTTGGTGTCTGCCGCTTAATCCACCGCCCACCCGCCTCCCCCCATCCTGAGCACTCCTATGCTGCGTGGTTGGGGCTGTTCCAGCTGCCTGAGAAGGCTCAATCATCTCTTCTTTCTTTCAGAAAGCAAAAACGAAAAGTTTCCACAAACCTCCACCCACATCCCTAAGTAAGTATGACCAGCTTGCCTCGGAAGGGGTTCTCAGAAGGCCTCCTTCCCGGGTGTCCTGGGAAGAGACTCAGCTGCGTCTGTCTTCTCTGAAGACGCAGGATCACTGACGCATGCCCTTCTGCCCCTCGTCTCCGTCTCCTGCTAGGGCTCTCCTGCTGGGGCTCGCTCAGGGACTCTGCCCTCCTCAGGGTGCCTGTGGGCGGAGGCCCTGCGGGGCAGAGGTCCCAAGCCCTCCCTGCACAGCTGAGCCCCCAGCCCCAGGGCACGGCGATGGCCTCTTGTGTTCTCCTTCCCGAGCTGCCGGAGTGAGGGAAACATAGGGTTTGTTCTTGAGACACAAAGAGTTCACCTGGGCGATAANCGCCGCGCTCCTGTCCCCGCAGCTCCGAGGACTCCAGGGGGAGGACCCCGGTCCAGTCCACTGTCTGAGGAGCAGGGCCTCCGCAGAGAGTTTCCTACTCAACACAGGACATGGCTGAGATGCTCCCTGAAGGGAGAGGGATCCAGGGATCCGAACCAGCCTCCCGGGATCTCAGTGTTCTGAGCGAGATTTCCCGTTTGGAGTGAAGCAGTGGGTGGAGGCCTGCGTGGTGCCTGGCTCCACGTGTGGCCCAGGCTGCCAGGGGTGTCCTCCAGCCGGGCCAGCGCCGCCCCTTGCCCGTCTCACGTCGCACGTGTGGGTGTCCCCCGACCTCCATCGCTGGGGCCTGCTGGCCACACGCTGTGTCAGGGCGCCTCCCCTGGGCTGCCCGCTCCCGTGTAGGGGGCGCCTCCCCCGGGCTGCCCGCTCCCGTGTAGGGGGCGCCTCCCCCGGGCTGCCTGCCCCCGTGTCGGGGGTGCCTCCCTGCCCTCTGCTCGGACTCTGCTTGGTCCCTTGGTGTCTGCCGCTTAATCCACCGCCCACCCGCCTCCCCCCATCCTGAGCACTCCTATGCTGCGTGGTTGGGGCTGTTCCAGCTGCCTGAGAAGGCTCAATCATCTCTTCTTTCTTTCAGAAAGCAAAAACGAAAAGTTTCCACAAACCTCCACCCACATCCCTAAGTAAGTATGACCAGCTTGCCTCGGAAGGGGTTCTCAGAAGGCCTCCTTCCCGGGTGTCCTGGGAAGAGACTCAGCTGCGTCTGTCTTCTCTGAAGACGCAGGATCACTGACGCATGCCCTTCTGCCCCTCGTCTCCGTCTCCTGCTAGGGCTCTCCTGCTGGGGCTCGCTCAGGGACTCTGCCCTCCTCAGGGTGCCTGTGGGCGGAGGCCCTGCAGGGCAGAGGTCCCAAGCCCTCCCTGCACAGCTGAGCCCCCAGCCCCAGGGCACGGCGATGGCCTCTTGTGTTCTCCTTCCCGAGCTGCCGGAGTGAGGGAAACATAGGGTTTGTTCTTGAGACACAAAGAGTTCACCTGGGCGATAATCTGAATTTTATGCTTCCCAAGATCTTTGTGGCCAATCAGATCCTAGGTCAGCTTTCTTTTGCTGCCGAAAAGCCTGTGGCTTTGCCTGGCTTTCTTATATACTCACGGGTGTGTATTTACATTTCTTATATACATATATACCGTCAAACATACTGTCTTATGTGTGTGGCACAGTCAGAGACTATAAATGAACTTTCATATGAGCCCAAGAAAAACATACGTAGGGAGATAAATTCCTGCAAAGAAAAGAAAGCATGTTTTGTAGTACACATAAATATAAGCGTTAGAAAGGCACCACCTAGCGAACTTGACTGCAGAGCAGAAAGAGAGGCACAGAAACCGAGGAGGGGGCGGGGCTGTCTCTTATACACAT
>SJYW01005120.1:111213-169615 GCA_006410735.1 Raphicerus campestris
GGGTGGGCTGAATGGGGGGTGGGGGTGGGGCTGCCTTACACACGCCGCTCTGTGTGAAGCGGGTGACTGGTGAGGGCCAGCCACGCAGCACAGGCCACTCTACTCGGCGCTCTGCGGCGGCCTATTTGGGAAGGAAATCCAAAAAAGAGGGGATATACGTGCACATGGGCTTCCAGAGTGGCGCTAGGGGTAAAGAACCCGCCTGCCAACGCCGGAGACATAAGAGATGGCGGATTCTACCCCTGGGTCGGGAAGATCCCCTGGAGGAGAGTGTGGAACCCCACTCCCATGTTCTTGCCTGGAGAATCCCAAGGACAGAGGAGCCTGGTGGGCTGCGGTCCCCGGGGTCGCAGAGAGTCGGACACGACCGAGTGACTTAGCGCCAGTACAGCTGACTCGGTTTGCTGTGCAGCAGAAACTGGCACAGCGCGGTTAATTAGCAGTGCCTAAAGAAGGTCTGGGGCTATTGATGTCCCTCCCGCAGTCCTGGCTCCAGCTTGTGCTTCCTCCAGCCCAGCGTTTCTCATGATGTCCTCTGCACTTAAGTTAAATAAGCAGGTTGACAGTCTGCAGCCTTGACGTGCTCCTTTTCCTGTTTGGAACCCGTCTGTGGTTCCATGTCCAGTTCTAACTCCTAACGTTCCCTTAATAGGTGAACGCCTGTCTGATTTCCAAGCCATGGCCGCAGGAATCCAGGCTGTCCCGTTCACTTCATAAATGCGTCTCTACTGCCCAATACTGGCCACCTGATACAAAGAGCCGACTCGTGGGCAAAGACCAGATGCTGGGAAAGGTTGAGGGCAGGAGGAGAAGGGGGTGGCGGAAGATGAGATGCTTAGATGGCATCACTGACTCAGTGGGCATGAATTTGAGCAAACGCCAGGAGAGAGTGGAGGACAGGGAAGCCTGGCGGGCTACAGTCCATGGGGTCTCAAAGAGTCGGACGCGACTTATCGACTGAACGACGACTGCCCGCTCCAGGTCTGCGGGGTTTGCGGTCCCCGTGTGCTGAGGTTTCCGGTCCTCACTGTGGTCCAAGGCGGTGAGGCTTCTGGTCCCTCCGCATTCACTATTTCTGCAACGTCAGCCAGCAGCGGGAACCACCAGCTGCTTCTTCACAACTTTATCCGTGGGCATGCATGTTGTGGAATTCTCACTATTTATTGATAAACCCTCTACATTTAGGAGGGAAATGTCGTTTGTGGGTTTTAACCTTTACAAATACGCACTTAAATGCATGTTTAAAGTTTGGAAGACGGAAGACCTTCCAAATACCCTGGGAGAGAGCACAGTGGTCCTGGGTGAATGGAAACGCCTCAGGGCCCAATGTATCTTTACTCCCACATCCTAAATGATAAAGGGGAATTTTCCATAAATTCCATAAGCCATGGAAAAATCTTAGAAATTTTAAAAACTAAGTGCATTAGATTTAGAATCTCAGGACCTTCTACAGATATAAATTGCTTTGGTATTTAAGAAATATAAGCATGTTTTATGAACAACTTGGTTTTGCATAAATTTGCACAATCTCTATATTTTACGTGAAGAAGCAAAATTCTGGATTAAAATATAATTTTAAAACCCTTCCTTTGTTTTGGTGACAAAAAAATGCCCTAGGGGGAAAAATGGGAAATTAAATACTGCAATATTGGAACAATTTGAGGTTCATATTTTAAAATCAATTCCAGTTACTTATTTACAATAAAATTTAAAAAGCAAATGT
The DNA here is from genome assembly GCA_006410735.1 of Raphicerus campestris. Classification (NCBI taxonomy): domain Eukaryota; kingdom Metazoa; phylum Chordata; class Mammalia; order Artiodactyla; family Bovidae; genus Raphicerus; species Raphicerus campestris. The sequence goes on from SJYW01005120.1 coordinate 112,937, forward strand.
GAGTATATAAACATAGCCGTGTGTTTTATTCTTGCCAGAATGGGCTCATCTGGGGCAGCTGTGAGTGTCTCGCTGTATCTACCATCTTTGTCTTTCTGAAGCGCAGATGTTGTGGGGGCCACAGTGTTCTGTACCGCTAAACCCGTGTGTCGTCTTTCTAGAGTCACCTTATCACTCTAAACCGAGGAAGGTGGCCTCCTGGAGATCTTTGAGGACCGCGGCGAGCATGCCTCTCGGGGGCCGGATGTCCTTAACACCCCAGAAGCTGTGTCTGGGAAGCTCTAAGCAAGGTATGCAGTCGCCCCTCGGAAATAGACCCCTCCTTAAAAAAAAAAAAAAAGAAAGAAACCCGTCCTGCTCACAAGCAGTGCCTGGTCCCAGGTGCTGGACACAGAGCTTTGAATATGCCTTGTCTGCTCTGCAGTTCTCGTCCTGTCAGGGCTGGCAGTGGTGGGTCACAGACCCTCCTCCCAATGGCTTTGGGAGTTGTATAAGCTGGTCAAGGTCACACCGGCAGCTTGGAAGAGGATGTGTTGGGAGCATGCACGGCCTGGAAGTGGGCAGGCGCCCCAGGGAGGGCTTTGCTGATCTTGGGGCCAGTGGCTGAACGTTGCTCACACACCACGGCCCCGTGAGCTTCCTTCAACCCCCCGAGCCCGGTTACTAGGGGCAGTGCTGTCCGTCGTGCCTGCTCGTACCTGTCACGTTAAAACCGTGCACGTTCAAACCAGGCAGTCTGACCCCAGCCCTGACTTCAGACCTCACCTTGGAATGTGCCTGGACCTACCCCCCCAGCAGCGCCCCCGACTTTGTGACCGAAGCCTTGAGAATGAAGAGGTCAAACCTCAGGCGTTCTGCCAGCCATGGTGAGCTCGCCGCAGTGACATGGCCGCGAGGCTGGGTGTGGGAACGGGGTGCTCTGCGGAGTGAGGGTGGGTTTTGCAGGCGGCCGCCAGGCATCCTGAAGTCAGTGACCCTGCAGGTCCTGCTGTCTCCTGAAGGGTGGCAAGGAGACGCCAGCCCTGGCCTCAGTGGTGCCTGCCTCCCTGGAGTCATAGCGAAACGGGTCATATAAACGATCTTAGAAATGAAAGCTGCAAGGACAGTAGACAGCCCAAATCTCACAAGGCAGGGCCGGCTGGTGCTGTGCTCCTGTCTTCCTGTCCCGCCCGAGTCCACACGCCTCCTCCCCAGCATCCACTGCCTTTCTGTCGGCCCCGTGGGAAGCCCCAAGCAGCCTGGTCCGGCGCCCAGGCTGGTCCCCTTGTGGCTCTGCTGGCCGGCGCTGCTGTTTCAGCACGTGCTTTAGAGTCCCGTCCCTGTGAGGGACCGCGCTGAAGCAGAGTGCCCAGGCACTGTGCCGCCACTGGGCGCAGGGCGGTGCTGGCGTCTGCACGAGGAGGGCTCTGTGTTCGGTTTTGACTGTTTGTTTGTTTACTGCTTCAAGTCTAAAGTCAGTGAAGTCACTCAGTCGTGTCCGACTCTTTGCGACCCCGTGGACTGTAGCCCACCAGGCTCCTCCGTCCATGGGATTCTCCAGGCAAGAACACTGGAGTGGGTTTCCATTTCCTTCTCCAGGGGATCTTCCTGACCCAGGGATCGAACCCAGGTCTCCCGCATTAGAGGCAGACGCTTTAGCCTCTGAGCCAGCAGGGAAGCTTCAAGTCTAAAGACGTGGCTTTTCTTCCGCCTCCCTCCTTTAACCGTTTTGTAGATGAATACGTGGGCTTCCCTGGTGGCTCAGCGGTAGAGAATCTGCCTGCCAATGCGGGAGACTTAGGTTCAATCAGGAAGACCCCTTGGAGAAGGGAGTGCTACCCACTCCACTACTTTTCCTTGGAGAATCCCATGGAGATTCTGGCAGCCCTCGGTCCTTGGGGTCGCAGAGAGCTGGACACGACCTAGCGACTTACCAGCAGCAGCTCTCCTTTTATCCTCTGAGTGTGATTAAGTCCCGTGTTCACGTGGTTTAGCTTTCTTTTGCTGATTCTTTCCAAATCAATACCTGTTTGGGTTCTCTTACTTCTGGGGAAAGACCATGATCAGGTTAAGAATGTTGAAACATGTTTGCTCTTTTTTATTGTTTTTTTTCCTAAGATAATTTTATTAACCTCCAGGTTTCCCTTAAGGTATAAGCGTTCCTTCTTTTAAGAGGGCTGTGTGTTTCCCTGCAGGTTACGTTCCGGGAAACCCCGTCTACAGAGAGAAGGAGGACATGTATGACGAGATCATTGAGCTGAAGAAGGTAGAGTTCCCACCCGTCCTCTGCGACTGCTATGTGGGGAGGGCCCTCGGGAAAGTGGATGGGGGGGCGGCACCTGTGCCGGAGTGTGTCCCATGGGAAGAGCAGGGGTTGCGGGGTGACACTGAGTTTAAGCCCTGGCCGGGCGCCTGAGCAGCTGGGAGATGCTGGCTCCCAGACGGCCCCCCACCAGCAGCGAGGGTGCCTGGACAGCGGTCAGCCAGCGAGCTCTGGGTCTCGCTGGGGGGACGAGGTCATTCCCGCCCTTTGCGCCCCGAGCGAGCCCTGGCGTTAGGATGAGCCTTTCTCTGGCTGTTACTGTGATCGGTTATCGGTTAGCGTCGCGTTATTCTTTGGCATTCATGGCGTTCACAACTCTCAGTGGCTCAGTCTACACGCCCGTGAGAGGTGATGGCCTTGAGACTCAGAGAGCTTCGCAGTCTATCCAGGGTTTACCACTAGCAGACCCAGGATGTTCAAGGTCGTCTGCCTCCCGGGGCCGCGTCTCTGTTTGCATAACCCACGCTGCCGCCCCCTAGAGCGCAAACCACCCCGAGATGAGCGGTGTCCCCCTCATCCCCGTCTCGTCCCCCCTACACCACGCCTGGCTCCATGCACCGCACGGCTCGTGGTGCCGCCCAGAGACTCAGGGGGTCTTTCCCGTCCGTGACGCGGGTCTGTTCACAGTCTGCCCCCACCCCCACCCCACCCCCGCCAATAGAGCGGGGACCCGTCTGGCACGAGGTCAAGCAGGGTGCTGGCGGCTGGCATGCCCAGAGCACGTGAGAGCCTGGAAACCACCTTGGGCAAGGGTCCCCGAGCATGACAGCCCCCCGTGGGAGCTGTAGAGTCCTCACCTCACCCCGGCGGCGACTGAGAGCCCTGCGTCCTTGTGGTGGCGACACTTGGAGGAGCCTTCTCAGGGCCAGAAGCGGGTCTCTGGGTGGGATCACTGCCTTATTCCAAGTACGCAGGCCTCCCCTTCCCTTCCAAGGGGAGGGTTTATCTTCAGCACTCTGCTGCCCCGGGGGCAGGGGCACAGGGTGCTTTTTCTCCGGCAAGTGACGTCACAGTTTGCTGTTGAAAATGGGGAGGGGTGTAAGTGCAGCTTCATGGGGTTTTGTGAGGGTTCAATGCAGTAATCCACAAGAGGGCTTTAGCGCAGGGTTCTTAGCTATGCTGAGCAGGGCGGGTATTCCTGGAAGCAGAATTCCCGTTATTGGATTTCTCGACTTTCCCAGTGAATGGGCGTTAACTGATTAATTCACGAAACGGGCCCTGAGCGCCAGGTCTCTTTCCCCCCCCCCCCCCCGNAGCAGCTCTCCTTTTATCCTCTGAGTGTGATTAAGTCCCGTGTTCACGTGGTTTAGCTTTCTTTTGCTGATTCTTTCCAAATCAATACCTGTTTGGGTTCTCTTACTTCTGGGGAAAGACCATGATCAGGTTAAGAATGTTGAAACATGTTTGCTCTTTTTTATTGTTTTTTTTCCTAAGATAATTTTATTAACCTCCAGGTTTCCCTTAAGGTATAAGCGTTCCTTCTTTTAAGAGGGCTGTGTGTTTCCCTGCAGGTTACGTTCCGGGAAACCCCGTCTACAGAGAGAAGGAGGACATGTATGACGAGATCATTGAGCTGAAGAAGGTAGAGTTCCCACCCGTCCTCTGCGACTGCTATGTGGGGAGGGCCCTCGGGAAAGTGGATGGGGGGGCGGCACCTGTGCCGGAGTGTGTCCCATGGGAAGAGCAGGGGTTGCGGGGTGACACTGAGTTTAAGCCCTGGCCGGGCGCCTGAGCAGCTGGGAGATGCTGGCTCCCAGACGGCCCCCCACCAGCAGCGAGGGTGCCTGGACAGCGGTCAGCCAGCGAGCTCTGGGTCTCGCTGGGGGGACGAGGTCATTCCCGCCCTTTGCGCCCCGAGCGAGCCCTGGCGTTAGGATGAGCCTTTCTCTGGCTGTTACTGTGATCGGTTATCGGTTAGCGTCGCGTTATTCTTTGGCATTCATGGCGTTCACAACTCTCAGTGGCTCAGTCTACACGCCACTGAGAGGTGATGGCCTTGAGACTCAGAGAGCTTCGCAGTCTATCCAGGGTTTACCACTAGCAGACCCAGGATGTTCAAGGTCGTCTGCCTCCCGGGGCCGCGTCTCTGTTTGCATAACCCACGCTGCCGCCCCCTAGAGCGCAAACCACCCCGAGATGAGCGGTGTCCCCCTCATCCCCGTCTCGTCCCCCCTACACCACGCCTGGCTCCATGCACCGCACGGCTCGTGGTGCCGCCCAGAGACTCAGGGGGTCTTTCCCGTCCGTGACGCGGGTCTGTTCACAGTCTGCCCCCACCCCCACCCCACCCCCGCCAATAGAGCGGGGACCCGTCTGGCACGAGGTCAAGCAGGGTGCTGGCGGCTGGCATGCCCAGAGCACGTGAGAGCCTGGAAACCACCTTGGGCAAGGGTCCCCGAGCATGACAGCCCCCCGTGGGAGCTGTAGAGTCCTCACCTCACCCCGGCGGCGACTGAGAGCCCTGCGTCCTTGTGGTGGCGACACTTGGAGGAGCCTTCTCAGGGCCAGAAGCGGGTCTCTGGGTGGGATCACTGCCTTATTCCAAGTACGCAGGCCTCCCCTTCCCTTCCAAGGGGAGGGTTTATCTTCAGCACTCTGCTGCCCCGGGGGCAGGGGCACAGGGTGCTTTTTCTCCGGCAAGTGACGTCACAGTTTGCTGTTGAAAATGGGGAGGGGTGTAAGTGCAGCTTCATGGGGTTTTGTGAGGGTTCAATGCAGTAATCCACAAGAGGGCTTTAGCGCAGGGTTCTTAGCTATGCTGAGCAGGGCGGGTATTCCTGGAAGCAGAATTCCCGTTATTGGATTTCTCGACTTTCCCAGTGAATGGGCGTTAACTGATTAATTCACGAAACGGGCCCTGAGCGCCAGGTCTCTTTCCCCCCCCCCCCCCCGGCTACAGCCGCTGGCCGGCTTTCCCACTGCCCGCAGTGGGTGGACGCCCGACTGTCTCTGCAGTGGCTGGGCCGGGTCGTAGTGAGGCTCAGACTCTCTGCTGAGCACTGCAAGGCCCTTGACAGGACGTCTCCAAGACGACTGGCTAATTCGGGTGCAGGCTGTGCTGGGAGCCGGTCAGCTCCAGTGCTGGCTGACCCCATGGGCGTTTCTGGACGAGGCTCACATGTGCTGACTTAACCTGACACTTTCCCAGCCGTGGGGTTCCATGGACCGGGAAAGTTTACTCAAGTGAGACTGTTAGAAGTCCCCTCCCGTGAGCGTTTCCTCAAAGGACCACACGCGTCTGGAGTAATAGAAAGGACATCATTTCAAAATACAGGATAGTTGTGAAAAGTAAATAAACTTAGTTTTATGAAAAATTGACAGTCTTCCTTCTAAGTTCACCGCAGGTGGATGGGAAATTCACCCACAGATAAACGTGTGGGAACCAGCGCTCTGGCCAGCTGAGCCTTAGTTGGGGATGAGTCTTGAGTAGACGTCAGCCTGTGACAGTTTGTGATGCGAAGAACCCTCCCACGGCGCCCCCAGGACCACCACGGGCCGTGTAGTCTGTGGCAGTGCTCGCCTGGGCGGGGGCACTGTTGGCATTTTAGGGGCCAGGGTTCCTGGTTGCCTGCATTGCCCTGCACCTAACGGGGTGTCTGCCCCCCAGCCCCAGCCTCCACAGTAACGTCCAGACCTGCCTCACCCTCTGCGCACGCAGAGCCCTGCTCGGGAACCAGGCGCTTTTAATGCTCCTCTCCATCTCCGTGTTTCACCCGGATGTCTGTGTGTCCATGGTGTGTGTGTGTGTGTGTGGTCCTTCTTTCCTTCAGTCACTCAACATGCAAAAGAGTGATGTGGATCTGATGAGAACGAAGCTTCGGCGCCTTGAAGAGGAAAACAGCAGAAAGGACCGTCAGATCGAGCAGCTTCTGGACGCGTCCCGAGTAAGTGCGGGGCCGGGACATGGGGTCGGACGCAGGCGTACCCTGGCAGGGGAGGCCCAGCACACCTTGTCTTCATTTTTCAATCTGCTTACCACAGGGCCCGGATTTTGTTCGGACTCTGGCAGAGAAAAGGCCTGATACTAGCTGGGTGAGTATAATCTCCAGCAGCACAGCTAATCTGTCCGCTGAAATCTTATCTTCAAAACGGCCTTTAGAGACAGGCCTTCTCTCTGAAGCATTCAGAGCAGAGGAGTAACAGGCGAGCAGAAGCCCTTCCTGAAACCCTCCTCCAGGGAGCCGTGGGGCTTACCAGAAGACACCGCGGGGGCTCTTAGAGGGAGCAGAAGGTGGGCTGAGCAGGCTGAGCGCAAGGGCAAAAATGCACAGGAGAAGGCAGCCACAGCGGGGACTTGCCCCGCCACGCCTCAGAGGACACTCGGCCCAACACACGCTGCTGGCTCAAGAAGGAATCAGAGCGGGAGTCGCGTTAGGGCCTTGAAGTGCGCGCAGGCCCTGCTTGTGCGTCATGTAGCAGCACATAACACGTTGAACAGAATTATGGAAAATGGAGCCACTACGCGACTAATGCTGTGGGAATGGGCTGCCGCAGTCGGAGAAAAGTGAGTCACAGTACACATCACCTGAGACCAGGAAGGATGTTTCAAACAAATCTGAGATGCGATTCACTGCTGAGACTCTGACACAAAGTCACGTCAATGCCGCGGTTAATGGATGTGATAATATAAACTCTATAGTGAAAACCCACACGACTGCGATTGAGAATGGATCCGTATAAAGAGCAGGGGCAGACGACTGGTCAGCAAAACAGAGTTATCCAGAGGATGCAAAGAAGGGAAGCAGCATGTGTGAACGGACGACTCGCCCGGCTCTGTGCCTGGGACAGCTCAGAGGAAACGCGCACCGGCTTGAGGAAACCCCGCGTTGCCTGACGGCGGCTCTGCAAACTCCGCGCGGTTTGCGTGGGTACAGAATCTCGGTGACCGTTTTGCAGTCGGAATTTCAGTCCCTGTGTTTAAAATCAGGAAACTGAGGTTAAGAGATGTGTCCCAAATTGGGTTCACGGTGAGTGGCCGTCGGCTCTGCAGGCTGGGGCGGTGTGGCCACTTGGCCCACCATTCACACCCCTGTGCTCACCACTTGTCCCGTGACGCTTGTTTGTTTTTTTAATCTTTTGGCCGCACCAGGCAGCATATGAGATCGAACCCGTGGCCCTGCATTGGGAGCACAGAGTGTTAACCACCGGACCGCCAGGAAAGTCCGCTCTCTTTAGGATTATGTCTTAAGAAAAAAAAAATCCAGCACAAAAGGCTGTTTGCACAAGGATATTTCTAGCTGCCCAGTTTGGGAGGGGAGATTGAGGAGGAGCCATTCAAATTAGCATGCCACTGTTTTGATCCTCAGAATTTTTTTTTCACTGCACCTTGAGGCTTGCGGGATGTTAGTTCCCTGACCAGGGATGGAGCCTGTGTCCCCTGCAGCGGAAGCACAAAGTCCTGACCACTGGGCCGCCGGGCAATTCCAGGTTTTTTTTTTCTTTCTTTTTTAAAATTAAAGTTGATTAAAAGTAGAAATTCTAGATCACAGATATGTGCCAGTTTCGCTCTGCTGCCCTTTGCCAAATCACCCTTCAAAGTGGCTATGACTGAACGTTTCTGCTCAAATCATCTGCCTTCCAGAAGCATCTGCCCATGTGCACAAGAAGGGCTGGCTGGGGTTTCTGTGAGAGTGATAGTGGGTTACGACCTCAGTGTCCATCGGTAGCAGAACAGGTAACTACGCTGTGCGTTCATACCTTGGAGGAATAACGCAGATCTGTAGGAGCAACTGGGGTTAGGGCTCCATGACGGTCTGTGAAGTGAGAAGAACAAAGTGCAGAATGGTGTGCGTGGGGTGAAACACCACGACTGCCATGGGCGTGCATACGCGTGCGCCTGTGCGTAATGAGCGCTGGAGCGTGAGTACACGTTATGTGGGTAACGACAGTTAGTTGACAGGGGTAAGCGCAAAGGGTAAGTGTGCCCAGGTGTTGCTAGTATAACTAAAAATCACCTCAAAATCCAGTGGAAAAGTGGCTATCCAGAAAGGCAGGGAGGTCCTGTTGGGAATGCAGGGCACTATCTCCCGAAGCACCGCGTGAGCAGAGAGCAGGAAGCGCTGAGGCAGAGGGGCCTCCCCACAGCACCAGTCCAGCTGCCCGGGGGGATGTGCTGGGGATGGGGCTGCCCTGGGCTGCTGGGCGTGGGGCGTCCGTGCCTGACGACAGGTGGTGCGTGTCTCGTCCCTCCTCCCGAGGGTGGCTGTGGACTGGGTGGGGTGGGGCTGGTGCCCTTTGAGGAGGGGGAGCACCCTGTTCCCGACCCCCCTGCCCCCTGTTCCAAGTCTAGAAGAGACGCCGGCGATCACATGTGGGGGACATCCCAGGGAGTGGGCAGCGGACCCAGCCCCAGGCCGGGCACAGGGCCGGCTGCGTCTCCATGCGGCGCAGGAGGCCCTGGCCGTGGAGGCCAGGGTGTAGTTCCCCGGTCAGCTTGATGGGTGTGGTCCCCTGGCAGGTGATCAACGGGCTGAAGCAGCGGGTGCTCAGGCTGGAGCAACAGTGCAAGGAGAAGGACAACTTTATCAAGTACGGGGCCGGGGGGGTGGCCGGGGGGCCTGCCCGGGGGCCAGCGGGGCGCTCGAACCCATCCTGCTCCCAGCCCAGCGTCTGTGCCTGTCGTCCCACCCCTCCCTGCCCACGTCCTGGCGTCGCTTGCCACCAAAGCTTGAGCAGTGACCTCCCCCAGACACCACCTCCCCTCTTCTCTCCTCGCCTCCTGTGATCACGTCTCGTCTCCAGTGTTGACTTCTTGGACTAGCCGCCCACTCTTGCTGCCTGGACACCTCCCCAGGCTGCCTCTCACCGTCCCACTCGGTCCTGTGCTGTTTTTAGAGCAGCTACAGATTTCTTTCCTGCTCTTTTATCCCAGAGGGGAGCCTTTCCTGGTGTGTTCGAGTTTATTTAAGGAAATCTGAGTTTTCACTTTCTGTTCCCCTAGGTGTTCTCTTTATACAGTAGATCCAGTCTTCCTTTGTTCCTCGCAGAATTACGAGACTTAAAAAGACTTTTCTATTCACTGATTTCTTCTGTCTCAGAACCCCAAACTGCACCAGTGACTTTGCCTTCGTCTCTCTGTAGAGCCTTTTCTCTAAGTCTGTTAAGTGCTAAGAATGAGGAGAATTATATAGACAGTACAAGGAGAAAAAAAAATGGTTCTCTTTCCTTTAAAAAATAATCATTCCCCTACCTTCCCCAAAGAGGACTTGTCCTTTCTAACCCTGAGGTCTTTCCTCACATTACTCTGGTTTTTAAAGACACTGTCTTATTAGCAAAGAATATCCCCTGGAAGGAGGCCTTTTACCTCAGGCTGGAGGGTGGCTGGTCCAACCTGGAAGGGCCCTGTAGGTGTGAGAATTCTCTGGTGGGTTTTGTGCAAGCCACCCACCAGCTGGAGGCCCCTCAGGCTTCCCTGGAAGCTCAGTTGGTAAAGAGTCCGCCTGCAGTGCAGGAGACCCCGGTTCAATCCCTGGGTTGGGAAGATCCACTGGAGAAGGGATCGGCTACCCACTCCAGTATTCTTGGGCTTCCCTAGTGGCTCAGCTGGTAAAGAGTCTGTCTACTAGGCGGGAGACCTGGGTTGGGAAGATCCCCTGGAGAAGGGAAAGGCCCACTCCAGTATTCTGGCCTGGAGAATTCCATAGACTGTATAGTCCGTGGGGTCGCAGGGTCAGACTCGACTGAGCCACTTTGCCTTTCACTCGCCTGGCACATTAACTCCGACCTTGGGTTCTTAGCAAACTGCAGACTGATGTGAAGACCACGAACCTGGAGGAGATGCGGGTCGCCATGGAGACGTACTATGAGGAGGTGCGTGTCCCCCCGGCTGCAGTGTGGACCCTCCCCTTCTAGTTCGTCTTGACCGGAACACAAATCAGCAGCTTAGTGCTAACTTCCTGCCGCCAGGCCGATACGGAGACTCACTTTCTCAGAGGACAGTCTCCTTGGTGCTCATTTTGTGTTAACCGCGTTTTAACTTTATGTTTGCAGATTCACCGTCTCCATGGTCTCCTCGCAAGCTCTGAGACGACAGGAAAGCGGTACGACCCCCTGTCTGTCTGTCTGTCTGTCTGTCTGGGAGCCCTGCTCTGCGTGCTGTCTGCACGCTCAGCGGCGGGCAGAGTGGGGGCGCTCCTTCCGTGGAGCACGGACCCCACCCTGGGTCTGGGGCTTCCATCTGCCGCTTGAGCTTCGAGCGCTCGTGTCCTCTCCCTGGGGCATCACAATGCCCCCTCCCCGTTGCCATCTCTGACCCCTGGGCTTCCACTGGTGGTCCTACCTCACAGCTTCCAGCTTAGAAGCAGAAAACACTCTCAAAGCAGATCTTCCTTTTAGGAAGACTAAATTTAGGATCGAGTACAGGTTCGTCTTGCCAAGTACGTTTACTGGGAGAGACAGGCCGTTTCCTCACCACTTACATCTTCCCCTGTCCCGTGTCCCCAGATGACATCAGGCTCTCAGCAGGTCAGGGAAGGAGGGGTCTGTTGTCACAGACTCGGTCATGTCACCGGCCTCCGCCATGAATTACTGACAGTTACTAACCATCTGGGCTTCCTAGGCAGCTCAGCGGTAAAGAACCCGCCTGCCAGTGCAGGAGATGTGAGTTTGATCCCTGGGTCGGGAGGATCCCCTGGAGAAGGCAATGGCACCCACTCCAGTGTTCTTGCCTGGAGAATCTCATGGACAGACGAGCCTGGTGGGCTACAGTCCATGGGGTCGCTAGGAGTCGGACTCTGACTGAGTGACTTCACTTTCACTTTTCACTTTCATGCATTGGAGAAGGAAATGGCAACCCACTCCAGTGTTCTTGCCTGGAGAATCCCAGGGACAGGGGACCCTGGTGGGCTGCCATCTATGGGGTCGCACAGAGTCGGACTCGACTGAAGTGACTCAGCAGCAGCAGCGGCAGTAGCTTAAGGGGGGGCAATAGAGAGGGGCAGAGGACTTGGCAGTGGATGCCCATGGGGGTCGGCGTTGTGCTCTGTGGCGTGCCCTCGGGTGTGAACTGGGGAGTGATGGCCTGCCGCCCCTGGGGAAGCACGGGCTCCACCCCGACACCCTCTGGTCAGCCTTCCCATCGCCCGGCCAACGCGCAGCCCACCTCCCCGGGTCTCTGTCTGAAGGCGCCTCACCTCGTGCCCGTTGTCAGCTCACAAGCCCTGCGCCCTCGACCCGCCGCGCCTCGGCTCGAGCCTGAGCAAAGCCCTGACACACGTGGTTCCCCAGAGCCGCGTCTCAGCTCCTCCCGATGACGGACTCCGCTGTGGGGGCAGGGAAAGTGGGGAAGCCAGCCCAGAAACGGGAGAGGCCTCGTGGTCCGCCCCACTGAGAGCGGATACGAGAGCAGACGCGGGCAGCGCCTGTCCCGCCGCCGGGAGCGGGCTCCCAGAGACTCAGAGCCTCCTTCCCTCCGCCCTGGGTGGCCACGGGGCCCCCACGAGGCACCACAGGCGTCGGCCCGGGGCTCCCAGAGACGATTTAGCGAGCAGATGACTTGGCAAACGAGGAGTCTGTGACCAGCCGGCATTGCCCGTACTTCAGGCTTTGCAGAGGAGGAGGCGAGATGAGAACAGCCGTCCAAGGACAGGACTGATGGAGCAGGAGGGCCTGGACCCCTCCACAGCTCTTCTGGGGACGCTGCTCCGTCTGTCGCTGATGACTGGATGCGGTCCTGTGTTAGACAGGCGTGCCTGTGAGCGGAGTGGACCTCTGTCCTAGTGACAGTCCGCTGGGCTGGGGTTCGCAGTCCGCCTTCCCTGTGACCCGCACTCATTCATGCTCAGGACACTCTGAGCGCCCCGGCCACCGAATGCCTGCCCCTCACTCGGGATGTGTATTAGGCCAGCTCAGGACCTGAACCTTACCCGCTGAGTCTTGTTGCTCCTAGGCCTCTAGTGGAGAAGAAAATTGGCCTTAAAAGGCAGAAGAAGATGAGCAGTGCGTTGCTGAGCTTGTCCCGGAGCGTCCAGGAGCTCACGGAGGAGAACCAGAGCCTGAAGGAGGATCTGGACCGCATGCTCAGCAACTCCCCCACCGCCTCCAAGATCAAGGGTACCTGCCCGGCCCCGGGGGTGGGGGGAGGGAGAGGGGGCTCGTCCTCCCCTGGCCACCTCACTGGGCAGTGCTGCCCTGCGCCACCCACCTGCCGTGGGCCGAGCACGGTCCTGGGCCCCGGGTAGAGCCGTGGAGGCCTGTGCAGGGTTGGGAAGCTGCCCCCAGAGTCACCAGCCNGAGCCTTTTCTCTAAGTCTGTTAAGTGCTAAGAATGAGGAGAATTATATAGACAGTACAAGGAGAAAAAAAAATGGTTCTCTTTCCTTTAAAAAATAATCATTCCCCTACCTTCCCCAAAGAGGACTTGTCCTTTCTAACCCTGAGGTCTTTCCTCACATTACTCTGGTTTTTAAAGACACTGTCTTATTAGCAAAGAATATCCCCTGGAAGGAGGCCTTTTACCTCAGGCTGGAGGGTGGCTGGTCCAACCTGGAAGGGCCCTGTAGGTGTGAGAATTCTCTGGTGGGTTTTGTGCAAGCCACCCACCAGCTGGAGGCCCCTCAGGCTTCCCTGGAAGCTCAGTTGGTAAAGAGTCCGCCTGCAGTGCAGGAGACCCCGGTTCAATCCCTGGGTTGGGAAGATCCACTGGAGAAGGGATCGGCTACCCACTCCAGTATTCTTGGGCTTCCCTAGTGGCTCAGCTGGTAAAGAGTCTGTCTACTAGGCGGGAGACCTGGGTTGGGAAGATCCCCTGGAGAAGGGAAAGGCCCACTCCAGTATTCTGGCCTGGAGAATTCCATAGACTGTATAGTCCGTGGGGTCGCAGGGTCAGACTCGACTGAGCCACTTTGCCTTTCACTCGCCTGGCACATTAACTCCGACCTTGGGTTCTTAGCAAACTGCAGACTGATGTGAAGACCACGAACCTGGAGGAGATGCGGGTCGCCATGGAGACGTACTATGAGGAGGTGCGTGTCCCCCCGGCTGCAGTGTGGACCCTCCCCTTCTAGTTCGTCTTGACCGGAACACAAATCAGCAGCTTAGTGCTAACTTCCTGCCGCCAGGCCGATACGGAGACTCACTTTCTCAGAGGACAGTCTCCTTGGTGCTCATTTTGTGTTAACCGCGTTTTAACTTTATGTTTGCAGATTCACCGTCTCCATGGTCTCCTCGCAAGCTCTGAGACGACAGGAAAGCGGTACGACCCCCTGTCTGTCTGTCTGTCTGTCTGTCTGGGAGCCCTGCTCTGCGTGCTGTCTGCACGCTCAGCGGCGGGCAGAGTGGGGGCGCTCCTTCCGTGGAGCACGGACCCCACCCTGGGTCTGGGGCTTCCATCTGCCGCTTGAGCTTCGAGCGCTCGTGTCCTCTCCCTGGGGCATCACAATGCCCCCTCCCCGTTGCCATCTCTGACCCCTGGGCTTCCACTGGTGGTCCTACCTCACAGCTTCCAGCTTAGAAGCAGAAAACACTCTCAAAGCAGATCTTCCTTTTAGGAAGACTAAATTTAGGATCGAGTACAGGTTCGTCTTGCCAAGTACGTTTACTGGGAGAGACAGGCCGTTTCCTCACCACTTACATCTTCCCCTGTCCCGTGTCCCCAGATGACATCAGGCTCTCAGCAGGTCAGGGAAGGAGGGGTCTGTTGTCACAGACTCGGTCATGTCACCGGCCTCCGCCATGAATTACTGACAGTTACTAACCATCTGGGCTTCCTAGGCAGCTCAGCGGTAAAGAACCCGCCTGCCAGTGCAGGAGATGTGAGTTTGATCCCTGGGTCGGGAGGATCCCCTGGAGAAGGCAATGGCACCCACTCCAGTGTTCTTGCCTGGAGAATCTCATGGACAGACGAGCCTGGTGGGCTACAGTCCATGGGGTCGCTAGGAGTCGGACTCTGACTGAGTGACTTCACTTTCACTTTTCACTTTCATGCATTGGAGAAGGAAATGGCAACCCACTCCAGTGTTCTTGCCTGGAGAATCCCAGGGACAGGGGACCCTGGTGGGCTGCCATCTATGGGGTCGCACAGAGTCGGACTCGACTGAAGTGACTCAGCAGCAGCAGCGGCAGTAGCTTAAGGGGGGGCAATAGAGAGGGGCAGAGGACTTGGCAGTGGATGCCCATGGGGGTCGGCGTTGTGCTCTGTGGCGTGCCCTCGGGTGTGAACTGGGGAGTGATGGCCTGCCGCCCCTGGGGAAGCACGGGCTCCACCCCGACACCCTCTGGTCAGCCTTCCCATCGCCCGGCCAACGCGCAGCCCACCTCCCCGGGTCTCTGTCTGAAGGCGCCTCACCTCGTGCCCGTTGTCAGCTCACAAGCCCTGCGCCCTCGACCCGCCGCGCCTCGGCTCGAGCCTGAGCAAAGCCCTGACACACGTGGTTCCCCAGAGCCGCGTCTCAGCTCCTCCCGATGACGGACTCCGCTGTGGGGGCAGGGAAAGTGGGGAAGCCAGCCCAGAAACGGGAGAGGCCTCGTGGTCCGCCCCACTGAGAGCGGATACGAGAGCAGACGCGGGCAGCGCCTGTCCCGCCGCCGGGAGCGGGCTCCCAGAGACTCAGAGCCTCCTTCCCTCCGCCCTGGGTGGCCACGGGGCCCCCACGAGGCACCACAGGCGTCGGCCCGGGGCTCCCAGAGACGATTTAGCGAGCAGATGACTTGGCAAACGAGGAGTCTGTGACCAGCCGGCATTGCCCGTACTTCAGGCTTTGCAGAGGAGGAGGCGAGATGAGAACAGCCGTCCAAGGACAGGACTGATGGAGCAGGAGGGCCTGGACCCCTCCACAGCTCTTCTGGGGACGCTGCTCCGTCTGTCGCTGATGACTGGATGCGGTCCTGTGTTAGACAGGCGTGCCTGTGAGCGGAGTGGACCTCTGTCCTAGTGACAGTCCGCTGGGCTGGGGTTCGCAGTCCGCCTTCCCTGTGACCCGCACTCATTCATGCTCAGGACACTCTGAGCGCCCCGGCCACCGAATGCCTGCCCCTCACTCGGGATGTGTATTAGGCCAGCTCAGGACCTGAACCTTACCCGCTGAGTCTTGTTGCTCCTAGGCCTCTAGTGGAGAAGAAAATTGGCCTTAAAAGGCAGAAGAAGATGAGCAGTGCGTTGCTGAGCTTGTCCCGGAGCGTCCAGGAGCTCACGGAGGAGAACCAGAGCCTGAAGGAGGATCTGGACCGCATGCTCAGCAACTCCCCCACCGCCTCCAAGATCAAGGGTACCTGCCCGGCCCCGGGGGTGGGGGGAGGGAGAGGGGGCTCGTCCTCCCCTGGCCACCTCACTGGGCAGTGCTGCCCTGCGCCACCCACCTGCCGTGGGCCGAGCACGGTCCTGGGCCCCGGGTAGAGCCGTGGAGGCCTGTGCAGGGTTGGGAAGCTGCCCCCAGAGTCACCAGCCTACTGTGGGCCGAGCACAGTCCTGGGCCCTGAGCAGAGCCGTGGGGGCGTGTGTGGGGTGGGAGGAGGCTGGCCTGTGGGAATAGCGCTGGGGAAGGGGCAGATAGGGGGGCAGCTGTGCCCACGGCCGGGAGGCGCACTCTGGGCCGTGGGCACAGAGCCCCGAGTGGGCCTGGCAGTGTGAGGCAGCCAGCGAGCCCAGTCCCTGGAAGCGGGGGCCGGCGGCGAATGGGGCTTTGAAGGCCGCTTAGAGGGCAGCGGGTTTGTGTGGAGGAGAGAGGAGCCCTGCTCCTGTGCTGCGTGGAGGCCACGTGGGAAAGGGGGCCGCGAGGACAGCACCCCTCAGGGTCCTCTGGGGCTGCTGGTGGCCTGGCCCGGGGCCCTGCGGTGGCGGGAGGCAGCCATGTTCCTCGTGCCTGTGAGCCCTGGCTGCAGCCAGTACGGGCAGAGAGGGGTCAGGGTCATAGCCTTGGTCTGAGCAGGACAGAGGGGGCCACAGGGGGAGGCTGCGGCTGGGCTGTGCTCGAGGGCCCAGCGGGGGTCAGGCACGGGGGTGAGTCAGGGCGGGGCCCGGAGGGAGACTTGAACCTGGGACTTAGCAGGTCAGGGGACAGATGCCCAGCCCGTGAGCAGGGGCAGGGAGTGACCCACCGCAGAGTCTCTGAGCGGGCAGTGGGCACCAAGCACCCGCAGAGCCGGGTGGAGGGGACGCTGGAGGAGTCCTGCTGGGTCCGGGAGGACGAGGGCTGGGGTGGGCTTGGGATCGGCCACAGGGCTCGCTGGGGAGCCAGAGCAGGGCCGTCCCGGCGGGCGGGGAAGTCAGGAGAGGTCGCACAGAGGAGCTGAAAGGACCAGTGGTCACCGCGGAGGGTCCTGGATGGGGGGCCACCCCTGGAGGGGAGCCATCTGACCGTGTCCCAGACAGGAGGTCCCGGCCGAAGGGGCCCGTCCGACGGCTGTGGAGGTGTGTCCCTCAAACCCTGTTGTGCCAGCAGGCTATGCGGACTGGAGCAAGCCCCGGCTGGTTCGGCGGATCGCAGAGCTGGAAAAGGTGAGTGGTGGGCCCTCCCCGGCCCTGCCTATATGAGAGGGGCAGATCCCAGGAAGCAGGCAGAAGGAGCCTCGCTCCCGGGACATGACGGGGGCCGTCTGTGCCCAGGGACGGCTATGCCCGGGATGAGCTGGGCAGAGGAGACTCTCAGGGTCTAGATAGGACGCCTGGCCATGTCAAGCCTGTCCCTGTGTCACAGACGGCAAAGCGTGGCCACACCGCACTGCTGACTTTGCAGTATGACCGTTGGGGACGCGTAGGACCCCGAGACTTTCAGAGAGCCAGCCTGACATGCACACGGGGGCTCTTTACTGCCAGCCACTTCCCAGGCGGAGTTTCTCACCACTTGTGTAGTATCTGAGTTCACAGAAAACTACACATCACACTTTACCAACCAGGAAGTTAACAAATCCTCATGTCCCATGTGTCAATTTGCAAACGTAACCAGTCTGATTCTGTTGAGGTTGGTCAGACGTGTCTACACCGTCCCAGTATTGGTAAAACACCAAGTTAGAGCCCTCAGTTGTTGGAGCAGAGTCAACCCAGAGAGGAACATTAAAAATGAAAACCGAACCTGTTCACAAGGGCAGAAGACAGAAAGCTCCTGTGAACTGCGGGTAATTTAAGAATGAAGCCTGTCGGGAACGCAAGGCGCCTGAAGGCAGTCCAGGACCCAGTGGGCAGAGTTTGTCCACCTGAGGAGATGCTGACATCGGTGGGAGAAGGTGCTCAGAATCTTCAGGCGCAGAGCGGGCCCATCAGTGCCCGGGGACAGCCTGGGACAGAATGCCGGCGAGCACAGGGCGGGGCAGGCTGGGCTCACCTCCTCCAGCTGCTGCAGGGCCGCCCCAAGCCGGCTGGGCGCCTCCCCACCCCGGAGCGGGAGAGTGACGGAGTGGGGGCGCCACTCCCTGCTGTTGCCCCCAGGACTCTGCGGAGCTGCCCTCCCCCAGGCAGCGTCCCAGGCTTCTCGGGTCACATGCAGAGCTTTTCCCACCCCCCTTGCGGGGAGGAGGTTCCCTCTGGCCGTTGTCCCTTTTTTAGGAAAAGTAAAATCAGAAATAACGTCTGACAGATGCCTGTGTCGCCTCCAGAAACTCAGTTCGATGGAAAGCCCCAAGCCCCAGGCTTCAGAGGCAGCGAGGTCGACCTCCCTGAACCCCTCGGCGTCCAGCCCCACATTGCACCTGCAGGAGAGCGACCGTCTGCGCGGAGCGGTGAAGAGCCTGAAGGGCGAGCGCAACGCCCTGCACACCCAGCTGCAGGAGAGAGAGTAGGTAGCCCGCTCCTGGGGGGGTGGGGGTGAGGGCCCCTGTGGGTCTGGGGAGGTGCAGCGTACGGCGGCGACACACAGGCCTCTGTACGTGGTTATTAACCTTCTGACAGTTTCCTCGTGAGGCAAGGGCAGCTTCGGTGATACAAGATGGCACTCACTGGCCTAGTTTGTTATCAAATGCGTGGGGATTGCCATGGAAATCTTACACGAAATTCCAGAGGGCTTTCCCAATTCTTTCTTAGAGAAGAACTTTCTTTCACTGGTCTGTGTAAAATGTCAGCCCTCCATTTGATAATAGTTTCTACTCATTGAGCCCCATCGATGTGACCCATGCATGTACCTCATTCATGTGAGGTCACCACCTCAGTGAGCAGTGGAGCGTTTTAAAGCGTTCTTGGCCACGTGTCACCTGTGGGGCACAGGAGAGCTTGGGGGAAGTGCCTGGGGGGCCCCTGTCCCCGGCTCAGGCTGCACCCCCACTGCCAGTCCCAGGAGCTCTTATCTCAGTGCAGGGCGATGACCGAACAGTGTGAGCGCTGGCTAATGCCTGTCCCCGGGTCGGCAACGCCTGCGAGAGCAGGGCCTGCGCCTCGTCCGGCCGCCCTGCTCCCGACTGCCGCTGCCACACGCCGGGTGTTCGGTAAACAGCTGAGCAGACAGAGCGGCCCCGGGCTCCCAGCGTCATCCAGAAGGGCCTGTCCACATCCCCGTCTGTGCAGAAGTGCGGAGGCCGGACCGCTGGTTTTCTGAGAGCCCCCGCCCCCCGCTCCGATGACCCCATCACTGTGATCTCTGTTTTAGCGACGCTGAAATGTCTCTGGTTCCTCATTCAGTCTGGAGGTGAAGCAGCTGCTGCAGACGAAGGCTGAGCTGGAGAAGGAGCTGGAAAGCGTGAAGGAGGGAGAGAGGGAGAGAAGAGAGAGAGAGCAGGTGTTGAGGTGAGCGGGCAAGGATCAGGAAGCCACGCAGTGCCAGGCTGTCCCCGCCTCCCAGCCTGCCCCCGAGGCCCACCCCCACCCCCACCCTGGGCCCAGAGCGGCTCTCGTAAAGCTCCAGCCTGACCACGCGGCTGCTCTCCTGACGTCTTCACGGCTTTACTGCTGCCTTCAGGATGAACACCGGCCTCCGGGGAGAGGCCCCTCATGGTCAGGCTGGTGTTGGCTCTTAGGCATCACACCCACCTCCTCCAGCACGTCTTCCTGGGCAGCCTCAGAACACGCCCAGATTCCACAGCCTGGTCGGGATAAGACCCAGGAGACAAAACGTAGAAACAAGGCAGATGTCCGTCAGATTAAAACCTGAAGTACATCCCTAGAGAGGAGTGGGGCCCGAGCCCTGCTGCCACGTGTGCCAGCCTCAGAATCGTGGTGCCCGCGAAAGAGGCAGGCGGAGGCGCTCTCAGACCGTCTCATGCGGAAATACCCGGAGCAGGCTGATTCCTTGAGAAGACGGCGGATGGTGGTTGCTGGGGGTGGGGGAGGGAGTGACTGTCAGGTTAAAGGGCTCCTTTCTAGGGGGATGGAAATGGCCTGGAATTAAGCAGTGATGACGTTTGTGCAACGCTGTGACTGGAAAGCCACTTAACTGCTTGCTTTAAAAAAGTGGGTTTGGGGTTCTGTGACTTTATCTCAGGCCCCAAAAGTAGATTAGAAACCCAAGCAGAAATATTTGGTGCTCAGAATAATTAGTAAGATGCAGATTACTGAAAGGAACAAAAAAAAATATTATTTTCAGACTAAATGTGACTAGACTTGGTCAGAAGCCTAGAATTAAAGTAAATCAGAGTGGGCGGGTACAGTTTTTACTTTACCTTTGAGATCTGTGGCCGCTATTTATTACCTAGTCGTCGGTCACCTGAGTTCTCCTCCCGTGAGCGGCCGTGGGGTCCCCCGGGCCGTCGGGTGGTGGCCGGGCAACCACGTGGCTTGGTGGGCAGCACCCCCGCTGTCACATGTAGACGCTGATGCAGCGTCGAGGCAGGTGAGGTATCCTCCCCCTTCTCACCTTAGAGACGAGATTCAGGCGCTGACTAGGAAGTTTCGGGAACTGGAAGGAAGGAAGAGGGAAGAGGAAGATGAGCCTGCGGCGGCGGCTCCCAAGGTAGGGCTGTCTGTTTCCCCCCGCCAGGGCGGGGAGGCAGGGGAACCTGAGCTGGCGCACCGCGGCTCCACTTGTCCCCACACCCGCGGTTTCTCCGAGAGCCCACAGTGACAGTCCAGTTCCACCATCACTGCTGGTTTCTGTGAATGGTGTGCACTGAGTCCTGGGCTTCTGGACTAACGACGGTCAGTTCACCATGCCCCTTGGTGTATTGGCTCTCCCCATGGACTTCTTCACTGAGAAGCACATGTCTGCACAGAGCCTGCGGCCTTCCCGTGAGAAAGCCCAAATGTTTTTCTGTTTACGGAGACGTTTCCCTGTAGATAACAACGTGGACCCTAAAGTAGTAGAAATAAGTGCAATTTTTATTGTCGTGAAAGCAATTCTTGGTTCTTTCCACCTTAAAAACCAAGCTAGGGATCTCTTGCCTTTTATCTCAAAAGTCCCACCTACATAATCGGGTACTGCACTGGAAGGAAGACCGTGAAAGGACCCCCGAGAGGCAGATGACTCGCGCACGGATGCCCAGATGCACTGAGCACAGACAGGGCATTACAGTCACCTAGGTGCACCACGGGGCTACCGCCTGCCGTCCTCACGGGAGAGCGTTCCCGCCAGTTACAGGGCTCACGAAAGCCGGGCTTCACCTTGCACACTCGTGGACCTCTGAGCAGTGTGCACAGCTTCCTCCTCTAAATTAGGGAGTCTGGTCTGATAAGCGTCTTCGTTGTTCTCATATCCTGCCACCACCTGCCCGAAGGCCATCTTCTCTGCCCCCACCACCCCGAGCCCCCAGAGTTCACCTTGAATTTCCTGCAGATACACGAAGAACCCAGCCAGCCTCCCAGCCCCACCACCAGCCCTCCCCAGCCGGACGCTGAGCCAGACTGGAGCCAGGGGGGCTCCTCCCGGCCCCCCTCCACCTGCTCAGAGGGGAGGAGAGACGAGGCCGCCAGGGTCCTGCAGCGCAGGTGGAAGGGGTACAAGCGCCAGGTGAGCGATTCCGGGGACACTGGCTCCACCCGCTGGCCCGCCGGCGGGAGGCAGGGTGGAGGCCTGGAGGNGGCCGGACCGCTGGTTTTCTGAGAGCCCCCGCCCCCCGCTCCGATGACCCCATCACTGTGATCTCTGTTTTAGCGACGCTGAAATGTCTCTGGTTCCTCATTCAGTCTGGAGGTGAAGCAGCTGCTGCAGACGAAGGCTGAGCTGGAGAAGGAGCTGGAAAGCGTGAAGGAGGGAGAGAGGGAGAGAAGAGAGAGAGAGCAGGTGTTGAGGTGAGCGGGCAAGGATCAGGAAGCCACGCAGTGCCAGGCTGTCCCCGCCTCCCAGCCTGCCCCCGAGGCCCACCCCCACCCCCACCCTGGGCCCAGAGCGGCTCTCGTAAAGCTCCAGCCTGACCACACGGCTGCTCTCCTGACGTCTTCACGGCTTTACTGCTGCCTTCAGGATGAACACCGGCCTCCGGGGAGAGGCCCCTCATGGTCAGGCTGGTGTTGGCTCTTAGGCATCACACCCACCTCCTCCAGCACGTCTTCCTGGGCAGCCTCAGAACACGCCCAGATTCCACAGCCTGGTCGGGATAAGACCCAGGAGACAAAACGTAGAAACAAGGCAGATGTCCGTCAGATTAAAACCTGAAGTACATCCCTAGAGAGGAGTGGGGCCCGAGCCCTGCTGCCACGTGTGCCAGCCTCAGAATCGTGGTGCCCGCGAAAGAGGCAGGCGGAGGCGCTCTCAGACCGTCTCATGCGGAAATACCCGGAGCAGGCTGATTCCTTGAGAAGACGGCGGATGGTGGTTGCTGGGGGTGGGGGAGGGAGTGACTGTCAGGTTAAAGGGCTCCTTTCTAGGGGGATGGAAATGGCCTGGAATTAAGCAGTGATGACGTTTGTGCAACGCTGTGACTGGAAAGCCACTTAACTGCTTGCTTTAAAAAAGTGGGTTTGGGGTTCTGTGACTTTATCTCAGGCCCCAAAAGTAGATTAGAAACCCAAGCAGAAATATTTGGTGCTCAGAATAATTAGTAAGATGCAGATTACTGAAAGGAACAAAAAAAAATATTATTTTCAGACTAAATGTGACTAGACTTGGTCAGAAGCCTAGAATTAAAGTAAATCAGAGTGGGCGGGTACAGTTTTTACTTTACCTTTGAGATCTGTGGCCGCTATTTATTACCTAGTCGTCGGTCACCTGAGTTCTCCTCCCGTGAGCGGCCGTGGGGTCCCCCGGGCCGTCGGGTGGTGGCCGGGCAACCACGTGGCTTGGTGGGCAGCACCCCCGCTGTCACATGTAGACGCTGATGCAGCGTCGAGGCAGGTGAGGTATCCTCCCCCTTCTCACCTTAGAGACGAGATTCAGGCGCTGACTAGGAAGTTTCGGGAACTGGAAGGAAGGAAGAGGGAAGAGGAAGATGAGCCTGCGGCGGCGGCTCCCAAGGTAGGGCTGTCTGTTTCCCCCCGCCAGGGCGGGGAGGCAGGGGAACCTGAGCTGGCGCACCGCGGCTCCACTTGTCCCCACACCCGCGGTTTCTCCGAGAGCCCACAGTGACAGTCCAGTTCCACCATCACTGCTGGTTTCTGTGAATGGTGTGCACTGAGTCCTGGGCTTCTGGACTAACGACGGTCAGTTCACCATGCCCCTTGGTGTATTGGCTCTCCCCATGGACTTCTTCACTGAGAAGCACATGTCTGCACAGAGCCTGCGGCCTTCCCGTGAGAAAGCCCAAATGTTTTTCTGTTTACGGAGACGTTTCCCTGTAGATAACAACGTGGACCCTAAAGTAGTAGAAATAAGTGCAATTTTTATTGTCGTGAAAGCAATTCTTGGTTCTTTCCACCTTAAAAACCAAGCTAGGGATCTCTTGCCTTTTATCTCAAAAGTCCCACCTACATAATCGGGTACTGCACTGGAAGGAAGACCGTGAAAGGACCCCCGAGAGGCAGATGACTCGCGCACGGATGCCCAGATGCACTGAGCACAGACAGGGCATTACAGTCACCTAGGTGCACCACGGGGCTACCGCCTGCCGTCCTCACGGGAGAGCGTTCCCGCCAGTTACAGGGCTCACGAAAGCCGGGCTTCACCTTGCACACTCGTGGACCTCTGAGCAGTGTGCACAGCTTCCTCCTCTAAATTAGGGAGTCTGGTCTGATAAGCGTCTTCGTTGTTCTCATATCCTGCCACCACCTGCCCGAAGGCCATCTTCTCTGCCCCCACCACCCCGAGCCCCCAGAGTTCACCTTGAATTTCCTGCAGATACACGAAGAACCCAGCCAGCCTCCCAGCCCCACCACCAGCCCTCCCCAGCCGGACGCTGAGCCAGACTGGAGCCAGGGGGGCTCCTCCCGGCCCCCCTCCACCTGCTCAGAGGGGAGGAGAGACGAGGCCGCCAGGGTCCTGCAGCGCAGGTGGAAGGGGTACAAGCGCCAGGTGAGCGATTCCGGGGACACTGGCTCCACCCGCTGGCCCGCCGGCGGGAGGCAGGGTGGAGGCCTGGAGGGGTGGGAGGGAGGCGCGCCTGGAGGCATGTGGGGGCTGAGNAGCTCGGCCCTCATTCCCCCCGCTGGACAAGCAAAACTAGAGTTCTCTGCTCACCTGAACGTCTGTCTCTTATACACATCTTCTCCCCCAAGCCTGTTCCTGCCCTTCCTCGGGGCTCCCAGGACTACGTTTTGTTAGGGGCAGGGAGAGGCTGCTGAGGGGGGAGGGCAGGTGGGCCGGGCCAGTGGGCCGGTACTGGTGCCTGTGAGCCGGGACAGCGAGGACTGCAAACCTGAGCCCTGGGGGCACTCCTCCTCGGCCCCCGCGTGGTCCGCGGAGAGGACATGGGCTCTCTGACGGTAGAGGGCCCTACGGGAGTCCTCCAGTTTATGAAACAGCTCGGCCCTCATTCCCCCCGCTGGACAAGCAAAACTAGAGTTCTCTGCTCACCTGAACGTCTGTCTCTTATACACATCTTCTCCCCCAAGCCTGTTCCTGCCCTTCCTCGGGGCTCCCAGGACTACGTTTTGTTAGGGGCAGGGAGAGGCTGCTGAGGGGGGAGGGCAGGTGGGCCGGGCCAGTGGGCCGGTACTGGTGCCTGTGAGCCGGGACAGCGAGGACTGCAAACCTGAGCCCTGGGGGCACTCCTCCTCGGCCCCCGCGTGGTCCGCGGAGAGGACATGGGCTCTCTGACGGTAGAGGGCCCTACGGGAGTCCTCCAGTTTATGAAACAGCTCGGCCCTCATTCCCCCCGCTGGACAAGCAAAACTAGAGTTCTCTGCTCACCTGAACGTCTGTCTCTTATACACATCTTCTCCCCCAAGCCTGTTCCTGCCCTTCCTCGGGGCTCCCAGGACTACGTTTTGTTAGGGGCAGGGAGAGGCTGCTGAGGGGGGAGGGCAGGTGGGCCGGGCCAGTGGGCCGGTACTGGTGCCTGTGAGCCGGGACAGCGAGGACTGCAAACCTGAGCCCTGGGGGCACTCCTCCTCGGCCCCCGCGTGGTCCGCGGAGAGGACATGGGCTCTCTGACGGTAGAGGGCCCTACGGGAGTCCTCCAGTTTATGAAACAGCTCGGCCCTCATTCCCCCCGCTGGACAAGCAAAACTAGAGTTCTCTGCTCACCTGAACGTCTGTCTCTTATACACATCTTCTCCCCCAAGCCTGTTCCTGCCCTTCCTCGGGGCTCCCAGGACTACGTTTTGTTAGGGGCAGGGAGAGGCTGCTGAGGGGGGAGGGCAGGTGGGCCGGGCCAGTGGGCCGGTACTGGTGCCTGTGAGCCGGGACAGCGAGGACTGCAAACCTGAGCCCTGGGGGCACTCCTCCTCGGCCCCCGCGTGGTCCGCGGAGAGGACATGGGCTCTCTGACGGTAGAGGGCCCTACGGGAGTCCTCCAGTTTATGAAACAGCTCGGCCCTCATTCCCCCCGCTGGACAAGCAAAACTAGAGTTCTCTGCTCACCTGAACGTCTGTCTCTTATACACATCTTCTCCCCCAAGCCTGTTCCTGCCCTTCCTCGGGGCTCCCAGGACTACGTTTTGTTAGGGGCAGGGAGAGGCTGCTGAGGGGGGAGGGCAGGTGGGCCGGGCCAGTGGGCCGGTACTGGTGCCTGTGAGCCGGGACAGCGAGGACTGCAAACCTGAGCCCTGGGGGCACTCCTCCTCGGCCCCCGCGTGGTCCGCGGAGAGGACATGGGCTCTCTGACGGTAGAGGGCCCTACGGGAGTCCTCCAGTTTATGAAACAGCTCGGCCCTCATTCCCCCCGCTGGACAAGCAAAACTAGAGTTCTCTGCTCACCTGAACGTCTGTCTCTTATACACATCTTCTCCCCCAAGCCTGTTCCTGCCCTTCCTCGGGGCTCCCAGGACTACGTTTTGTTAGGGGCAGGGAGAGGCTGCTGAGGGGGGAGGGCAGGTGGGCCGGGCCAGTGGGCCGGTACTGGTGCCTGTGAGCCGGGACAGCGAGGACTGCAAACCTGAGCCCTGGGGGCACTCCTCCTCGGCCCCCGCGTGGTCCGCGGAGAGGACATGGGCTCTCTGACGGTAGAGGGCCCTACGGGAGTCCTCCAGTTTATGAAACAGCTCGGCCCTCATTCCCCCCGCTGGACAAGCAAAACTAGAGTTCTCTGCTCACCTGAACGTCTGTCTCTTATACACATCTTCTCCCCCAAGCCTGTTCCTGCCCTTCCTCGGGGCTCCCAGGACTACGTTTTGTTAGGGGCAGGGAGAGGCTGCTGAGGGGGGAGGGCAGGTGGGCCGGGCCAGTGGGCCGGTACTGGTGCCTGTGAGCCGGGACAGCGAGGACTGCAAACCTGAGCCCTGGGGGCACTCCTCCTCGGCCCCCGCGTGGTCCGCGGAGAGGACATGGGCTCTCTGACGGTAGAGGGCCCTACGGGAGTCCTCCAGTTTATGAAACAGCTCGGCCCTCATTCCCCCCGCTGGACAAGCAAAACTAGAGTTCTCTGCTCACCTGAACGTCTGTCTCTTATACACATCTTCTCCCCCAAGCCTGTTCCTGCCCTTCCTCGGGGCTCCCAGGACTACGTTTTGTTAGGGGCAGGGAGAGGCTGCTGAGGGGGGAGGGCAGGTGGGCCGGGCCAGTGGGCCGGTACTGGTGCCTGTGAGCCGGGACAGCGAGGACTGCAAACCTGAGCCCTGGGGGCACTCCTCCTCGGCCCCCGCGTGGTCCGCGGAGAGGACATGGGCTCTCTGACGGTAGAGGGCCCTACGGGAGTCCTCCAGTTTATGAAACAGCTCGGCCCTCATTCCCCCCGCTGGACAAGCAAAACTAGAGTTCTCTGCTCACCTGAACGTCTGTCTCTTATACACATCTTCTCCCCCAAGCCTGTTCCTGCCCTTCCTCGGGGCTCCCAGGACTACGTTTTGTTAGGGGCAGGGAGAGGCTGCTGAGGGGGGAGGGCAGGTGGGCCGGGCCAGTGGGCCGGTACTGGTGCCTGTGAGCCGGGACAGCGAGGACTGCAAACCTGAGCCCTGGGGGCACTCCTCCTCGGCCCCCGCGTGGTCCGCGGAGAGGACATGGGCTCTCTGACGGTAGAGGGCCCTACGGGAGTCCTCCAGTTTATGAAACAGCTCGGCCCTCATTCCCCCCGCTGGACAAGCAAAACTAGAGTTCTCTGCTCACCTGAACGTCTGTCTCTTATACACATCTTCTCCCCCAAGCCTGTTCCTGCCCTTCCTCGGGGCTCCCAGGACTACGTTTTGTTAGGGGCAGGGAGAGGCTGCTGAGGGGGGAGGGCAGGTGGGCCGGGCCAGTGGGCCGGTACTGGTGCCTGTGAGCCGGGACAGCGAGGACTGCAAACCTGAGCCCTGGGGGCACTCCTCCTCGGCCCCCGCGTGGTCCGCGGAGAGGACATGGGCTCTCTGACGGTAGAGGGCCCTACGGGAGTCCTCCAGTTTATGAAACAGCTCGGCCCTCATTCCCCCCGCTGGACAAGCAAAACTAGAGTTCTCTGCTCACCTGAACGTCTGTCTCTTATACACATCTTCTCCCCCAAGCCTGTTCCTGCCCTTCCTCGGGGCTCCCAGGACTACGTTTTGTTAGGGGCAGGGAGAGGCTGCTGAGGGGGGAGGGCAGGTGGGCCGGGCCAGTGGGCCGGTACTGGTGCCTGTGAGCCGGGACAGCGAGGACTGCAAACCTGAGCCCTGGGGGCACTCCTCCTCGGCCCCCGCGTGGTCCGCGGAGAGGACATGGGCTCTCTGACGGTAGAGGGCCCTACGGGAGTCCTCCAGTTTATGAAACAGCTCGGCCCTCATTCCCCCCGCTGGACAAGCAAAACTAGAGTTCTCTGCTCACCTGAACGTTGTAAAATCTTAGCTCCAAAAGTGGCCAGTGGAGGTTTGTTATTGTAATTTCTTCCCAACTGTTATTACGGAAGTGTAAAAAACACAGCAAGCTGAAAGAATTCAGTGCAGTGATGTACTGATTCTTACCCACCACCTCGATTCAACAAGAGTTAACATTTAGTCATGATTACTTTCCACACATGCTGTTTTCTTCTAAAATTGTTTGCAAGTAAGTTTTAGACATTACGAGACCTCCATGGGTCTCGTATGGTCTTCTCTGAATAAGGGCATGCTGCAAGCCACAGGACTGTGGCCCGCGATTCTGACGGTAGTTCAGGCTCAGGAGCCAGGGACCCAGAGCCTGCACGGGTTAGGGTTAGGGTGAGCGTGTCCTCCACAGAGGGCACCCTGTGCTCGGGGGGCTCCCTTGTCCGGAGCCTCAGACAGCCCCGTCACAGCGGGTCCCCAGGAGTCACTTCACGGCAGATGCCCCCACCAGGCCGCGTTTTCTGCAGTGATTGGCCATCCTGACCACTGCCGCCTGCTTCTCCCTTGCTGCTGCAGGCGTCTCCGGCTCCCTCAGCTCCATCTGCTGCTCCCAGGGGGGTCAGGGAGGCCGGCACCATGGTATGGGTCGGGGGAGGGTGGGCTCAAGAAACAGACGCCGCACTGCGAAAAAACTCACCCTCGTGTTGACTCATCACTTTTCTCTCTCTTTCAGAAAGAAAAGGCTCTTCTGGATGAAGTAAGCAAGTTTTATTTCACCAATTTCCAAAACACATGTTTTTACTTTGGTTCCACTGCCTGTGGGGGAAGGGGGGTCCCTGTCTTCATGAAGTCAGGCTAGAGACCCCAACACCGAGTTGAAACACCTGAGTGCTGTTAGCATCCAGTCAGTGCGTGGATGAGTTCACGCTCCATCCCACTCACAGCATTCTCTCAGCAAGCTGAGGGCCCTCGGAACATGGACCGTAAGGCAGGCCAGTCCAGGCTGGAAGGTGGGTTCAGGGCGCGCCCCCCGGCGCTGTGGGGCCGCTGCCTCCGCCTGTCCGGCCGGGGTGTCCCTGCAGGGAACCTTGAGGAGGAGAGGCCTCGCCGGACCGGGAGAAGAGGAAGGGCACCCGGGCAGAGTTGTTACGAGCAGAGCCCGCTGGGAAGGGGAGAGCCAGGGTATGCCTGGGACGCGGGCACTGAGGCCGCCGCTCTCCTGAGCTGTAGGCCCATCCTTGGGCTCTGCTGTTGCTGACTGGGGCTAGAAGCAGGATCCTCGAAATGACAGCGCCGCTACGGAAACCCGGCCCATTGACCCTAGAGCTTACAAAGCATCCGCGCAAGTTTCTAGAGAAAAGCGCTCAAGAGCAAGGTTAAAGTATAAGAAACTCCTTTGCGATGGTGTGAGGTCATGCCCTACCCTGCTTGAGCATGAAGATGCATGCAGAATAAAGTATAGGAAATGGAATAACCACCTTGGCACAGAATAAAGTATAGGAAATAGAATAACTGCCTTGGCGTGCAAACATAACTGGGTAACGGATTCACGTTTGCAGTGAAACGGGAGAGCCTTTAGCTAACGATTCGTTTGTATTGCAGGATTTGCGTTACCGTGGGGTCCGGCGTCCGGGCCGGTTCTCCGTGGAGGCCGGGCGTGTTTCTGGGTGGGAGAGGTTCCAGGCGAGCGAGGAGCAGGAGCCTCAAGGGCAGGAGGAAGTGGGCTGTCTTCTCTGCTGTCGGGACGCCTCCTGCGGGAGCCTCCCATCTTCTAGGGACGCTGACCTCTGTCTGTCTGTCTCTCTGTCTTGCCAGGCGGCTACCGTGCTGCAGGCGGCTTTCCGGGCGCATCTAGCTCGGGCGAGGCTGTTGTCCAGCACAGCGTGGGTCTCGGAACGCCCCAGGGTGCCAAGCCCTCCCACCCAGGTACCATCGGGGCTGCACTCGGACCCGAGTCCTCTCTGTCTCTCCCCATCTCTTCTCACACCCCATCCACCAACAAGCGCTAGGACCTCCCTGGCAGTCCTGTGGTTAAGACACTACCTTCCAAAGCCGGGGGTGCGGGTTTAGTCCCTGATCAGGGGGCTAAGATCCCCCATGCCTTATGGCCCAAACACGGAAAACAGAAGCAGTATTATAAGGGATTCAATAAAGACTTTAAAATTGGTCCACAAAAAAAAACAAAACAGGGCAAGTTTAGGTGTCCCCCGGCCCTGGGTATATGCCCCTGGCCCCTGGCCCCTGCCCCCGGCCCTGGGCCCGCCCCTGGCCCCCGGTCCTGGGCACCTGGCAGGGTTGAGCTCAGGAGCTGAGTGGCATGAAGGCGCTGGGACGTGGAGTACCGTCTCCACTGCAGCGTCAAGACAGGCCTAAAGTGGGATAGGAGCACCCCCCACCCTGTGAACCACAAGACATGAATTTTGAGGATCTCTAGAGTCTTAAGAATTAACCTAAGTAACCAGGGGAGCCACCTGAATCAGATTGCACTGAGGGTCGAGGGTGGCGGCCTTCACCAGGCGGGAGGGGGTAGGGCTCTCAGATAGTTCTCTCCCCCCATCCCTGCCCCCCAGGATTCACCCGAGCCCCGCATCCCGAGCTCCGCTGCCCAGGCTGAGGGAGACCCATGGCAAGAGGAGGCCGTCACCATCATCCAGTCTGCCTTCCGGGCACACCTGGCACGGGCCAGGCACAGGTCGGTCCACTTGCAGGCCCCTGTGCCCAGACACCACAGGGGGTGGAGGGGGCAGGCTGCCATCCAGGGAGGCACAGGGTGAGGGACCGGAGCGTGTTACACCTGCCTCTCACTGCTGGGGCCCCAGGCTCCCATCCTCAGAGGAGGCCTTCCTGGAACCGTTTCCTCCCGCTGGAAGAGTTAGATTCCGTGAGGCTCTGGGAGCCACCGGTTTGCAGACTGGCTGCGGCCTATCCCGAGCCCCTGTTCCTTTCTGGAGGAGAGCAAGGCCTGAGCCATGTTCAGGAAGATGGGGGCGTCGCCAGGGCTCCTCTCACCCGCCCTTGCTCTTGTCCACAGCTCCCTTCCCACTGGACCCGCCTCTGCAAGGGTTCAGAGCCCCATAGCCATCGACTCGGCCTAGTGGCATTGACTGTGGGCCAGGGGCCAAGCTCGGGTCAGGGCCCAGGCGCCGGGAGGTGGGGGGGCCACGTCTGAGAACCCCCACAGCCCGCATCTCAGGACCTGGGCCCGTCGGGTGCCAGCTGGCCATGCTGGCCGCGGCTCTGGGGCCCCAGATGCCGGCCTGGGCCTGGCCTGCGTGAGGTCTGAGCCGGCAGGTGTCTCTCTCCCCAGCGCCCCTGGCCCCAGAGCCAGCACTGCCGCGGTTCCCGACAGGTTGGCCTGGCTGCCCCACAGGGCCCCCTCCTCTCCACCCCACCCTGCGGCTGCTCCCGGTAGGTGCATTTTGTTTGGGTTTCACACGAGGGTGGCTGGCCTTCTGAGGTGGATGCCAAAAGAGCTGCTAGCCTCCCGGGAGCCGGCCTGTGTAGTCGCCAGTCAAGGGGCTGGGCCCGGAGCCGGGTCCAGGGTCGGTGACCACCGGCTGCGCGGTCCGAGCCTCGTGGCTTTTTTATTCTCAGCTCTAACCAGAGTGAGATGGTTTCCCTCCTTTGGGCCAGTGTTTTTCCTGTTTGTTGCTTTTAAGCGAAACTGTATTTCCTTTTCTGCCTCCTTAAGACCCGCCAGCCGTCAGTGCAGAAGCCCCTGGAGCGGGGAGGCGGCTGCCCCAGGAGAGGCCTGCGTCTGCTCGCGGCTGGGCCTTCCTGTGTGAGACAGAGCACGGAGCGAGACCACTTGCCCGTTGCTTTTGGCCCGAAAGCTGGTTCCGACTGTCCTCCAAGCCCTTCCCTCCCCTAGCTGGGAAGGGCCCGTCTGTACTTGCCTGGGCCGTGAGGCCAGAAACGGGCAGAGGCTGTGTTCGGGGTCAGAGCGGTCACTGAACCAAAAGCAGGGTCCGCAGCCTGGCTCAGGAGCGAGGCCTGCAGGCGGGAATCTCCCGAGATGGGCTTTCAGGGCCGAGCCCTGAGGTCGCAAAGATGGAGCCGGGGAAAGAGGGTTGCAGGAAGGGAAGGGCGCCTCCCATCAAGGAAGAGCTAGAAAAAGAGCGGCATTTCTGACCAAGACGGGTGGGAAGACCCGGGTGGTGTGACCGCGAGTCTGTGCAGGCCAGCGCCTCCATCTGCATGCCGTTGCAGGGCGGGGAGACAGCAAGGGGAGCAGCCAGGAGACCGCGAAGGGGCCAGCTCCAGAGGACGGCACGCCCAGGCTGCCACCCTGCTCCGGTGAGTGTGGGACCCCGTGGCTGAGTCCCCTGCCCTCCCAGGCTCATCTGACCTGGAAGTCAGATCAGTTCAGTCGCTCAGTTGTGTCTGACTCTTTGCGATCCCATGGACTGCAGCACACCAGGCCTCCCTGTCCATCACCAGCTCCGAAGTTTATTCAAACTCACGTCCATCAAGTTGGTAATGCCATCCAACCAACTCATCATCTATCCTCCCCTTCTCCTCCCGCCCTCAATCTTGCCCAGTATCAAGGTCTTTTCCAGTGAGTCAGTTCTTCGAATCAAGTGGCCAAAGGATTGGAGTTTCAGCTTCAGCATCAGTCCTTCCAATGAACACCCAGGACTGATCTTCAGAATGGACTGGTTGGATCTCCTTGCAGTCCAAGGGACTTTCAAAGAGTCTTCTCCAACACCACAGTTCAAAAGCATCATTTCTTCAGCACTCAGCTTTCTTTATACATGACTAATGGGAAAACCATAGCTTTGACTAGATGGACCTTTGTTGGCCAAGTAATGTCTCTGCTTTTTAATATGCTGTCTAGGTTGGTCATAGCTTTTCTTCCAAGGAGCAAGTGTCTTTTAATTTCATGGCTGCAGTCACCATCTGCAGTGATTTGGGAGCCCAAAACAATTAAGTCTCTCACTGTTTCCATTGTTTCCCCATCTATTTCCCATGAAGTGATGGGACCAGATGCCATTGGTTTTCTGAGTGTTGAGCTTTAAGCCAATTTTTTCACTCTCCTCTTTCACTTTCATCAAGAGGCTCTTTAGTTTNTCCCAGGGGGGTCAGGGAGGCCGGCACCATGGTATGGGTCGGGGGAGGGTGGGCTCAAGAAACAGACGCCGCACTGCGAAAAAACTCACCCTCGTGTTGACTCATCACTTTTCTCTCTCTTTCAGAAAGAAAAGGCTCTTCTGGATGAAGTAAGCAAGTTTTATTTCACCAATTTCCAAAACACATGTTTTTACTTTGGTTCCACTGCCTGTGGGGGAAGGGGGGTCCCTGTCTTCATGAAGTCAGGCTAGAGACCCCAACACCGAGTTGAAACACCTGAGTGCTGTTAGCATCCAGTCAGTGCGTGGATGAGTTCACGCTCCATCCCACTCACAGCATTCTCTCAGCAAGCTGAGGGCCCTCGGAACATGGACCGTAAGGCAGGCCAGTCCAGGCTGGAAGGTGGGTTCAGGGCGCGCCCCCCGGCGCTGTGGGGCCGCTGCCTCCGCCTGTCCGGCCGGGGTGTCCCTGCAGGGAACCTTGAGGAGGAGAGGCCTCGCCGGACCGGGAGAAGAGGAAGGGCACCCGGGCAGAGTTGTTACGAGCAGAGCCCGCTGGGAAGGGGAGAGCCAGGGTATGCCTGGGACGCGGGCACTGAGGCCGCCGCTCTCCTGAGCTGTAGGCCCATCCTTGGGCTCTGCTGTTGCTGACTGGGGCTAGAAGCAGGATCCTCGAAATGACAGCGCCGCTACGGAAACCCGGCCCATTGACCCTAGAGCTTACAAAGCATCCGCGCAAGTTTCTAGAGAAAAGCGCTCAAGAGCAAGGTTAAAGTATAAGAAACTCCTTTGCGATGGTGTGAGGTCATGCCCTACCCTGCTTGAGCATGAAGATGCATGCAGAATAAAGTATAGGAAATGGAATAACCACCTTGGCACAGAATAAAGTATAGGAAATAGAATAACTGCCTTGGCGTGCAAACATAACTGGGTAACGGATTCACGTTTGCAGTGAAACGGGAGAGCCTTTAGCTAACGATTCGTTTGTATTGCAGGATTTGCGTTACCGTGGGGTCCGGCGTCCGGGCCGGTTCTCCGTGGAGGCCGGGCGTGTTTCTGGGTGGGAGAGGTTCCAGGCGAGCGAGGAGCAGGAGCCTCAAGGGCAGGAGGAAGTGGGCTGTCTTCTCTGCTGTCGGGACGCCTCCTGCGGGAGCCTCCCATCTTCTAGGGACGCTGACCTCTGTCTGTCTGTCTCTCTGTCTTGCCAGGCGGCTACCGTGCTGCAGGCGGCTTTCCGGGCGCATCTAGCTCGGGCGAGGCTGTTGTCCAGCACAGCGTGGGTCTCGGAACGCCCCAGGGTGCCAAGCCCTCCCACCCAGGTACCATCGGGGCTGCACTCGGACCCGAGTCCTCTCTGTCTCTCCCCATCTCTTCTCACACCCCATCCACCAACAAGCGCTAGGACCTCCCTGGCAGTCCTGTGGTTAA
Source organism: Raphicerus campestris (assembly GCA_006410735.1). Lineage (NCBI taxonomy): Eukaryota > Metazoa > Chordata > Mammalia > Artiodactyla > Bovidae > Raphicerus > Raphicerus campestris. Next base: position 146,810 of record SJYW01005120.1, read on the forward strand.
GACACTACCTTCCAAAGCCGGGGGTGCGGGTTTAGTCCCTGATCAGGGGGCTAAGATCCCCCATGCCTTATGGCCCAAACACGGAAAACAGAAGCAGTATTATAAGGGATTCAATAAAGACTTTAAAATTGGTCCACAAAAAAAAACAAAACAGGGCAAGTTTAGGTGTCCCCCGGCCCTGGGTATATGCCCCTGGCCCCTGGCCCCTGCCCCCGGCCCTGGGCCCGCCCCTGGCCCCCGGTCCTGGGCACCTGGCAGGGTTGAGCTCAGGAGCTGAGTGGCATGAAGGCGCTGGGACGTGGAGTACCGTCTCCACTGCAGCGTCAAGACAGGCCTAAAGTGGGATAGGAGCACCCCCCACCCTGTGAACCACAAGACATGAATTTTGAGGATCTCTAGAGTCTTAAGAATTAACCTAAGTAACCAGGGGAGCCACCTGAATCAGATTGCACTGAGGGTCGAGGGTGGCGGCCTTCACCAGGCGGGAGGGGGTAGGGCTCTCAGATAGTTCTCTCCCCCCATCCCTGCCCCCCAGGATTCACCCGAGCCCCGCATCCCGAGCTCCGCTGCCCAGGCTGAGGGAGACCCATGGCAAGAGGAGGCCGTCACCATCATCCAGTCTGCCTTCCGGGCACACCTGGCACGGGCCAGGCACAGGTCGGTCCACTTGCAGGCCCCTGTGCCCAGACACCACAGGGGGTGGAGGGGGCAGGCTGCCATCCAGGGAGGCACAGGGTGAGGGACCGGAGCGTGTTACACCTGCCTCTCACTGCTGGGGCCCCAGGCTCCCATCCTCAGAGGAGGCCTTCCTGGAACCGTTTCCTCCCGCTGGAAGAGTTAGATTCCGTGAGGCTCTGGGAGCCACCGGTTTGCAGACTGGCTGCGGCCTATCCCGAGCCCCTGTTCCTTTCTGGAGGAGAGCAAGGCCTGAGCCATGTTCAGGAAGATGGGGGCGTCGCCAGGGCTCCTCTCACCCGCCCTTGCTCTTGTCCACAGCTCCCTTCCCACTGGACCCGCCTCTGCAAGGGTTCAGAGCCCCATAGCCATCGACTCGGCCTAGTGGCATTGACTGTGGGCCAGGGGCCAAGCTCGGGTCAGGGCCCAGGCGCCGGGAGGTGGGGGGGCCACGTCTGAGAACCCCCACAGCCCGCATCTCAGGACCTGGGCCCGTCGGGTGCCAGCTGGCCATGCTGGCCGCGGCTCTGGGGCCCCAGATGCTGGCCTGGGCCTGGCCTGCGTGAGGTCTGAGCCGGCAGGTGTCTCTCTCCCCAGCGCCCCTGGCCCCAGAGCCAGCACTGCCGCGGTTCCCGACAGGTTGGCCTGGCTGCCCCACAGGGCCCCCTCCTCTCCACCCCACCCTGCGGCTGCTCCCGGTAGGTGCATTTTGTTTGGGTTTCACACGAGGGTGGCTGGCCTTCTGAGGTGGATGCCGAAAGAGCTGCTAGCCTCCCGGGAGCCGGCCTGTGTAGTCGCCAGTCAAGGGGCTGGGCCCGGAGCCGGGTCCAGGGTCGGTGACCACCGGCTGCGCGGTCCGAGCCTCGTGGCTTTTTTATTCTCAGCTCTAACCAGAGTGAGATGGTTTCCCTCCTTTGGGCCAGTGTTTTTCCTGTTTGTTGCTTTTAAGCGAAACTGTATTTCCTTTTCTGCCTCCTTAAGACCCGCCAGCCGTCAGTGCAGAAGCCCCTGGAGCGGGGAGGCGGCTGCCCCAGGAGAGGCCTGCGTCTGCTCGCGGCTGGGCCTTCCTGTGTGAGACAGAGCACGGAGCGAGACCACTTGCCCGTTGCTTTTGGCCCGAAAGCTGGTTCCGACTGTCCTCCAAGCCCTTCCCTCCCCTAGCTGGGAAGGGCCCGTCTGTACTTGCCTGGGCCGTGAGGCCAGAAACGGGCAGAGGCTGTGTTCGGGGTCAGAGCGGTCACTGAACCAAAAGCAGGGTCCGCAGCCTGGCTCAGGAGCGAGGCCTGCAGGCGGGAATCTCCCGAGATGGGCTTTCAGGGCCGAGCCCTGAGGTCGCAAAGATGGAGCCGGGGAAAGAGGGTTGCAGGAAGGGAAGGGCGCCTCCCATCAAGGAAGAGCTAGAAAAAGAGCGGCATTTCTGACCAAGACGGGTGGGAAGACCCGGGTGGTGTGACCGCGAGTCTGTGCAGGCCAGCGCCTCCATCTGCATGCCGTTGCAGGGCGGGGAGACAGCAAGGGGAGCAGCCAGGAGACCGCGAAGGGGCCAGCTCCAGAGGACGGCACGCCCAGGCTGCCACCCTGCTCCGGTGAGTGTGGGACCCCGTGGCTGAGTCCCCTGCCCTCCCAGGCTCATCTGACCTGGAAGTCAGATCAGTTCAGTCGCTCAGTTGTGTCTGACTCTTTGCGATCCCATGGACTGCAGCACACCAGGCCTCCCTGTCCATCACCAGCTCCGAAGTTTATTCAAACTCACGTCCATCAAGTTGGTAATGCCATCCAACCAACTCATCATCTATCCTCCCCTTCTCCTCCCGCCCTCAATCTTGCCCAGTATCAAGGTCTTTTCCAGTGAGTCAGTTCTTCGAATCAAGTGGCCAAAGGATTGGAGTTTCAGCTTCAGCATCAGTCCTTCCAATGAACACCCAGGACTGATCTTCAGAATGGACTGGTTGGATCTCCTTGCAGTCCAAGGGACTTTCAAAGAGTCTTCTCCAACACCACAGTTCAAAAGCATCATTTCTTCAGCACTCAGCTTTCTTTATACATGACTAATGGGAAAACCATAGCTTTGACTAGATGGACCTTTGTTGGCCAAGTAATGTCTCTGCTTTTTAATATGCTGTCTAGGTTGGTCATAGCTTTTCTTCCAAGGAGCAAGTGTCTTTTAATTTCATGGCTGCAGTCACCATCTGCAGTGATTTGGGAGCCCAAAACAATTAAGTCTCTCACTGTTTCCATTGTTTCCCCATCTATTTCCCATGAAGTGATGGGACCAGATGCCATTGGTTTTCTGAGTGTTGAGCTTTAAGCCAATTTTTTCACTCTCCTCTTTCACTTTCATCAAGAGGCTCTTTAGTTTTCCTTCGATTTCTGCCATACGGATGGTGTCATCTGCATATCTGAGATTATTGATATTTCTCCCAGCAATCATGATTCCAGCTTGTGCTTCATCCAGCCTGGCATTTCACATGATGTACTCTGCATATTAGTCAAATAAGCAGGGTGACAATACAGCCTTGACCCACTCCTTTCCCGATTTAGAACCAGTCTTTTGTTCCATGTCTAGTTCTAACTGTTGCTTCTTGACCTCCATACAGATTCCTCAGGAGGCAGGTCAGGTCTGGTATTCCCATCTCTTGAAGAATTTTCCACAGTTTGTTGTGATCCACACAGTCAAAGGCTTTGGTGTAGTCAATGAAGCAGAAGTAGATGTTTCCTGGAACTCTCTTGCTTTTTTGGTGATCCAACGGATGTTGGAAATTTGATCTCTGGTTCCTCTGCCTTTTCTAAATCCAGCTTGAACATCTGGAAGTTCACCTTTCACGTACTGTTGAAGCCTGGCTTGGAGAATCTACAGCCTTCTAGAGCTAACACCCCCAAAAAATGTCCTTTTCATTATAGGGGACTGGAATGCAAAAGTGGGAAGTCAAGAGATACCTTGAGTAACAGGCAAATTTGGCCTTGGAGTACAGAATGAAGCAGGGCAAAGGCTAATAGAGTTTTGCCAAGAGAATGTACTGGTCGTAGCAAATACTCTCTTCCAACAACACAAGAGTCTACACATGGACATTATCAGATAGTCAACACTGAAATCAGATTGATTATATTCTTTGCAGCCAAAGATGGAAAAGCTCTTATACAATCAGCAAAAACAAGAGAGGGAGCTGACTGTGGCTCAGATCATGAACTCCTTATTGCCAAATTCAGACTTAAATTGAAGAAAGTAGGGAAAACCACTAGACCATTCAGGTATGACCTAAGTCAGATCCCTAAGTGACAAATAGATTCAAGGGCCTAGATCTGATAAGAGTGCCTAAAGAACTATGAACAGAGGTTCGAAGTTCGTGACATTGTACAGGAGGCAGTGATCAAGACCATCCCCATGGAAAAGAAATGCAAAAAGGCAAAATGGTTGTCTGAGGAGGCCTTACAAATAGCTGAGAAAAGAACAGAAGCTAAAGGTAAAGGAGAAAAGGAATGATATACCCATTTGAAGGCAGAGTTCCAGAGGATACCAAGGAGGGATAAGAAAGCCGTCCTCACTGACCTGGGAGCCCCCATATTTGAAATCGCCCTCTGTCCAGCTCAGTCACCCCCTAGCTCTGTCAGAGCTGGCACGCGGCCAACTTGGACATTCCCTCCCAGACCTCCACACAAAGCTCCCAACGCCGGCACGTTTTCCTCCAAACACCACTCTGATGTCAGCAGACCCCACGCTGCGTGGCCTTTAGAGTCCTCGATCAGGGCTGAAGCGTCTGTTCGTGCCGCTGTTTTCTCCTCTCGTGAAACGTGTCATTTTGAAGCGGCTGCTCCCTCCTGCCTGGAGGGCGCCTTCGGAGGTCTCTGTCAGGCCTCCGGTTCACACGAGGGAGCAGTCTCCGTGAAAACTGGACAGTGAGTCCTTCTCTGATCTGATTGTGAGAGTATTTGTAAAGGAAAATAACTGAAGATAACCTCGAAAACTGAAGTTTTTAATTTCAGAAGCTTCCACTTTAATCATTTTCTTAGAAGTTACGGAGAAAAAGCTGGCCCAGTCACAGCACGTGCAGAGCGGCTGGGTCCTCATTTCCTCCATCTTTTGTCTCAGATCGGGGGTGGGCGCCTCTTTTATTCCACTCTGCAGAGCAGTGAGAGCAAGGCACCCGGCCCTCCCTCGCTCCTTGTCCAGGGGCCGCGGAAGCTGGAGGCAGTCTGCAGGGCGGCCCGCAGGCGGTGCCCCCGCCTCGCCTCACCTGGGGGATGGAGAGCGTAGACGTGTGTGGGAAAAGGAGTGGACGTCACAGTGGTCCCCAGGTCTCCCATCCAGTCCTGCCCCCTCCGCCTCGGGGCGCGTGTCCTCCTGCAGACGCTGGGGCCACCGGCCGCCAGACCCCAGGACTGTGCCAGCAGGGCAAGTCGCGGAGAATTCCCGCCACAGCCTCAGGTCCCCTCCCTTTCGCGGGTGCCTTGCCAACCTGCTGGTGCTGAGCGTGGAGGTGGGGCTCTGCAGCGGGGAGCGGGCCGGTTATCTGCCCGTGAGCCCCAAGCGTGGCCGTGACGCCCGCGGTCTCTGTTTCAGCGGAGCCCCCTGTCTCGGGGGGTGGATGTGAGGTGGGGAGCAGGCCGGTCATCTGCCCGCGAGCCCCAAGTGTGGCCGTGACGCCCCCCGTCTCTGTTTCAGCGGAGCCCCCTGTCTCGAGGTGGCTGTGAGGTGGGGAGCGGGCTGATCGTCCACCCGGGGGCCCCGAGAGTGGCCGTGATGCCCCCCCGTCTCTGTTTCAGCGGAGCCCCCTGGCTCGGGGGGTGGCTGTGAGGTGGGGAGCGGGCCGATCCTCTGCCCGGGGCCCCCGAGAGTGGCTGTGACGCCCCCTGTCTCTGTTTCAGCGGAGCCCCCTGTCTCGGGGGGTGGCTGTGAGGTGGGGAGCAGGCCGGTCATCTGCCCGCGAGCCCCAAGTGTGGCCGTGACGCCCCCCGTCTCTGTTTCAGCGGAGCCCCCTGTCTCGAGGTGGCTGTGAGGTGGGGAGCGGGCTGATCGTCCACCCGGGGGCCCCGAGAGTGGCCGTGATGCCCCCCCGTCTCTGTTTCAGCGGAGCCCCCTGGCTCGGGGGGTGGCTGTGAGGTGGGGAGCGGGCCGATCCTCTGCCCGGGGCCCCCGAGAGTGGCTGTGACGCCCCCTGTCTCTGTTTCAGCGGAGCCCCCTGTCTCGGGGGGTGGCTGTGAGGTGGGGAGCAGGCCGGTCATCTGCCCGCGAGCCCCAAGTGTGGCCGTGACGCCCCCCGTCTCTGTTTCAGCGGAGCCCCCTGTCTCGAGGTGGCTGTGAGGTGGGGAGCGGGCTGATCGTCCACCCGGGGGCCCCGAGAGTGGCCGTGATGCCCCCCCGTCTCTGTTTCAGCGGAGCCCCCTGGCTCGGGGGGTGGCTGTGAGGTGGGGAGCGGGCCGATCCTCTGCCCGGGGCCCCCGAGAGTGGCTGTGACGCCCCCTGTCTCTGTTTCAGCGGAGCCCCCTGTCTCGGGGGGTGGCTGTGAGGTGGAGAGCAGGCCGGTCATCTGCCTACGGGCCCCGAGCATGGCCGTGACGCCCCCCATCTCTGTTTCAGCGGAGCCCCCCATCTTGGGGCTGCAGCGCACAGTGCCCACAGCCGCAGAGGACATGAACTCCGACGACTCCGACGAGATTGTCCTAGCGCCGTCTCTGCCCACGAGGAAGAGCGTCTCCCCGCCCTAGGCCCCGGGCTTGCCTGCACGCCGTGACGCCTGTCAGGGACCCTAGGCTCAGAGGACAGGCACTGAGATTGGAGAATAATGTATCCTGTTAGGAAAAGAAGGGTACCTGCTGGACACCTCGGCCTCCCCTGCCTCTTCTCTCTGTTTGCCCCTTTGCTTGTTTGTTGAAGGAACCCAAGGCCTTTCCTTTACCTTTGGGAAGGGGTCGCCCCGTTCCGACCCCTGGCTGCCCCTCCCGCGGTGGTCTTCAGAGCCCACAGACTTACTCCCCGGACGGGAGGGCTGTGGGGAACCCACAGAGACAGTCCACACGGCCCCTTCCGGCCCCTGTGGCTGAGACCCGGACGGCACCAGCCACAGCACTCTGCCAACCCTCCGGACGGCTCCGCCAGCGGGTCACGCTGGACGTTCCTGCTGTGCCTGTGGAAGAGCGAGGAAGTGGGAGACAGGCCTCCGGTCAGAGAAGTCTCTCCATCCCTGAGACAGAACGCCGTTTGGAGACGCCAGGGGCCCTAGACAGCCCGTGTGCCTTGCCGCCCCTCCGCACACAGGCCTTTCTTCTGCCACCTTTCCCCTTGGGACACTGACCCCAGTCAGGGGTTGGGGGGTAGTTTGGTCACTGTGTGGATCAAGCCTTAAAAAAATCCCAATTATAGTCACAGAAGCAGCATCGCGGCCGCTTCTGCAGCACACAGCTGGTGCAGGGCGGTTGCTGTTCCTCAAGCGCAGCAGCAGGGGCTGCAGACCACCTGGGCCCGCCCCGCGACCCCGCTGCATGCGGACCCTGGCTCCGAGGTGCCGCAGCCCGGGCCGGGAGCGGACATACGGGCTTTCAGGAGCTCGCCTCTGCTGCCTGTCTCGAAGANCATATTTGAAATCGCCCTCTGTCCAGCTCAGTCACCCCCTAGCTCTGTCAGAGCTGGCACGCGGCCAACTTGGACATTCCCTCCCAGACCTCCACACAAAGCTCCCAACGCCGGCACGTTTTCCTCCAAACACCACTCTGATGTCAGCAGACCCCACGCTGCGTGGCCTTTAGAGTCCTCGATCAGGGCTGAAGCGTCTGTTCGTGCCGCTGTTTTCTCCTCTCGTGAAACGTGTCATTTTGAAGCGGCTGCTCCCTCCTGCCTGGAGGGCGCCTTCGGAGGTCTCTGTCAGGCCTCCGGTTCACACGAGGGAGCAGTCTCCGTGAAAACTGGACAGTGAGTCCTTCTCTGATCTGATTGTGAGAGTATTTGTAAAGGAAAATAACTGAAGATAACCTCGAAAACTGAAGTTTTTAATTTCAGAAGCTTCCACTTTAATCATTTTCTTAGAAGTTACGGAGAAAAAGCTGGCCCAGTCACAGCACGTGCAGAGCGGCTGGGTCCTCATTTCCTCCATCTTTTGTCTCAGATCGGGGGTGGGCGCCTCTTTTATTCCACTCTGCAGAGCAGTGAGAGCAAGGCACCCGGCCCTCCCTCGCTCCTTGTCCAGGGGCCGCGGAAGCTGGAGGCAGTCTGCAGGGCGGCCCGCAGGCGGTGCCCCCGCCTCGCCTCACCTGGGGGATGGAGAGCGTAGACGTGTGTGGGAAAAGGAGTGGACGTCACAGTGGTCCCCAGGTCTCCCATCCAGTCCTGCCCCCTCCGCCTCGGGGCGCGTGTCCTCCTGCAGACGCTGGGGCCACCGGCCGCCAGACCCCAGGACTGTGCCAGCAGGGCAAGTCGCGGAGAATTCCCGCCACAGCCTCAGGTCCCCTCCCTTTCGCGGGTGCCTTGCCAACCTGCTGGTGCTGAGCGTGGAGGTGGGGCTCTGCAGCGGGGAGCGGGCCGGTTATCTGCCCGTGAGCCCCAAGCGTGGCCGTGACGCCCGCGGTCTCTGTTTCAGCGGAGCCCCCTGTCTCGGGGGGTGGATGTGAGGTGGGGAGCAGGCCGGTCATCTGCCCGCGAGCCCCAAGTGTGGCCGTGACGCCCCCCGTCTCTGTTTCAGCGGAGCCCCCTGTCTCGAGGTGGCTGTGAGGTGGGGAGCGGGCTGATCGTCCACCCGGGGGCCCCGAGAGTGGCCGTGATGCCCCCCCGTCTCTGTTTCAGCGGAGCCCCCTGGCTCGGGGGGTGGCTGTGAGGTGGGGAGCGGGCCGATCCTCTGCCCGGGGCCCCCGAGAGTGGCTGTGACGCCCCCTGTCTCTGTTTCAGCGGAGCCCCCTGTCTCGGGGGGTGGCTGTGAGGTGGAGAGCAGGCCGGTCATCTGCCTACGGGCCCCGAGCATGGCCGTGACGCCCCCCATCTCTGTTTCAGCGGAGCCCCCCATCTTGGGGCTGCAGCGCACAGTGCCCACAGCCGCAGAGGACATGAACTCCGACGACTCCGACGAGATTGTCCTAGCGCCGTCTCTGCCCACGAGGAAGAGCGTCTCCCCGCCCTAGGCCCCGGGCTTGCCTGCACGCCGTGACGCCTGTCAGGGACCCTAGGCTCAGAGGACAGGCACTGAGATTGGAGAATAATGTATCCTGTTAGGAAAAGAAGGGTACCTGCTGGACACCTCGGCCTCCCCTGCCTCTTCTCTCTGTTTGCCCCTTTGCTTGTTTGTTGAAGGAACCCAAGGCCTTTCCTTTACCTTTGGGAAGGGGTCGCCCCGTTCCGACCCCTGGCTGCCCCTCCCGCGGTGGTCTTCAGAGCCCACAGACTTACTCCCCGGACGGGAGGGCTGTGGGGAACCCACAGAGACAGTCCACACGGCCCCTTCCGGCCCCTGTGGCTGAGACCCGGACGGCACCAGCCACAGCACTCTGCCAACCCTCCGGACGGCTCCGCCAGCGGGTCACGCTGGACGTTCCTGCTGTGCCTGTGGAAGAGCGAGGAAGTGGGAGACAGGCCTCCGGTCAGAGAAGTCTCTCCATCCCTGAGACAGAACGCCGTTTGGAGACGCCAGGGGCCCTAGACAGCCCGTGTGCCTTGCCGCCCCTCCGCACACAGGCCTTTCTTCTGCCACCTTTCCCCTTGGGACACTGACCCCAGTCAGGGGTTGGGGGGTAGTTTGGTCACTGTGTGGATCAAGCCTTAAAAAAATCCCAATTATAGTCACAGAAGCAGCATCGCGGCCGCTTCTGCAGCACACAGCTGGTGCAGGGCGGTTGCTGTTCCTCAAGCGCAGCAGCAGGGGCTGCAGACCACCTGGGCCCGCCCCGCGACCCCGCTGCATGCGGACCCTGGCTCCGAGGTGCCGCAGCCCGGGCCGGGAGCGGACATACGGGCTTTCAGGAGCTCGCCTCTGCTGCCTGTCTCGAAGATCAGCCCTGGCTGACGGGGGGAGCCTGAGGGCATCCGGGACCCCACACCCAGGGCTGCTGCCCAGCCATCCCCGTGCATCCACGCCGCCTCTCCCGGGGCGGGCCGCGCAGCTCAGGGAGTGCTGACGGCAAAAAGCCAGCTCTCAGCTGAGCCCAGGGGCCTGCCCACGCCCTGGGGGTCTTGTCCCCCCCAACCCTCAGCCTGACCACCAGCCCCCCCACCACAGCTCCTGGTGTTGAACCTCAGAGGCTCCAGCTCAGATGTGTCCTCCTCTCAGGAATCTTCTGGGCCTCCTCACAGTGGTCAGAAGCTTCTGGCTCCAGCACTAATGAGGTGTGTGGCCCAAGGAACTCTGTGTGGTTCTGGCTTATGTGCAGGGCGACCTCCCAGCCCAGCCCCTTCCACCCCAAGTCACTCTGGGAACCCCCGGCCCCCTTTACCACTTAGGTGCTATTCATACAGTAGCTTGAAAAAAATGCCAGCTGGGAACCAGTCTTGAGTTATATTTTTTTTATTTGGCCTGGAGCTGCCAAATCCACTGTTTTCCATCTGTTTCCCCGACTGGACTGGTGGTGTTAGACCTTACGGTCTCTTCCTAAGATTCGTCGCTCAAAAGATCACTGAGACTCGGATTCGATGCAAACAGCAGGAGAATTTATTAGGCCGGCGCGCCGGGGTTCAGTCACCTCCGAGGAGGAACGAGCAAATGAACAGTGGTTACAGAGCAATATTTAAGCACACAAGAGTTAGAAACAGGTACAGGTGGGGTGGGGAGCGTCCGATTGGTGGGCAGGTTTTAATTTTTACAGGGATAGGCTCATTTGTAGATAAGGGCCTGCTCCCCCGGAAAAGCCCCTGAGAGAGCCAAAAGGCCACATTCCATGAGATAAGAAAACAACCCCCCAGGAAGCCCCTGATAGAGCCAAAAGGCCACACACATTTCATGAGATAAGGACCTGCTCTCAAAGGTTTAGCAAAAATTTAACTTTTCTTTTCAGTGGCTCCCGCAGCTGGATTCCAGCTGACCTCGGCCCAGTTCTGTCCACCGGATCTGCTTCTTCTCTGGGTGCCGGCTCAGCTGAGGCTCGGAGGAGGTGCCCCGAGTGGGTGGGGGCAGTGCCTGTGGGCCTGCATGTTCCCAGGGGTCTGGCTCCCCAGTGCCCAATCAAAACCGGGCGTTTCAGCTTCAGAAGCCCAAGGCTCTGGGCCCTGCAGCAGAGAGACCACCTTCAAGATGCCCCCCCAACCCCCGCCAGGGCCTGGAGACCAGGCCGTGTGCAGCGGGCTAGCCATCAGCAAAGCTGGGCGAAGTCAGCCCCCGAACCTGAGTTTTCCGAGAAAATGCCCCTCAGGGTTGTAAACGCAGATCTGTCTGCCTGTGCTCCTTGAGTCCGAAATGCTGATGGAGGAAAAGCAGAGTCTTGGCAGCCACCTCAGTAAGTGGCTGACCACAAGGCTGGGATCGATCCTCTGACACCACACAGCTCCGTCCCCTGGGGAATGCCAGGTGCCCGGCAGGCTTGCAGGGCCCGGGGCTCGGGCTGGGGTTCTAGGGCCTGGGCTAGAGGGCTGCCTCCTGCGGTGCCCGCCTGGCTGGCGCTGCTCCACCAGGGCGCCCCGCAGACAGACCAGCGTGCTGGTCCCAGCAGAAAGACCAAGTGCATCAGGAAAGGGACAGCCACCAGCCAGGCGGACCAGGGCCAGCGCTGCAGAGCTCTGGGAAAGCCACATTCGCCTCAAGGGCTGAATATTTAAACTGCGGGAGAACCCACCTAAGCCAGTTAGTTCAATCCCTGCTGTGGTTTGGGAAGCAGTGTTCGCTCTCAGAAGTTCTGAGGACCGGAAGGTGGGTGTACACACCCACCTGGGTCGGCTGGCTGCTGCCCCAGGACTTGGGGGGGCGGGGCGGGGGCCCCTCCCCTAGCTCCCCGGGGTCTGCCAGCAGCTAATAGAGTCAGGTAAGCCTCCTTCAGGGCTAGAAGTCTCACTTGCCAGGGAGTCTCTGGGTGACGCCAGCAGGCAGCCTCCACGGGAGGGGTGCCTCTCTTGTCACTGATGACGGCTGTGTGTAGGAGTTTCCCAACCTTACGGATAACTTATCCGTGAACGCTTTGGAAGGGATCAGGTTTCCCTCTGGGCTGTATCGACTTTTGTAAATAAACGTTGCTTGGCGGGTCTCTGTCTGGACTGCCCCGCAGACCCGTGGCTTTTCATGCACGACCCTCAACCCTCGGGGGTGCAGTCGCCGAGGCTCCTGGGCGCAGCGCAGGCTTGGGGCTGGGGACCCCGAAGTGAGCTTCCTGCCCTGCAGGCTCTGNCACATTTCATGAGATAAGGACCTGCTCTCAAAGGTTTAGCAAAAATTTAACTTTTCTTTTCAGTGGCTCCCGCAGCTGGATTCCAGCTGACCTCGGCCCAGTTCTGTCCACCGGATCTGCTTCTTCTCTGGGTGCCGGCTCAGCTGAGGCTCGGAGGAGGTGCCCCGAGTGGGTGGGGGCAGTGCCTGTGGGCCTGCATGTTCCCAGGGGTCTGGCTCCCCAGTGCCCAATCAAAACCGGGCGTTTCAGCTTCAGAAGCCCAAGGCTCTGGGCCCTGCAGCAGAGAGACCACCTTCAAGATGCCCCCCCAACCCCCGCCAGGGCCTGGAGACCAGGCCGTGTGCAGCGGGCTAGCCATCAGCAAAGCTGGGCGAAGTCAGCCCCCGAACCTGAGTTTTCCGAGAAAATGCCCCTCAGGGTTGTAAACGCAGATCTGTCTGCCTGTGCTCCTTGAGTCCGAAATGCTGATGGAGGAAAAGCAGAGTCTTGGCAGCCACCTCAGTAAGTGGCTGACCACAAGGCTGGGATCGATCCTCTGACACCACACAGCTCCGTCCCCTGGGGAATGCCAGGTGCCCGGCAGGCTTGCAGGGCCCGGGGCTCGGGCTGGGGTTCTAGGGCCTGGGCTAGAGGGCTGCCTCCTGCGGTGCCCGCCTGGCTGGCGCTGCTCCACCAGGGCGCCCCGCAGACAGACCAGCGTGCTGGTCCCAGCAGAAAGACCAAGTGCATCAGGAAAGGGACAGCCACCAGCCAGGCGGACCAGGGCCAGCGCTGCAGAGCTCTGGGAAAGCCACATTCGCCTCAAGGGCTGAATATTTAAACTGCGGGAGAACCCACCTAAGCCAGTTAGTTCAATCCCTGCTGTGGTTTGGGAAGCAGTGTTCGCTCTCAGAAGTTCTGAGGACCGGAAGGTGGGTGTACACACCCACCTGGGTCGGCTGGCTGCTGCCCCAGGACTTGGGGGGGCGGGGCGGGGGCCCCTCCCCTAGCTCCCCGGGGTCTGCCAGCAGCTAATAGAGTCAGGTAAGCCTCCTTCAGGGCTAGAAGTCTCACTTGCCAGGGAGTCTCTGGGTGACGCCAGCAGGCAGCCTCCACGGGAGGGGTGCCTCTCTTGTCACTGATGACGGCTGTGTGTAGGAGTTTCCCAACCTTACGGATAACTTATCCGTGAACGCTTTGGAAGGGATCAGGTTTCCCTCTGGGCTGTATCGACTTTTGTAAATAAACGTTGCTTGGCGGGTCTCTGTCTGGACTGCCCCGCAGACCCGTGGCTTTTCATGCACGACCCTCAACCCTCGGGGGTGCAGTCGCCGAGGCTCCTGGGCGCAGCGCAGGCTTGGGGCTGGGGACCCCGAAGTGAGCTTCCTGCCCTGCAGGCTCTGCTCTCAGGCACCCATCCTCAGATTTCTCATCCTCGTTCGTGAGCGAAGGCATGAGCATGACAATGTGAAAATGAGGGGGTTTTCTCCCCCTCAGTCTATTTAATTTTTGTTTTAGGAGCAGAGGAGGAATAACTTAGGAATCACACAGATGCCAGGGACCCCTCAAAAAGTTGACTTCTAGAAAAATAACTGTTTTCCAACATTTTGTGGGGAAATCTCAGCACGAGCTGCACCTGTGTGTCTTGGCTGGCTCTCCGGGGTTGCCGGGCCCTTGAACTTGACTGAAGCCCTTCCAGGGCTGGCTGGTTGGCTCCAGCGCCAGCCCAAGCCAGTCACCCTGTGCCCTGTGCCCTGTGGGCAAGCAGTTCATTTGGGAGACTTGGCGCTGTCAGAGGAGTGGGCTGGGCTCCAGGAGGCTCCAGCAGAGGAGAGCAGGGCTCGCCAGACCTCAGCCCGGCTACGAGCCTGCGGCACCCACTCTTGTGTGAGGCTAGGGTCTGGCAGCAGAGGCAGCCTCGAGCGGAGCTGGTGGGAGGAGAATGGAGTATGCACCCCCCCAACAGGAAGGTGGCACGCGGGTGTGAACCCGTGGACACGCACGTGTGCACACACACGGGACCCTCTCCTGATGCCTGCCAGCTCTTCCCTTTCAAGGTGGCCCCACCCTGGTCTGCAAAGGAGCACCTGAGCCTCGAAAGAGGCTGTGGGCTGACTGTAACCTGCCGGCCCTGCCAGGACGATTTTAAATACGAGGCTCCTCAGAGTTGCAGAGGAACAGAGAGAGGAAATGTCAGAACGCAAACCCCTGGTTTCTTTCAGCTGCCGTTGGGTCCAGAATGTGAACACTGGCGTGAGGAATGGGTCCTTGTTCTCTGTTCGGTCGCCACGAGGCCAATGCCACCCGTCCTGCCGGGAGCCCCATTAGACGGTCCTGCCTGGGGCCCTGGGGGACGTTTCCATGGTGCCATGTCCTATCTGAATAGGGAGACGGGATGCTCCTGAGCTGTTCGTTAATGAAGCCCCGAACAGCCCGGATTCAAAGCAGCAGGTCCAGTGTGTGCCAGGGCTCCCTTCTGGCCAGGCTTGCAGGGGTGAGAGCTGGCAGCCTGGGGGGTAGGGGGGCCGTGGATGCAGCGCGTGGAAACAGCAGGAGGCTGCTGTCCCTGCTCACAGCAGCCTCGTCCGCTATCATCTGTCTCAGAGGGTCTCCTGCCCAGCACGGGGATGGCCCCTCTCTCTGCACTGGGGACCCAGGGGCCCCTCCCCGGGCACCCTGGCCTGTGCTGACCCTTCCTCCACTTGTCGGTCAGACATGGGTGTCCCCGGGACTCTGACCCCAACACCCAGAACCCTCAGTGTGGGCATGCACGGTTGCACACAAGCCTCTCCAGAGCCTCAAACTTGGCCTAGCCCAGCGCTGACTTACCTTTGCCCCGAACCAGCCCCCGCCAGCAGCCCCACCTCAGGGAATCACAGCTGCTTGGTTCTTGGAGCCAGAACCAGGCGTCCCCATCGCGTCCCCAGCCTTCTCACCCTCTGCAGTCCCCAGACCCCAGCGGCAGCCCCTCTGAGGCTCCAGCTCCTGCTGTGCAGCCTGTGAGCCCCCAGCTGCCCCTCGGACCCCAGGGCACCACCCAGCTCCTGGTGATGCCGGGCCCCACGCAGCACCGCAACCACACAGGCGGTGTGAACACACACACTCTAAACTGGAGCCTCTGGGAATGACACGTGTGAAGCGCCACCATTTCTCCTGAGGCGCCCACAAAAAGGAACCAACCTGAAAGTTGCGGTGCTTTCTATGGCGGTGAATTGCATCGGAAAAGCCAACCTGCTCGTGATCCATTAATCCGGCAAAACATATTGGAAATCATATAAAACACAAACTGGTTTCGTGAACGCAGGGTGACATCACCCCCAGCTTCGGTTATTTCTTCCACGAGGACGGCCACAGGTGTCTCCCTCAGCAGAGTCCTCCCCACCCACGCCTCGCTTTCCAGCCGCCTCCTCACCGTCTCTCTCCAGACGTCTGGACATCTCCAAAATGACACTCACGGGCCTCACACCCATTAGCACGGCTACTATCAAAACAAAAATAAAGCGCACAGGTGTTGGTGAAGAGATGGGGAGACGGGATCCTGTGCCCCGATGGCGAGAATATAATATGACAACAGCTGTTGAGGACAGTCGTGTGGTGACTCCTTGAAAAATCAAACATGGTCTCCACGCAGGCACGCTCCGCGGCTTCAGCCATGTCCAAGTCTTTGTGACCCCGGGGACCACAGCCCGCCAGGCTGCCTTGTCTATGGGATTCTCCGGGCAGGAATACTGGCGTGGGCTGCCATGCCCTCCTCCAGGGGCCCTTCCTGGCCCAGGGGCAGAGCCTGCTTCCTTGTCTCCTGCACTGGCAGGCAGTCTCTTGCGGGGGAAGTTCGTAAACTCACTGTGTGGCCCAGCAATCCCACTTCTCCACCTACACCCCGAAGAGTTGACAGCACAGGCTCAAACAGACATTTGCACACCCGTGTTTACAAAATCATTCACAAAAGCCCAAAGGTGGAAGCAAGCCAGGTCTATCGCTGAGTGAACAGACAAACTTCACAGGGTCCATCCATTCAGTGGAATATGTTTCTGCCTTTAAAATGAAGGAAGGGACTTCCCTGGGGGTCCAGTGGCTACGACTCCATGCTCCCAATGCAGGGGGCCCAGGTTCCATCCCTGTCAGGGAACTTGATCCCACGTGCCGCAACTAAGGGGTCACAGGCCGAAGCGAAGACCCAGCACAGCCAAATAAATAAATAAAAATCAGTTATACCCCCAAACAAAAAGCTTAAAGTTTGGGGAAAAAATGCTTTGCCAAAACCCTCTGAGGAGCTGGAGGCTTCCCAGAGAATGAGCTACCTTATCTGCTTGCATGGTCTTGCAATAAACCTTTCTCTGCTCCAATAGATACTTTTATTTCCTCAGCATTTGTTCATTTGACTGCACCATGTCTTACTTTTGGCACATGGGATCTTTAGTTGAGGCATGAAAACTCTTAGCTGTAGCAAGCGGGATCTACTTCCCCATCCATGGTCAAGCCCAGGCTCCCTGCATGGAGAGCGCAGTCTCAGCCACTGGACCAGCAGGCAACTCCCTAAATAAGGATTTTTTTAAAAAGGAAAGAAATCCTGATACTTGGTACAATATTGGATGGACCTGAAGGACACCATGCTCAGCGGAGTAAGCCGGACAGAAAAGGACAAATACTGTGTGATTCCACTTCTCTTGCTGTTGCCGCCCCCTTCTGAATACAAGGCTTCACGACACACAGTGGCTGCTTGAGCTCCAGCCATAACAGATGCATTTCAGCCAGCAGGAAGGTAAAATGGGGCATCTTCTCGCTTGAGAACACCTCCACTTACATCCCGATGCTCAGAACAGTTGCACATCCAGCCACAAGGGAGCCTGGAAATACTGTCCTTGGTTCTAGGTAGCAATACACTCAGGAGGAAGAGAAGGCTGGACGCAGCGGGGTGGCCAGCCCTCCCCTCCCTGTTCCTCCAGCCCCAGGCCCTTTGGCCCTCCTCCCCAGATTGCCTCTGTGGTCTCCGGTGTAAAGCCCAGTGTAAACACACGCCCTCTCCCCCACCTCAACAGACTCAAGTTCCATGTTCCACGTGGCGCCCAGATCCCCTCCACCCCCAGCGCGGCCCACCACTCCCCGCCCTTTCCAGAAACATGAGGCCCGTCCCCGCCTCCAGCCAGCCCCTCACATGGGCTGTTTCCTAGCCAGGAATGTGCTCTCCACCAAGCCAGCCCGCACTGCTGAGAAGCTCTCAGGGATCAGCCCCTCCCTCCTTTGTGCTCTCACAAAACGAGTTCACTCCCCGTGTGTTAAGATTTCCTGCACGTTTGCGGCGCGCTGGGCGCTGGGGGAGGAAGACGCTTTGTGCATCACGGTGGATTTCATCTGCGGGCGAGTCTGCCTCTCACCCGGGCTGAGCTCTGCGGGGACTGGGATACCCCCTCTTCCCCGCCCAATACTCACCTGCCCAGGTGCCAGGCTCCAGGTCGGCAGGACTCTGGCTGAGCCCTCCTCAGCAGGGCAGCGGGGCAGTGGCCAGAGGGTCAGTAATATGCTATACCCCCTCCCAACACACAACACACCCGGAAGAGGAAGCGAGGGGCTGAGGTGGGGAGGGCGTCTTCCTGCTCAGGGAACCGTCAGCCTGCGCCCACCCCTACCCCGGAGACAGAACTGGCAGGGGGCAGCTGGAGCAAGCGGGGCCACCAGAGGCCGAGATGGCGGGGTGGAGGGGGGCGGCTGGCACGTTTCCTGAAGAGTTCAGCCTTCTCCCTGGGAACTGGGAGCCGTGGGAATGGGGAAGGGCTGTTGGCAGAACAACGGGGCTGGATTTGCATTTCAGAAGGTGGACAGACGGCTGGCTGCTGGGAGGGCGCACGATGGCCCCACAGGCTGCTGAGAAGCCTGTGAATGCTGCCCACCCCCCAGCCGTGGCCCCTGGCGCCCAGCGGAGCTCCCCCCTCAGCTGCCCCCGCAGGGAAGAGAGTGCTCAGGGCATCCCGGGGCCCCGGGCAGGGGACAGCCTTGGATGGGGCCCCCGGGGAGCAGGAGGGTGGGCTGAGCCCAGAGGGCAGGGGAGGCCCTGGGCAGCAGGCAGGACGGCCTGCTGGGGCCCCTGGCTCTTCCCCGTCCCCCGCCCATGCCGCAGAACCAGCTGGGGTGTCTGGGGAGGAAGGGGCCGCTGAGCCCACAGGCAGAAGGCCCCCAGCCGAGGGTCCTGGCCATCCTGCCCAGTGACCTGGGGGGCCCCAGTTACTCCATCTGTAAGAAGGGATTCTCCTGGAGTTCTCAAGGCAAGAATACCGGAGTGCTTTGCCATTCCCTGCTCCAGTGGACCGCGTTTTGTCAGGCTCCGACTAGCAAGGATGTGTCCTCCGGCCGCTCCACGTGGCATGCCTGGCGCCCTGGGTGTCCCGGTATCGGTCCTCATTGAGTCAGGAAAACTTCACCAGCCGCCGCGGAGGTCGGGGCACAGGCGCTGCTGGAGTCGCTGTGTCTCTGGGAGGCCGTGCACGGGCCTGTGCCGGCCAGGGTTGCTCTCGGAGGCCTTGATGGTGTCGATTCTGGACACACGCACGGAGCACCTATCCTGGACACATCGCCATCCCACTATGTGTGGTCATCCTGTGACAGGGTATCATCGTGGAAGCTGTGGCCTTGCTCCTCGCCTGACGCCACCCACCAGGCCCTCCAGGAGGGATGGGGCAGGAGGGACAGGTGTGGGCGACTTTGGTTCTGAGGCTCCATGAGCCAGTGAGGGCCCATGAGAGACGGGCACAGCCCCACCCTCCGCAGGGACCCGGCGGTGGGGGACCCTCCTGGCACGTGGATGAGCGCCCCTCCTGTCCGAGCTCTTGGTGGCTGGAACGGTGGGGGGCCTCCTCCCCTGAGCCCAGGCTGGTCCCTGGGGAGCGGGCGGCCTCCAGGGGTCCCCAGGAGAGGCACTCGTCCTGGGGACGTAGGAGGAGACTGGCTCACCGTGAGCTCCCAGGCCCCACCCTGGCAGAGAAACAGGCCTCCTCATGTGTGAGGGAAAAAGCTCTGTCTGGCCCAGCTTTGAATCTGGGGACCCAGGTCCCTGCCCCCCTCCCCACAATATGGAAGCCAGTGGCCTCCGACTACCAGGCAAGGCAGAGACCTCCTGGCCATGGGACAGCCCCCACCAGTGATTTGACCTGGTCCCTGGAGGCGGGGTGGCGGGGAGACCCAGGTTACAGGGAGGGGAGGGAGGAGACTGGGCCAAGCTCTGAACAGCCCCTTCCAGTGGGCCCCTGGGACCCCCGGAGAGCGACAGACTTCTGCAGCCACGGAGGCCAAGGCTTGGAGAGAAGCCGGGCGGTGGAAGGGTCTCTGCTCTTGGAGAGGGGAGAGTGTCACCAGGCTGGGAGCAGCTGGTGGGGTTTGGATGAGGAAGTGTGGTCAGCTCACCCACGGCCCCAGGCAGGGGTGGGGCCCTGGGGTGGGGGTGGTGAACTCCGGTTCTGCCCGCCCGCCCTGCTGGGCTACTTCCAAAGTCCAGGGCCCTCGTGAGGCAGGGCTACTTCCAAAGTCCAGGGCCTCGTGAGACGCAGTCCGTTTTCCCGCTGGATCCCAGCCCATGAGGTGGGGGTGGGGTAGCAGAGAGCCCCCCTGCTCCTGGAGAGGGAGGGAAGTGTGGGAGGCTGCCAAGAGCAGCCCACGTCACCTCAGCCTCCAGACCCCCCTCTCCCAGCTGCTCCCTGAGGCCCCCAGTGGGGAGCGGAACATACCAGCCAACCAAGGACCGTCCCGCAGAGCAGCAGGACTTGGCGAAGTCCTTCCCCGTTGTGGAGAGTCCGCCGAATCCAGACTGTCCTAGCCGTGGCCCTGCACCCACACCCCCATCTGTCCTGCTCGTCCTGTCCTGACCGCCCCTCGGCACTGGGACTGGCTTTGGCCAACGGAGCATCATGAAGGTGGACACAAGCAAACCAGGCCTCGGGCCTCTGGCTTGCACCCTTTGGCCTCCCTGAGACTCCAGGTGAGGGTGCCCGAGGTCGCCAGCTGGAGCTGTGGGAACCGCTGAGTCAGCACCACCTTCAGCCGGAAGGAGGCCGGCTGAGCACACAGCCCAGGAGCACCTGGGGCTCTGGGGGACGCAGCCTCCCAGCCAGGCCCAAGCTGCCGCCCCGGCGCTGAGAACAAATACAGTGCTGGCCGTCTAGCAGCAGGCAACCCATGTGTGTGCGTGCTCAGTGCTCAGGCGTGTCTGACTCTGTGACCCCGTGGACTGTAGCCGCCAGGCTCCTCTGTCCATGGGATTCCCCAGGCAAGAGTACTGGAGTGGGCTGCCATTTCCTCCTCCAGGGGAGCTTCCTGACCCAGGGATCAAACCTACGTCTCTTGCATTGGCAGGCAGATGCTTTACCACTGAGCCACCTGGGAAGCCCCCCTAAGGTAACCAGTACCTCTGCCTTTTAGAGATCCATCTCTCAGTGGGTTGCACTGGAGAGAATTAAACCAGAAATAAAAAGGGATGGAGGGCTCCATCTTGTCTCTGCACCGCGTCTCTCTTTCCCTCTCTTTAAACAGAGAGGGTGGCCATCTGCCTCCTGCAAGAATTCAGTGAGACTCTGGGCACGCAGGTGTTTGTACAAATGCATGTGTGCGTGCACAGTCAGCCTCTCCTTCGAGTAAGGAGGCCTCCTGAATACAGCTCCTGCATTCTTCCTGGGTCAAGGCTGTGGCTTGGAGCCTGAGCCTCACAGTGGCAAGATGGGGAAGCTGGGCTTGCTGAGCTCTGAGCCCCTGAAGGCGACAGGGCTTCCCCAAGGGCTCCGAGTGGGTGGGCAGAGCCTGGAACGAGCCCAGGCCGGTAACTCTGCGGGTGGGAGGGTGGGGATGAGAGGCCCACCGTGGGGAGGGTCCTCTGCAAGTCCTTTTCACTCGGCACCAGTCTCCTCATGTTGTTCCGGGGCTACCTCCCCTCCAGGAGCTGCTTCCGGTCTGCCTTGGGCTTGGGCCGCAGAGACCAGCCTTGTGAGTACTGTGTGTGGAGCAAGAGTAAATAGGGACTGAGCAAGAGACCGTGGTCGGGCCGAGCCAGGCCTTGCACAGCATCCCTGGCCGCTCTGAGGCCACCCTTGCTGATCTCCTGGCTCTCAGAGGCCCTCTGGATAAGCCAGGCAGCTGGCTGGGGGGTGCTGGGCAAATCTGAGGTGTACACCTGTCGTTCTGCCAGGGCTGGCTCTGTGGCAGCTTTCCCAGCCTCCAGAGCCGCAGGGCACCTCCGCCGCAGCCAGCTTGACGGCAGCGCTCTGCGGCTCTGCTGTGGCCAGCAGACTGTGGGGACCAGGCACTGGGCTGGCCGGGCATCCAGGCGGGGGCTGGGGAAACCCGGCCTCGCACTCTCTCCGCTCCCCGCCTGCTCTCATGGAAAATATGAACTGTGCTGGACGGGCTCCAAACACAGGGGATTCCATTGTTCTGGCTTCCGCCCCGGCGTCTGGGGACCCAGCCCCTGCATGGCCTTTCTCCCAGCACCTCCAGGTCTTGGGACAAACCGTTCAAGAGCCTCAACCCTGCCACCTTCCTGGCCTGGGAGATAGACCCTGGGGAGCTTCTGGCCGGGCCGGCCTCCTCCTCAGCTCCGGATGCTCGTACCCAACGCACACTTCCGAGCAGCTCAGCCCTCAGGGTGCTCTCTGCAGACTTTCTCACCACCGGCTTCCCTCANTAAAAAGGGATGGAGGGCTCCATCTTGTCTCTGCACCGCGTCTCTCTTTCCCTCTCTTTAAACAGAGAGGGTGGCCATCTGCCTCCTGCAAGAATTCAGTGAGACTCTGGGCACGCAGGTGTTTGTACAAATGCATGTGTGCGTGCACAGTCAGCCTCTCCTTCGAGTAAGGAGGCCTCCTGAATACAGCTCCTGCATTCTTCCTGGGTCAAGGCTGTGGCTTGGAGCCTGAGCCTCACAGTGGCAAGATGGGGAAGCTGGGCTTGCTGAGCTCTGAGCCCCTGAAGGCGACAGGGCTTCCCCAAGGGCTCCGAGTGGGTGGGCAGAGCCTGGAACGAGCCCAGGCCGGTAACTCTGCGGGTGGGAGGGTGGGGATGAGAGGCCCACCGTGGGGAGGGTCCTCTGCAAGTCCTTTTCACTCGGCACCAGTCTCCTCATGTTGTTCCGGGGCTACCTCCCCTCCAGGAGCTGCTTCCGGTCTGCCTTGGGCTTGGGCCGCAGAGACCAGCCTTGTGAGTACTGTGTGTGGAGCAAGAGTAAATAGGGACTGAGCAAGAGACCGTGGTCGGGCCGAGCCAGGCCTTGCACAGCATCCCTGGCCGCTCTGAGGCCACCCTTGCTGATCTCCTGGCTCTCAGAGGCCCTCTGGATAAGCCAGGCAGCTGGCTGGGGGGTGCTGGGCAAATCTGAGGTGTACACCTGTCGTTCTGCCAGGGCTGGCTCTGTGGCAGCTTTCCCAGCCTCCAGAGCCGCAGGGCACCTCCGCCGCAGCCAGCTTGACGGCAGCGCTCTGCGGCTCTGCTGTGGCCAGCAGACTGTGGGGACCAGGCACTGGGCTGGCCGGGCATCCAGGCGGGGGCTGGGGAAACCCGGCCTCGCACTCTCTCCGCTCCCCGCCTGCTCTCATGGAAAATATGAACTGTGCTGGACGGGCTCCAAACACAGGGGATTCCATTGTTCTGGCTTCCGCCCCGGCGTCTGGGGACCCAGCCCCTGCATGGCCTTTCTCCCAGCACCTCCAGGTCTTGGGACAAACCGTTCAAGAGCCTCAACCCTGCCACCTTCCTGGCCTGGGAGATAGACCCTGGGGAGCTTCTGGCCGGGCCGGCCTCCTCCTCAGCTCCGGATGCTCGTACCCAACGCACACTTCCGAGCAGCTCAGCCCTCAGGGTGCTCTCTGCAGACTTTCTCACCACCGGCTTCCC